>BSBK01010349.1:130000-161201 GCA_027943335.1 Chamaecyparis obtusa | reverse complement strand
GTGATGGCAGGAAATTTATGATCTTCAAATCATCACCCTAACTCTTAAACTGTGGACCAATTATTATCAAAACATCCGACACTTTACACTTCAAGACAACTATTCACTCTCTTTAAAGGCAACGATAACATGAAAGATCATTAATCCTCCATTAAGCCTCAAAGTTATTCTTCTTTGTAGAGGAGATTAATCAAAGAAGAATTCAATGGATACTCCTATAAGACTTTTGTTGGGATTGGAAGGCCAACGGACATTTGTCTGTTGTGCCTTGTCTTTTCAGCTGCTCAAATTGAACTTATAAATAAGACTCTTGTAGTCATTTGTAAACATTCTTTTCTGAGGTTAATATAATTTCTCTGCTCTCAGTGTGGACATAGCCACTATTGTGGTGAACCACGATAAACAGTGTGTTCATTGTTTGTTTGCAATCTGTTATTTTATTCTATTAATTATGGTTGTAAATTTGAATTCTTAAATCTACAATTGGTATCAGAGCGAGGTTAATTGCTAGTTGAGTTTTTCGGTTTCAGAATTATGGAAGAAGTAAGAGTACAGAAATTTTCTAGGAAGAATTACAGAATATGGAAGATTCAGATGAAGTCTCTGTTAGTGAACAAAGAGCTTTCGCTGGCACTTGAACGAAAAGCGAAGAAACCCATAGCCATGTCAGATGAAGATTGGGGAAAGCTTGATGAGAAAGCCATGGCGACAATCTTTCTTGCATTAGGTGATAATGTGTTGTATAATGTTTCAGACAAAACTACAGCCAAAGACGTATGGGATAAATTGGCTTCAACATACGCACAAACATTCGTTGTGAACAAAGTCTTCATCATGAAGAAGTTGTATAAACTTAAAATGAGGGAAGGTGAAGCCATGACAAATCACCTCAACGAATTCAACACCTTGATCAGCCAAGCAAATTCAGTTGGCATGACACAAGATGATGAGAATAAGGCTGTTCTATTGCTATGTTCTCTTCCTAATAGCTGGGATGGACTTGTGATAGCCATAAGCACTTCAGCATCAGCTACCAAGAAGCTGGTTTTTGATGAAGTTTCAGCCACCCTGCTCTCTGAAGATTTGAGGAGAAAGAATGATGAATCCTCTTCCGGTAATGCTCTCACAATGGTGAGCACCAAAAATAGAGGAAGAAGCCAATATAGAGGCAGATTTAACAACAATCGGAGGTCCCAATCTGCAAGAAGATCGCAGTCAAGAGGGAGACAAAATGGTTGTTGGTTTTTTGGGAAGGCTGGGCATGTTAAAAAGGATTGCAGAAAATATAAGAAGGCACAAGAACAAGTATTGGACAGCCAAGCAAACACAGTTTGTGAAAAGGATCCGGGCATCCTAATTTTGTCAACAAGTGATACAAAAGATAATTCGTGGGTAATTGATTCGAGAGCTTCCTTTCATGCTTCCTCTCTCATGGATGCATTTACAAATTATCAAGATGGTGAATTCAGAGAGGTATTTTTGGGTGATAACAAAGCTTGTAAAATTGTTGAGAAAGGAGATGTTGTCTTGCATCTTGAAGGAGGAGCAAAATTACTACTCAAAGATGTTAGACATGTTCCTCAATTAAAGAGGAATATGATTTCTGTCAGTCAACTATACACCCAAGGATTCTAAACTGAACTTATAGATTCATGAAAAATAGTCAAAGGTTCCTTGGCTATTGCTAAAGGAGACAAAATTGGAAGTCTCTATATTTTGAAACTCGTTGATAAGGTGGGAGCTGCTTTAACACTTGTGGATAGCGATGTTGTGCTTTGGCATCAAAGGCTAGGCCATATGAGCAAGAAAGGCCTTGAGGTAATGCCGAATCATGATCAATTACCAGGTCTCAAATCTGCAAATTTAGAATTTTGTGAGCATTGTCTTCATGGGAAACAAAAGCGGGTCAGTTTCTTGAAGGATGGACATAATAAAAGGACTACACCTTTGGAGTTAGTGCATTCGGATGTCTTCAGACCTACGGAGGTAACCTCTTATGGAGGCACACAATATTTTGTCACCTTTCTTGATGACAGCACCCGAAAGGTATGGGTTTATATGCTTTCTAGAAAATCAGAAGTATTCTCTAAATTCAAAATTTTTAAAGCTCTTGTGGAAAATCAGAGTGATCATAAAATTAAGTGTTTAAAAATGGATAATGGAGGTGAATTATGTTCGTTGGAGTTTGATAACTTTTGTACAGATCATGGTATAAGATGAATTAAGGTTGTTCCTTATTCGCCTCAAGAAAATGGGGCAGCAGAACGGTTAAATAGAACCATTCTTGAGAAAGCACGGTGTATGCTTTCAAATGCCGGTTTGGGCAAAGTTTTAATTGTTTTAAATTATACAAATTTTAAGGGATTGTAAGAGTTTATATCACATATTAAAAGAATGAGCATATACAAAGAGATAGAACTCTTGATTAAGAGCCTATATATTTCAGAGAATAGAAAATAATCTTGAACAAAAAAATAATGTTGAACAAGATTTTGTAAAGGAGCTTTGATCCGGTCTTTTCATTAGTACAAAAGTTGTCTTTTTTTAAGGAGATGATTGAAATTAATTGTCATAAATTTGTATGAAAAAATATTAATTGTCAATTTTATAATTTAAAGTTAAATGGAGTTAAAGATTTTGGAAGTTTATTGAGTGATAAGTTTCTAAATTTTATAGTAAGGTTATTTATATAATTCTTAAAAGTAATTAAAGATCTATATTACAAATTATAAGTTTGACAATGTAGGATCTATAAATTGTGAAGACATATTTTTGAGGAAGAAAGAGTATTTGAAGATCATTGTTGCTTCAAGTGACCTTTGACATTAAGAAAAATTCATAACTTGATGATTACCTTTGACATTAAGAGAAATTCATATATTTTCTTGTGACTTTTGGATAAAGCTATCTCATGTTTGGGTACTTAGTTAGCTCATACCTCTTCATGTCATCCTCATTCTAATGGGCAAACTGAGGTTGTCAATCAGTGCTTGGAAGGATATCTAGCTATTTCACTTCAAATCAGAAATCTCAATGTGTAGATTGGCTACCACTACTAAAATATTAATATAACACTTTCATAATTCATTAAAAATGAACCATCATTTATGACAATATATAGATACCATCTTCTATCCATAATATCAAGAGTTCAATTTATAAAATATGGCTTGCTTCATTCACAATATGCACTTTGAGGGCTCAAAGGATTTAGCTGTGACATAAAATAGAATGAAATAACAAGCTAACCAACACCAAAAAGAAAAGGTTTCTGAAGTTGGGTGCTAGATTTTTGTGAGATTACACCCTTATAAAAAAATGCCCCTGAAGCAACAAACAAAGAAGAACAAATTGTCCCTCAAATAATTGGTCATATAAAAAATCATAATATATATTATCTTTATAGTTGTCAAGATTGTTAAGTTGGGAGAAAATTGACAAGGATAATGTAGTTGTTAATTCAATTAATTAAATATTGCAATAACCACCTTTTTTTTTTACCTCTAAATAACCCATTGCCTTTCAACCATTTATCAAAGGAAAGATGTTTCATTTAAAGCTTTATAGCTTTATTAGCAAAATCATGTGTTGCTAGCGGATTGATATTATGATTTTGTTAGGGTTATGCTATATTTTTCTCCAAATTCTATTTATTTTCTTATCAACATTGTTCATTGCATGATACAATTTGTGCAAAATCTTGAGGTAACTCTTTTCTCATGGTTTCAGAAAGTTTTATTTTAGTTATTTTTTAGCTTTTAAAGTAAGAGAATTATTGGGAATGTAAAGTCTAATGGTCACATGATCTTTCTTTAACATTTTTCCATTTCATTTATAGCTGTATATGTTTGTATAAATGGATGTATATATGCTATGTATGAGGTAACTGGTGTAATGCTAATAAAGACATTTCCCTATTTTGAAAATGAATGTAGTCAATTTTGATAAACCACTATAAATTCGATGAACCGCTATAAATTTGTGTTGTCTTTGTATATGTATATGTATTCTTTGGTTATAACTTAACAAGATAGACATGAAACAAAGGCATTCTGAAACTTCATCCTGTGATAGGATTATTCTGAATTTCTATCTTGCAATTTGATTATTCTAAAATTCCATCCTATCATTAGATTAAATGCAGATATGATCTGCATCAAAATACAAAACATTTATTTGTTTTAGCTAGTGAAATGTACATAGGAGATAGGCAAGCACCTAGTTGCTGAAATCAATTCTTGAGATGGAAATTTGTGAATTTGATCTTATTTCCATGAAATAATATAAGACACTTCTTGAAAAATGTTAAATAAAAAATCAATAAATTTGAACTTTGGTTTAACAAACTCATCGTTATATTATTTCAAGTTTTTCTTTTAAATATTGCATGTAGGATGGAACTCTCAATCGATGAAAATGAGATTCAAACGGCATCCATTCTCATCTCAACCTTTTGTTTCTCATATTCTATTATTTAACCATTTGAACAAGTTTGACAAAATATGGATTTAAATTTTCACAACAATTTGAGTAAGTTTTATAGCTTATTATATTCAGAATCTAGCTTATTATTATGTTCAGAAGAGTTTATTTATAATGTGTAATGAGGAGTTGAGATAGTATGTAGCATTGGTCATCTCATGGAGCCTTTCTTTGCTTCTTAGTTTAGAATTACCCCATGAAAGTATTTATAACATGAAGCATTTTCTTGCCTTTTCTTAGAAGCAGCAGCAACGACTAGTTTTTTTGTATGGTTGTGGGATAATAGTACTATAACTTGTGATCCTAAAACAAAATCAAATGATGTGCATCATAACTTGGAGATTATTTAATGATATCTTCGGATTCTCTCTAGAGGACATCCAGCTACATTCAGCAAGACAAACATATATTTGAAAAAAATAAAAAATTGTTCATCCCTTCAATCTTCAGAAGGATCAACAATTGATGGATCCAAGTTAGATCCATCAATACCTATAAGCAGATTTATCTTAATGTTGCTTACTGTTTTCCTTGTCTGTGATGTAAACTTAAGCAATCAAGAAGATTTTATTGTGTGAATGTGTATATCAGCACTCCCAACCTTTAAAAAAAAATTATTGTGTGGATGTGCATTACAGTAGAGATTCAAAATAACTATAATTTATATAGCTTTTGTGCCAAAAAAGTCTAGTGCTTTTTTTTTTTATCAATAAAGGCTGAAGCCATAGTTTTTATATTAAGTAGAAAGTAAAATATACAATATCTATTTACAACTAAAAACCATAATAGTGTTCAATCATGGAGTGTGAATAAATATAGAGTGCCAGTGCTCTCTCCATGAAAGGAAAAGAGTCGTTCTCTGGTATAACAAAATTTCCTTAAATGTAAGTCTATTCATGCTTTCCCTGTTCAGCTAAAAGCTTCCCAAAAGCTCTTGATAATGGGAATGTTGTGTGTCCTTCCTATCAACTTTCCAAATTCTGACGAGGATGCCAACCATTAGAAATTGTTCTAATGTGTGTTCCACATGCTGCCATATTAGCCAACTCATCAGCTTTACCATTGCCTTTGCGGTAGATATGGTTAGCTGTTATTGATTCAAATTTGGAGATAATACTCAAAATCACCTCTAAAAAGGATTGAAGTTTCCAGTTAGTGATGGCTCCTGATCTAATTGCATTTATGATTATCATTGAATCCCCTTTGATTTCCACTTTATTGAAGCCTAAATCCCTGACAAGAATTAAACCATGATAAAGGGCTTTAATCTCTACTGCATTATTAGTATCTGGTTCTAGAGGGATGGCTAGTTGAACAATGATTTGGCCCTCTTAGGAATGAATTATGCACCCAGCACCCGAACGCCCAGGATTACCTTTTGATGCACCATCAAAATTTAATCTCACCCATCCCGGGGAAGGAGTTTTCCAAACACATGATTGTCTTTGAAGTCCATTCTTATTGCAACCTCTTCCTAAGGAACTAGGAGCTTTCAACCCATGCCATCTTTTCATCATCTTATCATCCCAACTGGTGTAAAATTTATGTATTGCTGAATATGTTTGATTTGGAGAATTCATGATCTCCACTATAGCTGCTTTAATTCTATTCAATATTTTCCCAATATCCATTGATTTATCTTGAAAGATTCTTCTATTTCTTTCTTTCCAGATTTCCCAGAGTAAAATTGAAGGAGAGATAATCCATAAGTTACCACACAAACTATCTTTGAAGAGAGTTGGCCAAGCAAGAAGATGCAATTGGAGATTTTGATGGGGGGCAGATTGCCAATTCAATTTCGAATATAGCCACTCCCAGCATTCTGTAGCAAAGGGGCAGGAAAATAATAGATGATTGTGAGATTCTTCGTGTTTTAGACACATGTAGCATCTTGATGGACCCAAAAATCCCATTTTTGTAAATCTCTCTGCAGTCAAAATGCGGCCCTAAGAGGTCACCCATAGGAAAATACCAGCTTTGGGGAGGCATAGTTTATTCCAACAAAGATGGAGTGGGATTGTAGAAGACTTTTGAATGTGTTGTGTTAAGGAATTGTATCCTTCCTTCACCTTATAGACGCCATCTTTTGAACCCGTCCAAATTAACTCATCATTACCATTTTTCAAAAGGAAAGATCTATTTTGAACTACAGACTTTAGCAAGTTTGATTCTTGGATATCAGCTCCTATACTTGAGAAATCCTTCCACTGCCAAGATCCATCCTCCTTTGATGAATGAGAAGGGATAATGTAATCTTTAAGCATATTGCCCCATGTTGATTGACAAAGTTGCATAATCTGATTAAGGCCTGGTATCGATTGGAGAGTACCTAGTCCTCCCCAAGAATCTTCCTAGAATCTGGCTGAGTTACCACTTCTGATATTCCAAGAGAGGTTGGAATCCACAACATGTTTAGATTTCAATATAAAATTCCATATCCTGGATCCTCTTTCCACTATAATTCATATAGTTATTCTACATTGTGTGTTTTTAGTTTTGAGCGTCTCCGTTACTTTTCATCAGTCAAGTCAATCGACACCATGAATCAACTAAGGTTTTTTGATGTTGCAGAACTGAAGTGTTTCCATGTTTACAATTCCCTGCAGCGTAGTGGAAAATTAAAATTAAAAAAGCTAGCTTTCCTATCAGTTATAATGTTTTTTCATTTCAGGGGGTCACGAGGTAGTCCCATATTACTGTGTCACCATATATAGACCCAAAAACATATGGCTGGTGTCGTGGACTATAAAAGGACCTTTCCTTTCCTTTCAGATACTTAGGTGTCAAATTTTGTATTTTTTACAATTTATAATATTATAATGTTTGTTTCTAGATTTGATTATGTAATATTTTTGAAAATCAATATTTAAGATAGTAATCTATCATCAGAAAAAGAAGTGAAAAAATAAAATATATAAAAATAATTTTTAAATTATAAATAATAATACTACTATAACATTAGAGCATCTAATTTTTAAACACTCATACTTCAACAATTATTCACAATTATTAAAATACACTCTAACTACCCAATACTTCAATCAGCAACTTAATCATATTTAACATGTTTGCCAGGCTAAGCCAATATTCTGAAGTAATCTTTATGAATAAGAATGCCCAAATACATGGTGGTGTGAAATAGGTTTTTTAAAATACAAAATCTGTCAAACTGTTTGGTCATCTATTAAAGATTTGAGCATCTCTTGTACAAATATTCAAAAACATCACATATCATAAATATTGCATATTGGTTTATTTTATTAGGTTGGTGTCAAGGTATATCTATACTTATAAGAATAGTTACAGTCATTTATGTGTAAAAGTTAGCATACTATTTTTTAAAGTTTTAATTGCTTTTAAATATACAAACTTCAAGGGATTGTAAGAATTTATATCGCATAGTAAAAAGAGCATATACAAAGAGATAGAACTCTTGATTAAGAGCCTATGTATGTCAGAGAATAGAAAATAATGTTGAACAAGATTTTGTAAAGGAGCTTTGGTCTTTTCATCAGTACAAGAGTTGTCTTTTATAAGGAGATGTTTGAAATTAATTGTGGTAAATTTATATGAAAAACTATTAATTGTCAATTTTATGGTTTAAAGTTAAATGGAGTTAAAGATTTTGGAAGTTCATTGAATGATAAGTTTCTAAATTTTATAGTAAGGTTATTTATATAATTCTTAAAGGTAATTAAAGATCGATCTTACAAATTATAAGTTTACCAATATTGTGGATAAGTTTTTTAATATTGATTTAAAAATTAAAATGTTTGATGTTTAAACTCATTATGATAATCTAGGTTACATTTGGAAAAGGCAAAAAAAAGAGATAAAAGAAAACAAATGAAGATTTTTAACAAGATTAAGTAGGAGCCATAAATTGTGAAGACATCTTTTTGAGGAGGAAAAAGTGTTTGAAGACAACTGTTGCTTCTAGTGACCTTTGACATTAAGGAAAAATCATAACTTGATGATGACCTTTGACATTAAGAGAAACTAGTGTATTTTCTTGTGACTTTTAGACAAATCTATCTCATGTTTGGGTACTCAATTAGATACCTCTTCATATCATCCTCATTCTAATAGGAAAATTGAGGTTGTCAATAAGTGATTGGAAGTCCATATCTAGCAATTTCACTTCAGATAAGCAATCTCAATGTGTAGATTGGCTAACACTACCAAAATATTAATAAAATACTTCCATGATTCATTAAAAATGAACTATCAATTATGGCAATATATAGATACCATTCTCCATCCATCATATTATCATTGAGGGTGACACCACTAGTACAGCTCAAAGGCTTTAGCTATGACACCAAATAGAATGAAATAGCAAGCTAACCAACACCAAAGTGAAAGGGGTTTTGAAGTTAGGGGTTAAGTTTTTGTGAGATTACACTCTTACAAGAAAATGTCTCTGAAGCAACAAACAAAAAAGAACAAATTGTCCCTCAAATATTTGGTCCATACAAAAAAAATCATGTTAAGTTCCTTTTTTTACAAGTTCTTTTATTACATATTAAAAGTTTGATGCATGAAAAAAATAAAAATCATAATATATATTAGCTTTATAGCTGTCCAAAATTGTTAAGTTGGAAGAAAATTAGAGAATGATATAATTGTTAATTCAATTAAATTATTGGAATGACCACCAAGTATTGTCTTTCAACTATCTTTTAAAGGAAAGATGTTTCATTTAAACATGTTTTTTTAATTTTTATGATAATTTGTTTAGAAAAATCATTGTTTAAGTCTTACATCATCAAATATATGATTTTGTCAATATGTAGTAAATAAAAAACAAAAATTTACTTCAATAGTAAATCAATTATTTTGATACATTTATATAGCATCACATGTTTTGTTTTTTGTTTTTCCTTTTGAATACATGAATTGGTTAATTATAAAAAAATGTTTTGTTAAATATAATTTATTCTAAAATATCTATTTCATTACATGTGATATGTTTTTTAAATAGAAATACAGAATAATCTTATATGCTATAAACTCTTGGGCCCCGTTTGTTTGTGGAATTGGAATTTGGCCCAAAACCTGATTATCTCATAATAAGGTTTTGATATTCTGATTTTGTATATTTGGAATATGTTTTGGACCGTTTGGTTGACCCGGAAGATGGATGAGACAATCCATCTTCTGCGTTTGGTTGCCATTTTCAAAATTGGAATTGGAAGATAGAAATTCCTCTTTATGTGTTTGGTTTGCAATTTCAAATTGGAATTGGAAGATAGAAATTCATCTTTTCTGTTTGGTTCTACATTTTGAATTGGAATTAGAATTTAATTTTTAATTTGATATTTTATTATTTTAGTCCATTTTTTATGTATAGTTTTTTTATATTAATTTATATTTTTATGTACTAAATCATAAATAAAATTTAATATATTTTTTCCAATTCTGTGAATAGAAAACTTAAATAATTTTATACATTTATTATTTTGGTCCATTCTTTATGTATAGTTTTTTTATATTAATTTATATTTTTATGTAGTAAATCATAAACAAAATTTAATATATTTTTTTCAATATCATAACAAAAAAAATAAACAATATTATACATTAACAAAAATAATAAACTTAACTTTAACAAAATTTAATATATTTTTTTCAATACATTAACAAAAAAAAATAAAAATATTATACATTAACAAAAACAATATTGAACAGTAAACTTAGCTTTTTTTAATAATTTTATACATTATCATAAACAATATTATAACAAAAAAAATAATTATAACATTGCTCATATCACATCAAAATATAAATAAGTCATCTAGTCCACATATATATCTATCTCCAAAAAATGATCAAACTAAGTAGTACGATGATCAAACTAAATAGTACGATTGTTGCACAAAGAAGATTTCGTAAAAACAAGATTTCGGCTTTAGATGTAGCCTCCGCTTTTGCCATAGTTTTCTCAAGTCTTTTGCAATTCTTGCACTCGTCATCTACGACAGGTCTGTGTGTAGAATGTACTGATGATGTAGACAACGACGGGGTGTCATTGACCCATCGGAAGTAACCGCATCCACCTCCATCCTACAATACAAATCTAAGTTAGTCTCGCTATAATGACTAATATTTATTATTTGTAAATATTTAAATATTGTGCAATTAACAACCTTATAGAAGTTTTTACAAACCCAAAATTTACGAACTGGATTGTCCTCTGTCTGTGACTTCTTCAACACACAATGCAATCCATCACCGCAGTCACACATAGGAGCATTCCTCGTAGCCATCAGCACTATATCAAGCAAAAATTTGTTCATTCATACTAATTTTGTTCGCTATAACAACATGACTATATTTTATGAGTACAAATTGAAAAAGTTATACAAAAAATATAATGACACAACTATAGCATCAGATATAACAATATCCATGAACTGGTTGGTGGTGTGAAAACACACCGTTAAATAAGAAAATGCAAGTAGATCCACGGTCTATGCCCTTATGCCCCACATTTGATGATCAATCCTGCATCTACAAAGTAAACATGATACAAAAACTAAAACTTGTTCATTTTTAAATGGAATACACCAAGGAGTACCATTAGAAATTTTGACCGTTTACAAACATGAACAGTAAACAATCATCAGATAGCTCATTTTTTTATCAGCATATGTGGATATTTTTTGCATCAATGTTTGAAATACCTTCTTGATTCGATTGTGTAGATAGTTTTGGATCACACTCTGTGATTCATCATCGGGATTGCAATAGATAGTTTGAGACCAAAATGATTGCAATAGACCAAAATGATGGAATTTTTTTTCAGTCATTTTTATCTCTTCCATTCCGATGAAGGATCATAGAGTGTGACCATAAAATATCTACAAAATCAAATCCAAAAGCTATTTCAAACATATTTAATGTCAGCATATGTGTAGTCTCACTTTATCATATGTGTAGTCTCAAAACTATCCATTTCTATTTCTGTACCTATCACGTGTTTTTTTAAAATGAATGAAAAATGAAAAGAAATTGAAGATGAAATAGAGCATTAAACAAAGTAGAATTATTAAACTTAATTTCATAATGCAACAATAATAACAAGATGGTTAATACATACAAAATCATGAACAATACAGTCGTCTACCAAAACACATTTATAAAATCATGTCTGAACAACTAGAAATGGATAGTTAAGAGACTACACCTTAACAATACATTAAATGAAGCATTCATCATGTGGTACTCCTTCGTGTATTCCACTTAAAAAAAGCAACAACACTAACAAATGCAAGCTAATATGTCTGAAAGCACTCTAAATTCAAAAGACGAGAGAAACAAGGCTTCCTAAAACTGGAGAGAAAAACAAAAAAATGGAGAGAAAGACAAACACTATATAAAATGAAGTATAAAATGACAAGCACACTCTGCGAAAGCCAACATAATCACTAGCAACACAAAATAATGGAGAGGAAGATGAGCACTATATAAAATGAAGTATAAAATGACAAGCACACTCTATGAAAGCCAACATAATCACTAGCAACACAAAATAATCTTGGCATGGATCCAAGAAATTAACATAATAAAAATACCGGCGGGTACTTACCAGTGGCTCCAACATAAATATCCAATGCCTCCATTTCTCATAAAACTATATTTTGTAATGGAGATGAACAACAATATCATATTCAGTATCATATTCAGCTTATGATACTGAATATGATACTGCTTATGATATTGAATATGATACTGAATATTCAGTATCATATTCAGCTCAGTATCATATTCAGCAATCATATTCATGAATAGCAGTATCATAATCAGCTTATGATATTGAATATGATACTGAATATTCAGTATCATATTCAGCAATCATATTCATGAACAACAGTATCATATTTAGTATCATATTTAGCTTATGATACTGAATATGATACTGCTTATGATACCGAATATGATACTGAATATTCAGTATCATATTCATGAACAACAGTATCATATTCAGTATCATAAGCAGTATCATATTCAGTATCAGGACATACCATCATATTCCATGCTTATCCATTTGCATTTCATAATTACGCTCAATTTTTAATTTTCAATATGACATGAAATCTGAATATATGTGTATGCCAACTTTAATTCAATTTTTGTTGAACATGATAGTGAATATGATAGTGTTGTCCATGATCATGATTGCTGAATATGATACTGTTGTTCATGAATATGATTGTTGAATATGATACTGAATATGATACTGTTGTTCATGAATATGATTGCTGAATATGATACTGAATATTCAGTATCATATTCAGTATCATATGCAGTATCATATTTAGTATCAGGACATACCATCATATTCCATGCTTATCCATTTGCATTTCATAATTACGCTTAATTTTCAATTTTCAATATGACATGAAATCTGAATATATGTATCATATTCAGTATCATATTCATGAACAATAGTATCATATTCAGTATCATATTCATGAGCAACAGTATCATATTCAGCAATCATGATCATGGACAAAACTATCATATTCACTATCATGTTCAGCAAAAATTGAATTAAAGTTGGCATATATATTCAGATTTCATGTCATATTGAAAATTGAAAATTGAGCATAATTATGAAATGCAAATGGATAAGCATGGAATATGATGGTATGTCCTGATACTGAATATGATATTGCTTATGATATTGAATATGATAGTGAATATTCAGTATCATAAGCAGTATTAGGACATACTGAATATTCAGTATCGTAAGCAGTATCATATTCAGTATCAGGACATACCATCATATTCCATGCTTATCCATTTGCATTTCATAATTATGCTCAATTTTCAATTTTCAATATGACATGAAATCTAAATATATGTATCATATTCAGTATCATATTCAGCAATCATATTCATGAACAACAGTATCATATTCAGCAATCATGATCATGGACAGCACTATCATATTCACTATCATGTTCAACAAAAATTGAATTAAAGTTGGCATACACATATATTCAGATTTCATGTCATATTGAAAATTAAAAATTGAGCGTAATTATGAAATGCAAATGGATAAGCATGGAATATGATGGTATGTCCTGATACTGCTTATGATACTGAATATTTAGTATCATATTCGGCAATCATATTCATGAACAGCAATATCATATTCAGTATCATATTCAACAATCATATTCATGAACAACAATATCATATTCAACAATCATATTCATGAACAATAGTATCATATTCATCAATTGCATTTAAATTAAAATATTCAAATAATCATTTTGTGACAATATGAGCATATAATAGTAAAAAATCTAAATATATATCTATCCACATGATAAAGTACAAATCCACTAAAAATCAGTAACAACATGATAAAAAAATCAATGTTCTTGAACACAAAATACACTAGATATCATCATAAAGTATCATGCCACATCACAACAAGATCATCATGTATATATGATCAAAATGGTAATCACAAGCATTGTAAATGTAGTTATGGAATGATTGAAAATGTAATTACGAAATGCAAATGGATAAGCATGGAATATGATGGTATGTCATGATACTAAATATGATACTGAATATGATACTGCTTATGATACTGAATATTTAGTATCATATTCAGCAATCATATTCATGAACAATAGTATCATATTCAGTATCATATTAAGCAATCATATTCATGAACAACAGTATTATATTCAGCTTATGATACTGAATATGATACTGAATATTCAGTATCATATTTAGCAATCATATTCATGAACAGCAGTATCATATTCAGTATCATATTTAGCAATCATATTCATGAACAGCACTATCATATTCAGCAATCATGATCATGGACAGCACTATCATATTCACTATCATGTTCAGCAAAAATTGAATTAAAGTTGGCATACACATATATTCAAATTTCATGTCATATTCAAAATGAACAGCAGTATCATGTCAGTTTTTTAGCCTTTTATAGGCTTCCAACTCATTTAAAATCACAAAATGATGTCCTTTAAATTAACTATAAACCACCATATGTGGCTACAATCCAGTCGCTTCTCTCCTCCTCCGTCATCAATAAGAACCATTTGGCTCTTTCACGTTGACCCAAGAAGGTTTCGTATACCTTGAGGAATACACCTCTACTCAATCCGAGCATGGATTTGAGAGCGTTATAGGCATCCGTCAAAGCATTCTCATGACTAGATTCATCAATTTTAACAAGGTGAATATTGTTCATGCCCTCTTTTATTTTTTTCATTGTTTCAGACATGGAATCCAACGAAGCAGCCAGACTTGCCTTCTTCCTCTTTCCCACCTTTCTGCCTGATGAACTAGGAGTCCCTCTAGTACTTGTTGTTGCAGTGGACTGAGTGGAATTATAAGGCTCATCATCCCAATCAACACCACTATCAAGATGTACAGCGTCCTCTTCATCATTCACATCGAATGGCTCTTCCAAAGGGTTCCCTTCTTCAAACTCAAGGGCCATGGTAGATGCATTTCCTTCAGCCATGTCATTACCGACAATTACACCCAATTCAGTGAAGTACTAAAAGGGTTGCCTTTTATACATTCTTGCATTTTTGAACTCTCTTTGCTGCATGTTGGCATAAATAAATGGATTAGGTTCTTTGTCTTTCATTATTAACTTAAAAAGAAGACAATATTATTTCCATCAAAATAGTAGAGAGATTACCCTACCTTGAGAAGCTCATCCCACACGCTGTCCTCAGCATCCATGGACTGAGTAGCCTCCTTCCAAGCTAAACCGCTTGTATTCTGAAGCTCCTTCATGAGAATCATGACTCTATATGCAAGCTTCCAAGTTTTCAACTTGTTTTTGAAGTTGTCCTTGGATAGACTGAGGTTCAAATCAGCATTGAACCGCCTCTCAATTGCGGTCCAGGCTTCTTTTTTGAAGCCTCCATCACATTTTCTTCCTAGTTGTACTTGCTCAAGGAGAAAGTCTATAAGCTTTCGTTCCATGTCCTTTGACCACATAATCTTCTTTGACAAAGAAGATATTTGGCTCGTGTTAGCAATCTCATTCATGTTCATCAATGATTCTGTGTAAGCCATGCTGTGTATACAAATTGTTGTTAATCAAAGTAGCTTCATACATCAGTTTACTCAAATAAAACACATTGACCATTACAAGTCCAATACTTGCAGATAAAAATACAAGAAAAAGGAAACCATCATGTATATCAAAGTAGCTTCATACATCAGTTTACTCAAATAAAACACATTGACCATTACAAGTCCAATACTTGCAGATAAAAAGATAAGAAAAAGGAAACTAATACAACTATTGTCGGGATCTATACTCTTCCCACATTCTACTTGCTATATCATTTCAAAACTGTGCTCACCGATCTCTATCATTCTGATACAACCCATATGTCTCTAGCACTGGTATATCTACCCCATCATGATCATCTTCCTCTTCAATGTCAATTTCTGGTGGAATGTTGTCCTCTACCGTAATGTAGTTGTGTAGTATGCAACATGCTAATACAATATGGGCTTGTGTCATGATAGGATAAGATGTGGCATGCCTCAGGATTGGAAAACGCTGCTTGGGAATACCAAATGTACGCTCTATTGAGTTTCTAAGAGAGGAGTGTCAATGGTTGAACAACTCTTCTTTTGAGTTTATTGGATTTTCTCTTGAAAACTCTTTCAGGTAGTAGCGTGTACACCGATAAGGAGCAAGAAATCCAGGTGCATTGGGATATCCAGCATCCACTAGAAAATATTTTCCTACATAAATAAAGTATATTATTAATATGTGAAACGTGAAAATATTTTCCTACATAAATAAAATATATTATTAATATGTGAAACGTGAAAATATTTTCCTACATAAATAAAGCATATTATTAAACTATGATTTGGCTTACCGGGGGGAACAACAAGAGGATCTGCTCTTGATAGAGCTGAAGCTAGAACATGACTATCTGCGGCAGACCCTTCCCAACCAACAAGGCAGTACTGAAACTTATGATCGAAGGAACACACACCCATAACATTTTGCGACAAGTTGCCTTTTCTATCATGATATTTACCCTGCATGTCGACATCGACGGTGACTGGTATATGGGTTCCATCAATAGCTCCAACACAATCCTATACGATATGATACAATCATCAATTGTAATGTCAACCAGTCATCAATGATAAAAATCTGTACAAGAAAAATGTAACAACACAACAATTACCTTGAAGAATGGATCAAAGCGTTTGTTCCCACTAATTTTAGGATGAGTGTTTGGACTAGGTGGTAGAAAGCAATCCTTGTGGAGTCCTAAGATAGCCCTCAACACCTTGTGGAAGTATCGGCTGATTGTCTCTCCTGAGTGGCCAAAGTTGTGGGCAATCTTGTGGTTCCTCAAATTGTGGCCAACGGTGTGGAGGAACATCACAAGTTGTTCTTCTAATGTCAAGTGTATCATATCTTTCAAGGATCCATTCAGCCTTAGGATAGTAGCTAGATGAAAGAAGGCTCCCCTACTCATGTGAATCTGATCACGACAATCCATGTCATTGGAATGAATAACCATTCTATAGAAATTATTTCCTTTCCTTTTTCGTTGACCCCTATCTGCATTAGATTCTAGGGCCACCACTGCTGTGGCTATGGCAACACAAGCAATCAAAGTTGTGAGAAGCTAAGAATATGTGGTCCCCACAACTACCCATTCTAGAATGTCAATATTCTTAATAGGATCCATCAATGGCCTAAAAACATAGGTACATATATAAACAATTAGATAGATAAATAGTTACATAGATACATAGATACATACCTACATACATAGATATATAGGGTTAGATAGTTCATACATATAAACAATTAGATAGATAAATAGATACATAGATACATAGAAACATACCCACATACATAGAAAAGCCTCATTCTTTTCTTAAGATATCATAGCAAGATCAAGAGATATACCAAAACTTGAATCAAAATGACATTATTGAACCTAACAACCAACTAATATGATAATGAATATGATACTGCTGTTCATGAATATGATACTGAATATGATACTGTTGTTCATGAATATGATACTGAATATGAATATGCTTATGATACTCAATATGATACTGTTGTTCATGAATATGATACTGAATATGAACATGCTTATGATACTGAATATGATATTGAATATGATACTGTTGTATGATACTGAATATGATACTATTGTTCATGAATAAGATACTGAATATGAACATGCTTATGATACTGAATATGATAATGAATATGATATTGAATATGATACTGAATATGATACTGTTGTATGATACTGGATATGGTACTACTGTTCATGAATATGATTGCTGAATATTATCATCTCAAAACCTGAATATGGGCCTAAAATGAGAATATGTATCTTCCAGCCAAAGAGGTGGAATATGTTTTGATAACTCAATTTTGGCCAATTATATACCCAATTTGATTCTCGGTCGGGTCCGCAATCTTCCCATTATATTGTTTCGTGGATACGATATATTGTTTCATGGATACAACTGTGGATGAGTATGTGATATTGCTATCAGGATTCAACTGTGTAGTTTTTTGAGTCAAACTCATTGACCCATGATTCATGAGTACTGGTTCAACACGAACCCATCTCTCATGAGAATGAATGAATCTAGGTGATGCTCATAGAGGTGAAGCACCGGGACCTCTTGGGAAGTCCGGGTGCTTCACCTCTGTGAGCATCACCACTACTCATGAATCATGGGTCAATGAGTTTGACTCAAAAAACTACACAATTGAGTGGGTGTTCAAACTTAGCAAGCAATTAAATTTTTGGTGGAAGATTTCATATCATTCTTTGTTTCATTTTTGCTATCTGTATGAGAGTGCAAATTTAAATTAATTGGCTACATAATTTTGAATCATGAAGATGTTGTGAATTGGGTTGAGAACATTTTGCACTTTACGAAAGTCAAAGAAATCTTTGGAATGTTATCATAAAATTGAAAAGGGTCACATTTTGGCTGCCATTTATGACTTTTTAGGGAAGAGATTCAAATATGTAATTGGATTAAATCAGTTGAAAGTCATTGTACATTAACAAAGCTGAAACGTTTTAGAGTTATGGTTTCCAAAATTTTACATTATAATTGAGTAAAAATGAATTGGGCCATGTATTAGTTGGTTTAGTTGTGGGTAAACATGAATTGGAGACTGTATTAGTTCATTTAGTTGTGGGTAAAGATGAGTTAGGTCCTCTATTAGTTGATTTAGTTTAGGCCTAGTTAGGGTGTTGAAGCTATTTAGGTCCTCTAATAGTTGATTTATTTTGAGTTAGGTCCTCTATTAGTTGATTTGTTTTGAGCTATTTCAAATCTGATCTGAAAAAGAGATTGTAATATTTTATCTTTGTAAAGGGAAATGAGGAAGTTGAAGTTGGTTCTACCGCAAAGAAGAAACAGTCACTACACATCAGTTATTGGTGAGTTGATATAATTCGAGTGATATTAGAGATGCCCTATTTGTATTTAGCATTCGGAATTGAGGGAAGTTAAAGGAGAACAATCAGGCCTCAATAAACCTGCATGATGATACCAACCGAGTCTGCAAGGGAACCGTAAGGCCTGCAACATTCATGAAGTCTTTGTGAGTGGAATTAGTGATTGATTTTGGATTATAATGATTAGAAACTGATACAGTAATATTCGAAATGAGATGACAGAGACAAAGCCAATAAGACTGATGATAGAAAAGGAATGTAATGATACAATGAAATCACTCTTGGAATAGTCATTGGAAGGAAGACTTCTAGCATGGGGCAAGTTTGTTTGGAGAGCAAGAAGTATGGTGGTGGAGGACTTGCATACTAACTTATTTTATGCCAACGCAAATAGGCTTTAATTTGGAATTCAAGTGTTTCTAAAAATGCATTGTATAGCATTCAACAAGAAGTCCCTAGGATCATTATTGTGTGTGTGAAAATTATACCTGATCTGTAAACACAACACTCAGTAAAACATTAGAGGTTAGCAAAAATCGAAATCGTGCAAAATTGAAAACTAAACTAACCAAGCGATTTACTGCCTTCTAATAGGTGCGAGATTAATGTTCTAAGATTGTAATCGAGATCAGTGACCTAGACGACACCTAAACGAAGGATTTGAATGCAATTCTAGATATGGAATAAATGCAATTAAGCTATTTTTTGGATTTTTCTATGCAATAAGAATGATAAAAATTATACCTGATCTGTAAACACAACACTCAGTAAAACATTAGAGGTTAGCAAAAATTGAAATCGTGCAAAATTGAAAACTAAACTAACCAAGCGATTTACTGCCTTCTAATAGGTGCGAGATTAATGTTCTCAGATTGTAATCGAGATCAGTGACCTAGACGACACCTAAACGAAGGATTTGAATGCAATTCTAGATATGGAATAAATGCAATTAAGCTATTTTTTGGATTTTTCTATGCAATAAGAATGATAAAAACTGATATGATATGAATGCTATTGAAAACTGATATGCTATGAATCTAACAATGATATGTAATATGAATGCAAAAATAAGATTGATCTCACAAAGATGTCGATTCGCAAGAGCTTTGATTCTTCAATTCCAATTCTCCAGTGTGATTGTGCAAAATATGAGATGATTTGTGAAGAGTTGAGCCTTTAATTTATAGAAATCCAGGGCTTTGGAGGTGCATGGGAAAAAGCCATAAATCACTCAAATAACTCAACTTGATTTTTGAGTTATTTTTAAATAAAAAATAATTAACTCACAAAAATATGCAAAAGCTAAGTTTTAACTCAAAATAGAGTTTAGCTTTAATTGATAATTGATAGTTGTTTGCTTTTATGATTGTGCATGTTTTATTTATGAATTAATTTAATAATAAAGTGATTTATTTCCAACTTAACTGCTTTTAAAAATAAAACAATTGATTTATGGGTTAATCAATTATTTAATCAAAATTTTATTAAAAACTATATTATTAAATAATGACAACTTGCTTTAATTAATTAAATAAGAATTTAATCAATTATTCATATGATATTAGATTTATTGTCAAAATTAAATAATACAATTAATAATAGATATAATTAAATTTAATTACACAATTAAGTGGCAAATATTAAATCTAATTAATTAAATATGAAAATATTCAATTAATCAAACTTTAGGATAAATGTGATTTATCGCCAAATAATTATAAAATTAAAGATAATTAAGATAATTAGGAATATTACTAGGAATATTCTCCGATGCAAAATTTAAGATAATCAATTAGATTTGATGATGTTTAGATGTGCCTTAGATTAGGACTTTGATGTCGATTTCATATGATTTGATGATATAGGAGGTTAATGAACTTATAGCCCATTTTTGGGGTATTACATTTTGCCCCTCTTTGAATTACTGTGCGAAGCGCAGTGGTTCAAAGAAAGTCTGTGTTTGATAAAGATATGAAACTGATTCAAAAGATAAACCGATCTCAAGATAGAAACCGATTGAAAGATATTGAGATAGGAGTTGATTGATATTGAATTGATATGGAGATAATAGGTCTTGAATGACCAAAGATAATGTTCACTGTAGAAGCAAATGAACCTATTATTGTGAAAAAGTGTCAAAATGCCTGATTCTGAACCTTAGGATTGATAAGAAGTGAGTGACCCGTTCTAGACTCGATTTTCTTAGCAGAACTAGAAGGTATCACATCCGAATCCTTTAGTTGCCGAAGAACCAAGGAAATAACAATATGATCTGATGGTTGCAAAAACTGATACAGATTACAAGATTAAGAGAATACCAGATTGATATGGATCGATGAATCTGATATGCCCCAAGTGATGATAGATTTGCCCTGAGCGATGAGGACTTTTGATGAATCAGTAACTAGACGTGATTGTTTGTCTTGATTACTGATGAAAGATATTGATAGATTTGATCGATAGAATTTAAGATTTACAGACTTTGAATGATGTGCAATACCATGCCCCCTTCGGGATTAAAATTGAAATCTGACAAGAAAAGTCAGCGTTGATAGTTTAGAAGCATGTGAATTGATTGGAAAAGTGGTTATATACATCCGAGAATGCATTCTGCATCGTTTGGAGGTCCAAAAAGACCAAGTTTGACTAGGTTTGACCATGAGTTGACCATGGTTGACCAAGTTGAAATTTTGATAGTTTGATGTAAGATAATCAGTTAAGTTGAATACTAGATTTCTGTGATGATTGAAGGTCAAATATGCAAGTAGTTAATAATATGAATGATCTCAGATTTGAATTTTGATCCCGAAAAAGGATTCTACTTGCTATTTCATTGGAGGAACCTTCGTGTGAGATTCAGCTCTTGTTAGACTTGAAGATGCGATTTGAAGAATCATTTAAGCATTAAAGTTCATTTAATCATTGTGAGATCATGTAAACATGCAAAATGAAATGCAACCTAAGACCTAGGACCTAGTCACTGATCATGTGTCGATTTGTTATCATCATTGAACTTTTAGGTAACCGGATAAATCAATACAATGCCCACTAGCCATGAAACCATAGACATATGAATATCGATTTGTATGCGCAAGAATCAATACAACACCCACTGGTCAAACAACCATGGATATATGAATATTGATTTTGTTTTCGAAATGTCGGATTAGATATAAGCACCAAGGCACAAACGCCAGGATGACCTGAATATCATGTCCATTTTGATATAGAAATTTGTACAAGCATCAAAACATAAACGTTGTGATGACCTGAGTACACCTTGCATTAAAAACACATCAAACAGCTAAGAGATCATTCTAAATCCAATGTGAATTACCCGTAGTGACCCTTTATCATTCACATCCTTAGGCAAGATTGCATTCCACAGTAGGAGAAAGAACTTACTCAAAAAGACAATAGTTAGATCAAACTTCCTTGAATTTTTTTTTGGGTATCAATGGTCGAGGTACGCATGGCCATCCAATTCGAGATAGAGGCTCTTATAGTCGGACACCATTTCAATCCAGAATTTCCAAAGCTGTTAGATTTTCACATACAAGCAGAAGACAAAGAAAAGATTATGCCCCCAGTCATCACTCTCTAAATCCTATAAAAGACATCATCGAAGAGCTCGAAGGGACACAATATGCAAAAATCTCAATGCGAATCAGTAAGCATACAAGGAGATAAAAGCATGTAAAAAGCATAGATTATTTTCAGTTGAGTTTTGATGTTTGATTGTTGTAGATGCAAAATCCTTTTTGGAGACGAGACAGACTGACTGACTCAA
Source organism: Chamaecyparis obtusa (assembly GCA_027943335.1). Lineage (NCBI taxonomy): Eukaryota > Viridiplantae > Streptophyta > Pinopsida > Cupressales > Cupressaceae > Chamaecyparis > Chamaecyparis obtusa. Next base: position 138,431 of record BSBK01010349.1, on the reverse strand, counting down.
CTTGAAGCTTCAAAGGACTCTGAGTGGATATGACACGTCTAAGATACATGGGAGACCATAGGATATGACATTGATTGCCCCCCAAGTGTGAACATTGATAGGATGCAAACGCTTGAGCTGGTTGGTGTACAGGCCGACTTATTGAAAACTGGAAATGCAGGAACAAACCGGGAGATATGTACAAACTAAAGCAAGACTGAAAGCTGGGAAAGACCAAGATTGTGCTGATAGATGGAGCATTTTGGAACAAGTGGTGCCCGTTTGCCGAGTTTTCACCATCTTGGTAGAGATTCTATTTTTGCTACCGAGGTGCCTGTTTCCAGGTTTTCACCAAGGCACTTTTTTTTTTCTTTTTTTTTTTCATTTTTTTGTATTTTTCATTTTTTCAATTTTTTTGTACTTTTGATTTTTTTTAATTTTTTTGTACATTTGATATTTTTTGATTTTTTTGTGAATCATCAAGGCGCCTATTGCTAGGTTTTCACCAAGATGTTCATTTTTTTCAGGACTTTTTCCAATTTTAAAGATTTTTTTCAGGACATTTACCAAGCACTGAATGTCTTAAGCGTAGAATTTCTTCAGATGGAAAACGTTGATTGGTTCTCAGAGCTGTTCTCCTTCAGTCGTTGAGAGTTGATAGGCACCAGAGCCAAAAGTAGCAGTGATAACAAAGGGACCCAACCAATTGGGTTCGAACTTCCCCTTGCGTTCTCGATGTGATTGATTTTTAGGATTTTCTCTCAACACTAGATCACCAACCTAAAATTCTCTGTGTCTGACTTTCTTGTTGTAGCCTCTAGACATTCTCTTTTGATATACTCTGAGATGATCATACGCTGCTTGTCTGCGCTCATCTAGTAGTTCAAGTTCTTGTAACCTCGACACTCTGTAGTCATCATCAGTTACTAGACCATGCATTCTGATTCTGAGTGATGGGATTTCAACCTCAATAGGTAGTATTGCTTCAAACCCATAAACTAAAGCAAATGGTGTAGCCCCAATAGGTGTTCTGATACTTGTTTTGTAGGCCCATTCTGATACTTGTTCTGATACTGGTTCTGATACTGGTTCTGATACTAATTCTGATAATTGTTCTGATACTGGTTCTGATACTGATTCTGATATTGATTCTGATAATTGTTCTGATACTGGTTCTGATGCTTGTTCTGATAATTGTTCTAATACTGGTTCTGATACTTGTTCTGATAATTGTTCTGATACTTGGTATACTTGATAGCATCTTTTTCCATTTGCAAACTCCCAAGCAAGATCATATCGTACAGTCCCAATGTCTAGCAAGGTGGAGAACAAGAGGGATTAGCAAGCTGGTGGAAGAGATGGAAGATAAGAGAATGAAGGAAAATGAAGGGAAGAAATCCTCAAGGGGAAACTCCTCAAGAATATCCAAGCTAGGGAAAAATTGTCATGTAAAGCGCATTTGGACAAGCAATGAAAGGCTAGCATAGGATAAGCACAAAATCATAATGCAAGAGCAGGAAAGAATGCAATCCAAAGGAGTAGACATGTCAAGAGGCTTCATAGCACTGTGTTTTACTCTTTCTTTCTTTTTTTATTAGATCAAGACCAAAGGGGAAAAGGATAGCGATAAGCAAAAATGAATGAAGGAAAATAAATATGAAGGCTAAATAGGAAGGGATAGAAAGCAAGATCATCATCAGACAACTCACAAAATAGCCAAATGTTCGTGTATAGATCAACATTGTCAAGATCAAAGAGAGAAGATGGAATGGATGAAATATGTAGAAGAACTACGCATAATGCCTGATTGCCAGGTTTTCATCATGGTACTTATCCAAGGTGCCACAAGGAAGTGGTTTTCACCATAGGATGAATTTATTTCTCTTTACTTTTGCTACCAAGGTGCCTGTTTCCAGGTTTTCACCAAGGCACATTTTCAATGTTTTTTTATTTTTTATTTCTTTTTTGGAAGAAGGCAAGCTTTTTAGATAATGCTCCTTGAAAGGATAAACCATGATATGCCAAGGATTCAAAATGACATGCTCAAAGATGCTGATAGGGAAAGGGAGATGAAAGAGAAAAATGGAGGATAAAATTTTATGTAAAGCGAGTGAGGTTGGAAGATAGGAGGAATAGGCAAGTGAGGAAAAATGATAGGAGGTAGAAGGATAATGCATGGAAAGATTGTGAAAGGGTAGATGGAAAGGAAGGCAAGCTCAACATCAACACATACCTTGAAGGGTGGTGAGAGAATGGAGGAATCGTGAATGAAGGAATACGTGAAGGAATATGGTGAATGGATAGCAGAGGTTGTGGTTTAGGCACATGAAATGGAAGAATATTTTTGGAGGGAGATGAAGTGGAAGCCTTTGGAAGCTTGAATGTCAATTTCACTTTTTTCTCAACACCAGACTCTTTCAAGAGAGACTTTGGAATCCATATAGCCTTAGGATTTTTATTTCCTTTTGATGATCTAGAGAGAATATCTTGAATGATGGATTTTGGAACCCATACTTGTCTTGTAGTTTTTTTCTTAGATATTTCTTTTGACTTTATGCTTCCGTGTCGATTAGAGGAGACATGGTGATCTTCTTTTTTTGATGGATTCTTGCATTGCTTCTTTTTCTTGTATTGAACATTCAAGTTACTTCCAAAAGACTTGGGATTTGTGGAAGAGGGAGGATACGACTGGTTTAGATGGGTGGGTGGATGAAAAGGATTCAAGGGTATGCATCTATGTTGATCTTGAGGAAAGATGGGAGATGGAGGTATGTAAGGACCCAAGATGGATGAAAAATTAGGAGAGTTAGGAGGGGAAAGTGAAGGGACATAAGGACCCAAGATGGAAGGAAGGCGTGAAGATCTTTGTAGTGGTGGAAGAGGTCCAAGGATGGAAGTGGAAGACGCAAAAGGATAATCAATAAGTTCATCAGCATCTATATGACAACCAAGGATATCAGCATCTTTAGAGTGAGCATTAGGATCTTCAATAGAATCATGGACATCTTGAATATGAGCACCTTCTTTGATAGGATTGTTCAAAGCTTGCAAAGACTTAGGAAGAGTAGAAAGTGAAAGTGAACATGGAGTGGTAGAACAAGAAGATGGAAGACTTTGATCTTGACAAGGATCTTTGGATAGCACAAGTGCATAATTTTTCTTTTGATTTTCAATAGGCTTGACATTGGAAGGAACACCATTTTTACCAACCTTAATGGAAGTATCATCTTTGGAAAGTGCAAGCGTAGTAAGGTCATTTTGATTGTCAATAAGCTCATTAGTGTAAGTAGTAGCCTGATCTTGCTTAAGAGAAGACTTAAGACATGGTGGAATGCATGAAAAAGGGTGTATAGGATCAAAAGAACCATGAAGCGGATAAGAGACATCGGGAAAAGGAGTGGATGACATGGAGGGTTCTTGATCTTGATCTTTCTTTATGTTCTTTTCTTTATCATTTTTAGAGTCCTCTTGACATGGAGCCACTTCTAAGGACAAGGAAGCATGTTGGGATTGTATGGATGACTTTGGAAGAGATGGTGGAGGACTAGCTGAAGTAGGGATTATAGCATATGAAGGCTTAGGCTCTTTAGATTTATCATTATTGAAAGTCTTTGCAGCCAAGTGAAGGTTAGCTTGAGTTTCTTTAAGAGGTAGCCCTGGGGGATAACTATAGGGAACCACATGAAAAGTATCAGGGCTTGTGTCAGATGAAGGTTCTGTGAAAGATTTGAAAGACTCAGAAGCTTTAGGAAATGTATGGGTATTGGAGGAAGTAGGGGGTGGAAGGGAACCATCACAAGACAAAGGTCCAACATTAACATGATCTTGCTTGAGAGTGTAATCTTTATTTTTAGTCTGAGAGTTCTTAGAGGAGAGATCCTTATAATATTGACGTTTCAAGCTAGCACGATGTATTTTATAGTCCTCAACAGTAGTAGATGGATCATCATCAAGGTATTGTCCACAAAAGCCATCAAAATCTCTTTCAAAATCAGAATCATATGGATCACCATCACGATCTATCCAATGTGACGGCCCATTTGTAGTAAGCAGGAATGAACGATGAGGAGGACTCTTAGGAATAGAGGTGTCATAGGTATCATTACATTGTCTGTCGTCATAGTCATCATAGTCTTCAAAGCTAGATGTGTCACTCTCCGTGGAAGAGGTATCATATTGCTCAATTTTTTTCCGGGGGCATGGTGACATGTACAAGTCTTTATCAAATGGAAAAGAGTATAGAGGTTCCTTTTCTTTCCCAAGTTTGTCAAGCTGGACTTGCATAGCATGTATTTGTTTCATTATAGCGGCGATCAGAATTTCTTCCTCATGTGTACTGATTCTTTGAGACATGTGTACTGATTCTCAATAGCTATCGCTCTATTCCTGACACAATGATATTTTTGACAGATTCTAGAACTAGGCTGGAAACATTGGATATCTTGCAATTTGACAATTTCTGACAACTCTCTCAAATTTTTCCAAACGACACTCTGCAGACTCATACGACACTGGGTTCTTAATCATACGACATATGGGCTTTACTGAAATGACATTTGACAAAAATTCATACGACTTTTGACTTCTTGAAATGACTTTTGACTCCAGAAAGAACTTTACGTCAATTTTTGCAAAATTTAAGGTCTTCAGTTTTGGATTGTTTGCAAATTGCACTGCCCAGATTTTGAAGGTTATACCAGATTTGATCGTTTTTAATAGCCAAGTAGATAAATAAGCACGCAGAACAGCAAGCAAGTGATTCCAAGCACGTCTGAAAACAATGAACAAGGGCAAAAGCAACCTTGCGCATGAACAATCAAGTGACCAAATTGTGCTAATCCTTAAGAGTACTAATTGTGTATGTTCTGAAAAGTTTTGCAATAACACACATATACCTGAAAGTGAAAAATTGGCCTCTCTAGGGTTTTTAGTAATGGTTTGACTCTGCAACTTTTATGATTCAAAGGGGTGAACTCCAATCCCGGCGCACCAGGGTTTTGACACAGTCTGAGAACTTAATCTTCAAGAGCTACTAGGGAGATCTGACAACCCAACAATGAACCATACCCGTGGAGATTTCTTCCACAAGGACATTTATATAGCGGCTGTCACTACCACGACAAAAATGGCTATGACCGCTTGAGGTTCCGTCAACGCAGTTTGCCCTGTGAAGGGATTGTCCGCTATGGTTAACCCTCTCTAAAGATGACTCACAATAGTATACCACAAGGGGACTTGGCTCCAGATTCAAGGTTTTGACACCTCTTCACTTTTAACCCAAATAAAGCAAGCAGATTAATCCGACACGCTAAGACGAAGTTTTGTTCCACCAAGGTCTGTGATATCAACTCCACGTGATCTATCAACCTCTCCGAGGAGAGAATGTATCAATCAATAAGAGAAGACACACTAACCAATTTTGATTCACCAAAGCTCGTGATATCAACCCTACGTGATCTATCAACCTCTCCGGAGAGAGAATGTGTCGATCAATAAGAGAAGACTCACTAACTAAGTTGAATGTGAAACGCACTAAGTATCCTCCCTACCTACAAGGATTCTATCATCAAGAAGGATTTCGCTAGGAATCCAATCTCTCAAGAATCACAAATAGTGTTCATAGGGCCTAATTACTATGTGAGCACAGATGTATGTTCCGAAAGCAAATCTACCAAAAGCATCCAAAAAGTAGAAAGAGGAACACTTAACGTTTAAAGCGAATATGAGATGAGTCCACAAGGTGGAACACTTAACACCTCACACAAGCTAAAAACGAGTCCACAACTTAGAAAACAAGGGAGTTCCTAAAAGCACAAAAGGGTTGCCAAGTGGAACATTTAACGCTTCTGTCCTGTTGACCCCTCCCCTTTATGGCGCTGAGATTGCAACCACGGGGCGGAAATGAGGGGCCGGCGGATTAGCGAGTCCAATAACCCAAGATAGCAATCAAGATCAATCACAAGTATTCTAAGACTACTTAATGAATCCTTAAGGGTTCACAACCTAGTATCAATTATGCAAGTGTGTAGAAATAGATCAAAAGCATGAAAAGATGCACACAAGCTTGACACATAAGAGATTTATTTTAAGTCCCAAATCAAAATATTATTAGATGAAGGAGAATACTTGGGATCCTTGCAACGCGCTTAGTAGATTTTACTTGATTTTTAGCAATTTTTGTTGAGCTTTTCCATGTAAGCAAGTGACGAACTCTCCAACAAGCAAATAAGCAAACAAGATATGCAAAATATATTCAACTTATGAAAACCATAGGGTTAGCTCTAAAAATCAATTATTATCAGTAATAATAACCAGAAATCAACCCAAATGACAACTCATATCATTCATTGAACCATGTAAAAAAAATAAGTGCATACCCATCACAAAACTTTATTTTTTTTTTTGCATTTGACCTAGTCAACAAGATCTAATTTTTTTGATATGATTTTGGCCACAAAAATAGAAATTCAGAATAGAGACCCCTACTAAAAAACAAAGAGCTTTCCAAAAATGCAAAATTTTTAGAAAAACCTCTTCATTTGTGCCCTAGAGACCCATTTTATCAAAATAGACCAGTTTTTGTAAATTGACTATTTGAGCTATGATATCATGTCCAAATTTAAAACACAAAGAATGGACCCTCTGTATAATTTAAAGATCTTTCCGAAAATATAAAAATTTTCGAAAAATATGCTGATTTGCGTCAGATATTAATTTTTTCCGAAATTTCAAGAAAAAATTATTAAAAATTCAAAACATCTCAGAAAATTCTAAATTTTTTACTGTAGCTTCCATGAAATGTCACCAACTTGCAAAAAAAAATTTAGACCAAAATTCTAAGCCGTTTGGGAGATAAAATTAAATCTTTGAAACTTTGAGGTTTTAGCTCCCAAAAAAATCAAAACCAGCATGCAAAGGTGGGTTGCCCCACGGTGGGTGCCAGAAATGTGTGTGTGAAAATTATACCTGATCTGTAAACACAACACTCAGTAAAATATTAGAGGTTAGCAAAAATTGAAATCGTGCAAAATTGAAAACTAAACTAACCAAGTGATTTACTGCCTTCTAATAGGTGCGAGATTAATGTTCTCAGATTGTAATCGAGATCAGTGACCTAGATGACACCTAAACGAAGGATTTGAATGCAATTCTAGATATGAAATAAATGCAATTAAGCTATTTTTTGGATTTTTCTATGCAATAAGAATGATAAAAACTGATATGATATGAATGCTATTGAAAACTGATATGCTATGAATCTAACAATGATATGTAATATGAATGCAAAAATAAGATTGATCTCACAAAGATGTCGATTCGCAAGAGCTTTGATTCTTCAATTCCAATTCTCCAGTGTGATTGTGCAAAATATGAGATGATTTGTGAAGAGTTGAGCCTTTAATTTATAGAAATCCAGGGCTTTGGAGGTGCATGGGAAAAAGCCATAAATCACTCAAATAACTCAACTTGATTTTTGAGTTATTTTTAAATAAAAAATAATTAACTCACAAAAACATGCAAAAGCTAAGTTTTAACTCAAAATAGAGTTTAGCTTTAATTGATAATTGATAGTTGTTTGCTTTTATGATTGTGCATGTTTTATTTATGAATTAATTTAATAATAAAGTGATTTATTTCCAACTTAACTGCTTTTAAAAATAAAACAATTGATTTATGGGTTAATCAATTATTTAATCAAAATTTTATTAAAAACTATATTATTAAATAATGACAACTTGCTTTAATTAATTAAATAAGAATTTAATCAATTATTCATATGATATTAGATTTATTGTCAAAATTAAATAATACAATTAATAATAGATATAATTAAATTTAATTACACAATTAAGTGGCAAATATTAAATCTAATTAATTAAATATGAAAATATTTAATTAATCAAACTTTAGGATAAATGTGATTTATCGCCAAATAATTATAAAATTAAAGATAATTAAGATAATTAGGAATATTACTAGGAATATTCTCCGATGCAAAATTTAAGATAATCAATTAGATTTGATGATGTTTAGATGTGCCTTAGATTAGGACTTTGATGTCGATTTCATATGATTTGATGATATAGGAGGTTAATGAACTTATAGCCCATTTTTGGGGTATTACAATTATTAGATATAAAGGATTCCGGCATGCCTTCAAATTACTTAAGTCAAGTTACCAGAAAATAATTGTTGTTTGTCGAGAGTATGTGCAACTTTAAATGCCTTCTTGATCACATGGAGTTCTTAGTTGCATCCTTCAATGTGATTAGTGCTTGGGCTACTTTCCAATTCAATGTGAATCAAGTATCTAATGTTCAGATAAAGTACCTAAAACTGAATGTTAGGATTCTAGAGCAGCAAGCTCTATTTGTAAAAGAAACTCAAGTGTGAGATGAGGAACATAGAGATTTTATTCTCTAACTATATCACTATTAATCAAGGCATGCAG
>BSBK01010349.1:0-125000 GCA_027943335.1 Chamaecyparis obtusa | reverse complement strand
GTCACAATAAGCATGTCAATCTCATGGATTTTATTTAAGTTTGAAGCTAGGTAAATTCAATCGCTCTATAATAGCTGGTTTTGGTATAATAATTTCTCAAAATTTCTTACTTCAGTAAAAAATTTAAAGTTATTTTATTTTAAGAACAGATTTTACTTAGTCGTAAATTCTATGGGTTTAATAAGAAATGTGACTTACTACTAAGACTATGTTTAAATCCTCTTTACTCATCTCTGTTTAGATTTATGATGATGATATTCATTTAAAAATAGGCATATATAAAATATGATCACTGAATTGATATATTTATTAAAGATTATGCTAATACATTTGGGCCTCTTTTCCGACGGTCATTTCCAATGGAGGGGCACATTTTGTGAAATTGGTGTTTTTTTTTGCAATTGTGTCTGATACTGTCGCAATGTTGACGCTCTTTACAACATCGCAATTGTGATGGTTGCGGGCACACATTTAAAACAAAAAAGACAGATCAAATTCATTTTTTATTTTATCGCGTGAAAGTAGTGGCCCAAAGGTAGCTCTGCAGAAGCCCACCCCATTCTTGGGAAGCCGAATGTCATGAAGCCGTAAATATCATGAAGTTTCTACCCCCGAATATCATGAATATCATGAATGCTATGATCCATAGTAGGTATGCATCAACATTACCAATTATTTTTTATTTCTAAAAGATAACCTAAATCATGCCATCATAGAAAGCTCATGCAAATTGTTTATTCATTTTTCTTCTATGTTGTGCATGTGCCAACAGGGTAGAAGCTCCTCCTTTCCTATTTTTCCTCTTATCTCATATTGAGGGTCCTAACTCTATGATCATTCTTCTTGCATTGACCATTAGTAGGAGCCATAAAGAAACCCCTAGTAGCGATAACTTGTAAGAACAAGACATAATATTTTCCATTAGTCTTGGAGGGACTGTTACTCAATGTAAACTAAGACCTTCTAGGAAAATCAAATAACTCCATAGTCCAACCTATTGGCTTGGTTCAAAAGATTCAAATTCTTGTGCATTGAGTATTTTCACTATTTTACTTATTCAAATGAAAAAATTTGCTCCAATGCCAATCATACGCATACCCCACTCCTTCATACATGTAACTGCACCTAGGACTATGACATAAAACATAGTTAGGACAGTCATCTAATACATCTACCTAGAGTTCAAAGAAGATACAAAACCATGAAGATCACAAATATAGATATCCTAAACACATTCCTCATTCTTCACAAGACTCATACACTCATTACATAAAAAAATTTAGGAGTAAGGAACATGACTATGACTGTGATTTTACCAATGAATAAGATAGTCACAACTATTATTATGTGTCCAATGAAAATAATGATATTTTTTGTACCTAAGTTTTAAGGGCCCTAACCCTCCTATGGACACATGACATATGCATGCAACCTTGACTCAGTGTATTTTAGGTGTTTTACAAACTTGGTTTGGACTATCACAATGACTGCAACTAGGTTTCATCACTAGATGATCAAGAAGTGAGGACTTGTCCTTGTGTTAATAGGATTTTAAAGAGATATATTTGCATGGTAAGAGTCTTGACACTATTCCTAAAATCTCACCAATCTCACATTCCTCCAACCTTCCTTCCATCACTTCATGCAAACATCAAAACATCTAGTTCTATGTCTGATACATGTTGATATCAAACTTTCATGAAGTCAAAATCATGTGAAACCCTCTTGTGGCACCTTGCAAAGTTGGGATAAGAAAGAATGCACAAAAAAAAGATATATTACAATGAAATTTGTTTGCCAAAATCACCTTCAAACTTAACCAGTTTGTACAAAGGGAGACAAAATAGATTATTAATGTCAAAAATCACTCAAAGTAACATCCCCACACCTTTGAAATACTTTTCAACTTGCTTCTAGAAGATTTCTTCCTTTTTGACAAATTTGACCAAAAAAGTTGCATTAGCAATTTGACCCAATCACCAAAAATGGTCTAAAATGACCTAAGAAACCATTATTAATATAAATCTAATCAAAATTCACCAAAAACTCCCTTTTTTGTGTTATGTCCACTCAGATGTGACTTTTGAAAGAATGAAAAAATGCCAAAATTTGGAGTGAATATAGTTATAGAGTCTTGGAGTCCCCTTTGGACTCACAACAAATAATAAAATAGTAAAGAATGTGGGGATCAATCACCCCTAAGCAACTACTTTGTATTTTTTGATGTTCCATATATATGCCTCTACAGACTCTTCATTTAGGCTTTCAACCCACTGTATTTGGAGCTTGGCCTCCCATATCACTACTTTTTCAAGTGATCTATGTTGATGTAGAGGCTAGGGATGGATTTATGATCTTCATAGGGAAATGTGTGTTCGTACCTTTGTTTTGTAACAACATCTTATTTATCCTTCAATCAAAGATCAAGTCAAGGCCCATACCTCATAACATAGACCTATCTGAGGTCAGTTCAATCCTCTTTTACCATCCTAGACTCCACAATGTGAAACTCTCTTTGCATACCTTCACACCCAAGCTTTCAATTAGCCTTCCAACTCTATGGTTATACCCAACAAGGTAATCTATTAGCATAAACACCCTTTCAGGGTGTTCTCAATCTTCCTAAGGTTCTCAAGAGCTTACAAACACCTTATCTTCTTCATACAAACTCCCAACTTGCATTGGGGTAGAAGCAAAAAGTTGGGTGCCAATTCTGCGGAAGTCCGCGGCTTGAAAATTTGCGCCACTTGAAACGGGCACCCATTTTTTAAAAACGGGTGCCCGTTTTAGGCTCGGACATCCGATCCGAAATTCAAAAAATGGGTACCCATTTTTCCAGAAATGAGCACCCATTTGTTGAAAAACGGTACCCATTTCTAAAAAAAATTTTAAATTTTTTTTTAATTTAAAATGTTTTTTTAAACACATTTTTTTAAATTTATGAAACGGGTTCCATTTTTTGAATTTAAATAACAGGTGCCCGTTTCTTAAAATATGCACATAGGAGTTTTCACTCTGCCTCAATTTTTGGTTTGGGATAGGTTTGGTGAGACCAAGCCTATGTCTTAGCCTCCAAAATTTTGGCTAAGGCATTGGAATAAAAATTTTAAGGCTTACTGTAATTTTTTGAAGCCCTTCTGGATCGATTTTTTTGACAAAACAAAAACCCATTAAAGATCTCACTATCATGATTCTAAAAATATAAATTTCATAATAATATGGTTATTTTTACTATTTTTACATTATTTATTAGTTGATAGTGGTACATAAACGTAAAATAGTGAGACTCACTAAAACTTTAATAACTTTTTAATTTTTAAGTATTTTTAAAAATAAATTATATGTCATCAATCTAGATTCAATTCTTTTGAATTTAAAAAAAAAAGAATTTTTGAAAAAAAGAAAAATTATATTAAATTATGGTGGTCGTACACGAGAGGTTTGAAAAATAAGCTTTATTGTTAATTAAAAATTAATAAAAAATAATTTACAAAATAAAAAAATAAGAAAAAATATTCTCATCAATATTCTATGTCTTAGGTATCTTCCCTAAAAAGGATTTAAAAAAATTCATTTATTTGTGTCAAAATATGGTGGCCGTACACGGATGTGGTATGGTCCTGAAACAGGCATTTTGAAAAAGTGGTTTTTGAATATGCCTATCAAAATATAATTTATGCCATGTGGGTATTAAAATAAATTATATATTTGAAAAGTAGACTCCAAGTACTACAATTTCTATTAGTGAATTTTTCCGAGATTCAATCTCTAAGTGCCTCAAATTTTGAGATCAATTTAGATAAATTTTGAAAAATAGGAAAAACACTTCCACTTTTTACAAAAAATCGGCACCCAACTTCTTGCAGCCACCCATTGGTTGGCTCCACACTATCAAACTGTCATTCTAGGATTGTTCCTAGTAGCCTTCATAGTCATAAAATAGTATTTTTCACCAAATCTTCCCAAAAGACTTCAAAAACAAATCTAGGATCTGGATACCCTTTTGTGAAGTTGACATTTCATATTTTGATCGGTAAGAATATATGTTATTTTGTTTCATTCAGTAAAAGGAAAGTGCATTTGGTTATCGATGAAAAGGGAGTCAGTAGAGAGAATTTAATGCTAAAATTATAGCCATTGGAAACCCCAATTGAGGAAAAACTATAAATAGAGCTCTTGTTATTTCATTTTCACCTTACATTTTTAAGAGCATTTGAAGCATTTAGCAAAGAAGATTCATTTGAGAGCATTCAAGTGATAATTTAGAGAAAATATAAGCATTGTCTAGCGCATTGAAGGTACTATTGGTGTTTCTCGAATTGTGTTAACATAACTGAGTTTTTATTCAATCAAAATCCTACAATTAAGAGATTATTTCTATGAATCAATGGAACCCAAAGTAAAAAATCCTATTGTTGTGGAGAAGATTGACCCAGTCAATCTAAAGTATAATCTACCACTCATCGTAGCAGCTGAAACTAATAAATCTGGAGCCCTATCTACGATCTTGTCGAGATTTATTCTGATTGAAGATGTTCACACCTTCATACATTGCAAAATTAAGGACATCCATCAAGAAAATATTGACACATCCTATCGGAACCTATGTGTAAATGGGAAGTTGAAAGATGGTCATACACATTTGGAGACCAAGGGTTTGGTTCATGCTATGCATGTACTGACAGTATTCAAGTAGGAATGGATGAGAATTATTTTGAGCTGAGTACATGATCAGTTCATGTGGCTCAATGCACCATCTAAAATCACAAAATATGTACTACACATTGTTACTGGTATCCGATCAATGTTAGACCGAGAGCACACAAGCAAACAAACAAGAATAAACTTTGTGAGCTTACTCAATCTAAATGGGACACAAGAGGTCTGAAGTTGTCTACTATTGATGATCTTGAGTTGAGATTCACATGCAACATAATATCCTACCGAATCTTCCAGTTATCTCAGGTAGACAATGTACCTTGTGGATCTATTGATATAGCTTACAAGATTGTGAAGAAAGATATGAAGATAGATCTTTGTCAGATATTATTGTTCAATAATTAGATGAAAATATGATTACAATCAGGAAGCCAAAGATAAATACTTTGAAGTTCAGTTCATTACTAGTATGCATATTTTTCTACCTTCAGAACTTCTTTCCATCAATCGGTGATGTAGTGTGGAATTTGAACAAAATGATAATCTATCAAATAGATAAGTTTATTCAAAGTTTAGGAGATAACTTTGACATGATCATGAATGACTGTTTTTCAAAATTTCAAGCTAAGATGCATAAGAAGTTTAGAATTCCACCCCATCTAGTGGAAAAATACAAGGATGATATATGTTTTGAAGTGGATACCGACATTTGTATAGTGAGAGTTGTAGAGCCAAGAACCATTTGGTTTCCACCAATGGGTTATGAAATGGATATTGATGCAGCATCAATACAAATTAAAGGATTATTAGAGAAACCATTTGATAATAAATCCACTTGGTATGGCACATATGAGGAAGTAAAGAATAAAATCAAACTAGGTATATTGATAACTACGGCCTTAAGCAAAAATAGCGGAATGATTAGTAGTTTATCTAAAAATTTGGGTATTGTTGTTGAAGACGATGAAGCTGGTCCTTCAGAGATCAAAGGGAAGAAATTAAGAATGAAGAAGGAAATGCCTAGTCTAATCATTGCAAGACCATTAACAAGGTCTTCCTCCACACGGAGATAGAATAATAAACAAGAGATTGAACCACAAAATCCTAAAACCTACTTGAGAGAAAAGAAGACAATTGGGAGACCCAGAAGGAAATTAAGATTACAAGAAGACAGTGAAACCGAATCCGAAGATGTTTCACAATTTAAAGTTGTGTAAAACCAGGAACCTAAACAAGGAAACTTGGATGAATCACTTAAAATACTCAAGAAGTATAGATGATATTCAGGATAAAAACAACTTAAATGTGAGAATACGAGTGATGAGGAAAAAAAGAAGATTGAAGAAGCTATTGTGTTTACTCTACATAATTTTATAACTACACCGGTTGAGATACCCACTCAAATATCAAATGAATTATATAAAAATATATATGCTAGATGGAAATATGCCTTGGCATATGAAAAACAAATGAGGGAGAGATCCCTAGCTATAACTTTTCCTGAATTATCAACAAGAGGAATCAAGGAATCACTGTAATAATATTCAAACAGATTCTTGGTCAAGAGTAGAGCAGTAAAGATAATGGTCTGTAAACTTGAAGAAGTTCAAAAAGAGATAGATGACTTATAGAAAAATATATTCTTTCTCGACCAATTGACCGAAATCAAGGAAACTCAAGGGAAGTTAGATCCCATTAATTTGACTACAGATAAAGAAGACATCATCATAGAAGATATAACAGATAAAGATCTAGTAGAGGGTATTAAAGATGATGAAGATGTAATGGCAACTGAGGCCAAGGAGATTAAAGGAATGAATTTTGATGATTCAGCACAATTAAAGTTGATGGATGAATATCTTGTTATTGAACAGATATTGAATTTTCCTGAGATTGAAGAAGTTATCTCAAAGGTCACAAAGGATGTTGCAACTGATGCCCCCACCAAACCAAAAAAGGAGACTGCACCAAAGGATATTGAGGCCACTACAGAGATTGAGTCTGCCAAAGGTTAGAATCAAGAGTCGGTGATCCCTACTGAGACTGCATAACAAGAGAAGGAGAAGTCCAAGGAGAAATAAAAGGATAGAGAAGAAAAGAAAGAAGAGACTCATGAATAAAATAAGGAGGAAAATAAACAAGAAGAGAGGAAGGAAGAAGAGAAAAATGAAGAAAAATAAGAGAAAATTGAGGATACTACTACTGCACAATCTGATGCAAAGAAGGCATCTACAGATTTAAGGCAAAGTCAAAGAAGTGGAAACATTGAAAAGGATAAGGTTGATTCAAGCCAACCTATTGTTATAGCTAAGGTTGACATCTCCACCATGAGCCCTAAATAATTATCTAAGTTTGAAGATCTACTCAAGAGGAAAGAAACACAAGACAAATTTATTGCAAAGAAGCAGAAGACTGATGTATTAGAAAATGTTAAAGAAATACTACAAGAAATTGTACCAGAGGCTGCTATAAATGAGAAAGGTAATATATATAGCCAATTGGGTGAACTGGTAATTCAGATAAATCAACCAGGTACTGAGACAAGTGAATAGTTGATGCAAGTGCATGGGAAGAAAGAGGAAGATAAAATGATTGAAGAGTTACTTCAATCAGTGGCGCTTGATAAGGTAACACTTTTTGTACTAGTTACCGAGTTAGAAAAAGCATTGCAAGGTATTCTTTTATTGTTTCAAAATATTTGTTTAATTTCAAATTTCACTAAGGATATAAAGGCCAAAGATGAATTAGTGGAAAAGGAGCTGACTAAGCAGCTAGCAAAGATAACAACTAAGCATGTTCTTTCAACGTATATTATCAAAGGATGAAACACTTAATAGGAGTGCAACATGAGTTGAAGAAAGACAAGAATAAAATTAGAATGAATCTCATGGAGCTACAAACATTTTTTATACCAAAAATTGAGTCATTGTAGAAACATGTGCATAAGGTTAAATACTTAGTAAACACACCAGATGTAAGTGTAATGGATAGTACGGTAAGTCTAATAGCTAATATTAGTGAATAGGTCATAGTGTTACAAACACTAAAGGATTCATGGAAGGAATCCTTAAAGGATGCACAAGAAAGGTATAAATCTATTTTTGCCAAGATCCCTCCACCAGACAAATAGTAAGTAATTATTTTTGGCATTTTTGTTAAAAAAAGTGGAAATATGTATATGAGAAAAAGGGGGATAATATACTATTAATTAGACATCAAAACAAAAGGGGGATAGTATAGAAAAAATAGATACATTGTATAGTATAAAGAGGATGATATGTACAAAAGATGGATAGATATGTGCTAGGGATTATTACTACAGGGGGAGTAATAAGTAAAGATAAGTAATGGAGATATAAGGTTTTATCGAGAAGTGTTTGACTTTGAAGGTTTTTAACAAAGATACCAAACTAATGCCAAATGGGGAGATTGATACTCCTATAGATTTATTTTGTTGTCATTAGTTATGATTAAGTCATATTGATTATCAAACTCATTCAATAAAGAAGGAAAGTCAAGTCGGTAAAGAAAATATATGAGTCGGTAAAGGGAAGTAAGGAAAAGGTAATTTTGGTAAAGGCAATAAGGAACAGACATCAAGTAAGGAAAACTAAGAACCAAGTAGTATTGAGTTATAACAGTTACTAAACTGATAGAAGGTACATGTTACCGAGCAAGAGGAAAATGTATTACCAAGCATTACAAGACGACACAAGGAGAATTTATAGATACATTGAATCTAGACACCAAGAAGAAAATAGTTTACAAATCTTGAGGAAATTGTTTGTTGAAGCATTGGAGATTTAAACATAATGATTAGGCATGATTACAAGGTGAGATTCACCAATAAGAATTGAATTTGATATATGCATGGGAGAAGTAACCAATGCTAGCACCACTTAAGGAGATGATTCTAGATTATTTCCACCGCTTCTAGAATTGAGTATAAAATGGAACAGAGTGTGAAAATTAGAGAGAGATGAGAAGGAGATGAGAAAAGAAGCCACTGAGTAACAGAGCAAGAAAGAGAAGATTGTTAATGTAATTCAGATTTGAAGTTACTGCTCGTACATAATTGATATTGTAAGAGAAGCACAGTACATGAGGTAAATAGTTATTGAGCATAATGATTCTGATAAGCATAAGTTGATGCAAGTATTACAGACAGTTTATGTTACTGATTAAGTGTGTCCTAAAAAATTGTAAAATCTCTTAACGAAGTAGATCCTAACAAATCTTACATTGTAAATCCTTTAATAGGGTACATCTCTTAGATTAGAATTGTAAAATCCTTTAGCAAGGTGGACTTAATTGGTCTTTAGACTCCTAACAGTGTTAATACTCTTAACATGGTAAGCTATTAGAAATAGCTAATATTGTAGCTCTAACCGAGCAGATTTTTTACTGCAGTAGTGAAGTTTTGTGGGTGTCATCCCCACCGCAGTTTTTATCCTCTAACAAGGATTTCTACGATACCAAAATAATGGTGTTATGAGTTGTGTTTCATGATTATATTTTACATTTTTTAATGTCATTACATGCAAAGCTATGAATTCAGTGAATGGTTAAGAAAGTAAGATAAAAGTATTTTGAAGTACTGATTCACCCCTCCCTCTCAGTACTTACCTTTCCATAATTAAAAATAAAGGAATTAAAAATATGTCTAGATATAGTGGATTGAAAGCCATTAAATTGTACATGTTTTTATTTATGAGGCTGATTAAAACCAAAGATGGGAAATCTATGTAACGTTGAACAATTGTTTTGGCGGACGAATGCAAAAAGGTAACATTTTTAAATTTAAGATATAGTGAATGATGTGGAGGGAAAAATATAGGTTACTCTACGATTTGTCATTGGTAGTTAAAGAAGCATCAAAATTTAGAACTAGAGAGGACATCGTAGGTGCTCTCAAAATAAAATCAACCTCATATAACTCTCAAGTGATTTGTTTATTAGCCAAAAATTAAATTTGTAATGCACATCTTCAAGAAGAGAAAGAGAAAAATAAGGGAATTTAAGAGGTTAAAAAGGGATGGGCAGTCCATTCTCAAAAGCCTTGTGTAAATTATTTATACATGGTTGTTCTTTGTGGCTTCTGTCAATTGGTGGATTAAGGTAGGGTTTTGAAAATCTTGTAGATCTATAATTTTGAAAAGATTGTTTACATTGTGTTTGCCAAGCTTGGTTGTGATTTTGGAATGGTTGTATTATAGTTTTCTCATTTGATTGAATTCTTGAATAGAAGGTTCATAGACTTTTATTTATGTGAAGGAATTATTGGTTGTTTCAGATCTGTAAACCCTAGTTGTATTTGAAAATAATAGGTAAACAAGCAAATCAAATTGATTAAGTTTTGGTTAAACTCTGGATAGAAATTAAATTCACCATAACCAATTAGATGTTATTACATAAATTGTTTGCAATGCATTTAATAACTACATGTTTTGAAAGAACAGGTTGTTAATCTATATTTGCCCTCCAAAGTTGTAGTATGTACCGATTATGTGAATTGACAATATCATCATTTCTAGTTGGCTCAAATTTTCTTTCACTCGATTCTCTATCCTTGTATAACTTGGATCCCCCAAATTCAATGGCCAAGGAGCATTGTACCTAAGAAAATGACAAATGAGAATATCGTTTGATTAAGCTATCTAAATAGTGGATTTATAATATTAATATAAAAAAATTAATCTATGTAATTATTACCTGCAAACCATTCTTTCCCCTTTTTAACATAGGCATGCACTCTCCTTACAGACTATGTGTCATTCCACATAGTTGACTATCTCTTCATAGTCGTGGTCAATATCCATCTCAGCTAGTTGTGTACTATTTTTGAGACATGGTTGCAATGAATATATTAAATATTAAATATTTATAATGAATATATGGAAATATATATAAAAATATGTCAAAAACATCATATTGTACTAATATATATGATCAAATTACTAAATAAACATACCTGTATATTTCTTTGATGAGGATCGTGTCTAAGATTCCATGCATGTATAATGGAATGAAAATATCTCTCAACACTTTTTCATTTCTCCTCATTTGACCAGTCAATAGTGTCCATGTTTGGTGCTCCTTCAAGCCATATGAAGCCATGTGCATGAGGTGAACCCCTATGTTGCCATTCATATCTACACCAAAAGTCTTTGAATTTCATACCTTTTTTAAGTATTTCCTTTCTGAATATTGTATGTCTTAGATGCATGTAATGTGCAACTATATGAGGATAGTCAATTTTGCATTCTACCTTCTCCATTTTTGAGTCTCTCATGGATTAGTTGGTGGTGTCCCTGGTATTAGCGCATGCAAATCAGGCCAATAAATATCTATTACACTTATTGTAAAAAAAATTAGGAGTGCCAATTTGGTGAAGCATGCCTATTAATTCTAATTTACATTTAGCCCAATATGATCTCATGCCTCTTAGAGATGTTTCAAATCTCATCAACTTATCTGCCAAATTATTACGTGGCATATTTTCCATATGTTCACGTAGTTCATTGATGGTAATTGGCATATCTTGAAAACTTCCTTTTTTACAAATACAGTAGATGAATTTTGTGCATAATGTCTCATTATCATGTTCATCATGAAATACCTAAACCTTGGATGTTTACCAAAGTGATGATCCCTATACTACAACAAATGCTTCACAAATTCATGTAGATGAACTCGCCTCATTCTCGGCTCTAACCAATCACATCATCCATTAGGAAACAATGTTGGAAATTCCATATCTAATAATCCGGATGTGACATATTCATTGATGGGTGATGCACCTATAGCTGGCCACTCAATTAATGCAGATGGAACTGTGTCAGGATTTTTAACCCATGCATGGATTAATTCCATTTCTCTTTGAGCATTAGGTGGTTTTGAAGCCATATATGTTGTGTGTTCAATTATATTACCTTCATTTGTCTCTATGAAGGGATCCACAAATATGATTTCATTTGCATCATAATCAAATTCCATGTGCACTCTCTTTAATTTGTTAAAAACATTCACATCAGAATTACTTGGCTAATCATTGAGAACATTTTCATCAATTCTAACATCTGCATAAAACTTTTCATGGTCCACTTTGTATTTCAATGCTTTGTATGCATGATCCCTATTTATAGTAAAGTTATAACATGTGTCATGTTGATCTCTTCTGTGAACAATAATGATTGGAAAATGCTCAATTATATGTGGAAAAACTTTGGATACTTGTTCTACATGTTGTGGAAAACTTATATTGTGTCCTTTGTACTTATATTGACCACCAGTTACATATGTAACTTGTAGTATAATACTAACACGTGCAATCAACATCTCTTCAACCTGAGTCAAATTTGCAAGCTCTTTTGGTTGAGGGTCAAGATCCATATCATTTGTAAATGAAAACCTATGGTTTCCTCTCTCTTTTTTACAATTGTTTCATATAGGACCTTCAGATTTGTGATATACTTTCATTCCAAGATAAGATTCTTGAAAAATATAACAAATATGTGGATTCTTCAAAGTATCTAAGTGAAGTCTATACTGCATTTGGAATGTCCTAAATTTAGACTGAAGAAAACCATTTGGGTTTGGCATGTTTTCTATACTTCCTTCCACATCTACATTCATTTGTAATTAGCTCCCATGTTGTGGTGTTTGTGGAACACATTATATGGATGTTGAGCTTTCATTTTCATCATTTAACTAAATTTTTGTATTAGGTGGATGGTTATGCCTCTCAATTAGTTGTGGACCACCTTGTCGCCCTTCATGAATTTCTTCACTTTAAAGAGGAGACAGTTGTTCATAAGTTCATTGTCGCTTGTTCCTCTCTACATTTCTTTCATCTCTATTTTGAATTTCCAATTCTTGGACTACTACTACTTCCCTTTTTCTAGCGTGCCTTTGTCTTTCAACTTCATTGTGCCTTATTTTGTGTTCTTCCCTTTGACTTTCTGTCATTTGTCCTTGTTGATGTCTATGATACTCTCTTTGATATTGTCTATGATATTGTCATCTCTGCTCATTTGATTCAAAGTTAATCTTGGTCTCACCTTAGCTACTATGAAATAATGCAAAGTTAGAAATGTAAATTGAGTTCATACATTTAATATCTAATAGTATTCTATTCTTTAGAGAGAATGAGTATTCAATAATAATGTGCATAATTGTATATATACTGAAAAGTTGTATATTCATTTCTATATAATTATGTATAAACTACAAAAAAAGTATAAATGATTGCATTAGTTTGAACATAATTTAAAAATATATTTTCTTGTAACAACAATTAGAGACAACATTTGCTAAAAAATTATAACAATTATAGAGACAATGAGAGGCAATATATTATAACAACATGAAAATGAATATTTCTTAAAAATAATAATTACATAGACATAATGAGATCAACATAGTTTTATTATATTGGTTAAAAGGTCATCTTAAGAAAAACAAAAAGTATTGATCTCTCATTTACAATAAAAAAAACCAATGACACTCAAAATATGTGATCCTACACTGTGAGGTAGTGGATCTGGAAATAAAAATCAATACACAAACACCCAATCCCATCATGTTGTTTTCCATTCACCATTTGTCCATTCTTGACCTAGACATAATGTGGACTATCAATACGGTTTCAGAGTTTGTGTTTCATGAAAGTATACTTCAAAATATTCTTCACAACTAAGAGGTGAAACAAAATGTCGACTATGACACCCCTCTACCAAAAATCATTGTCATGTGCATCAACACAATATCCAAGTGGTATATGGGAAGGCAAAGTAAACAGTGGTGGAGTGGGTCTAATATATTCTAAAAAAAACTTAGGACTCTATGAGGGGTTCTCAACTCCATACATCAATTATGAAATGAGCATATTGTACACAATATTTGGATCTCTCACTATTTGCTACAATATCAATGATTATACCCTCAAACCTAGCTCCTTGGAAGTTGTCCTCGTCACAACATACTTCAACCTTCATGCCAACTATATCTTCCATCTTTTATGCCTTATGCATGATTAGAAAAAAAAACAAAATTTAAAATTATCAATTAGCCATAATGGTAAAACAACAAATGAAAAGAGGAGCCTCATTTTATAATTTGAGAGGCAAAATCTTTGCATTCCTCTTGCCTATTCAAATTCTCATAAGTGGGCATGCAAAAAAAACCATTAAAAAAACATAAATGCCCGTAAGGGCGTTTTGTAATATATTGTTAAAAAAAATTGATTGGGGGTCAAGGCCACCACCCTCGTCCCCCATAACACATGCACAATTTTTTTTAAAAAAAATTAAAACTATTTAAGTGGGGTTGTGGGGCCACCACCCCCTGTTACCCCACTAACCCACGCTAGGGGTTGACAGCATCGGGGATCCCCCCACGTTGCGATAGCACCACCAGTTGTCGTACACTAACAACAATTGGCAGTGTTGCGGCAGTGTGGGGGGCAACCCTCCCCCCATTGCGCAACCCCCCCAAGAATGCGTGGCATGGGGCTATGACCCCCACGTGACATGCATTTGTTTATTATTACTTCTTGTCAGTAGGCTAAGTACTATTGTATCATTTTTTGAATTGTTCATCTTAACTAGTGATTAAATAAAACATGTTAAACCAATATTTTTAATTTTTAATTTTGTTATAAATTTTATGTTTTCTAAATTCTACATGCAAATTTTTTAACTTTATAATTTGTAAAAATCAATTTTCTATCATTTGATTGGTTAAATTAGTTTGAGTCTTATACACAAAATTCTCAGATTCTAAAACATATCAACAATGCATTATTTTCACGACTTATTTCTATAAAATTATCATTTTGTTACTTTTGAACTTCCTAATTGTTTACCAAAGCGCATATGGGGTTTCGTAAATCTAGCAAATAAAAACACTTTTGTAAATCTTACAAACAAAATAAAATCATGGTTTTCATCTCCTTCAAAGTATAATTATTAACTTTGTGTCATATTCTTCTACATATTCAAAATTTCCTAGAAATCCTCCTATTTTTGGATTAAGTGGAGGTGACAAGGTGCCCCTATAGTCATTTCTTTCAAAATACTTATGTTAAAATTATTTTTTGAGATTTAATATAATAATATTATAATATTACTATTATGGTTTCAATTGTGTACTCATTATCAAAAATATCTCTTACTATTATTTGGCTTACATAATTAACACTAAAATTAATTATAAGTAAAACTAATTTATAATTCAAGTTAATTAAAATTTATATTTTACAATTGTTTATAAATCTTTTTTTTATAAATATTACAACTATAATTATAAAAATAAATTATAATAATTTTATAGTTATCTATATTTAAAAAATTACTTTATATATAAATTAAAATTAAAATTAATTATAAAATTAAAGACAAGTACTGGCACTTGTTTTTTAAGTTTTTAAAATTTTATTTTTATTTTTATTTTTTATAAAAAATTTAATTCTTTTAATTTTTATTTTTATTTTTTAATTTTTTTTTCAATTTTTGGATACTATTTGCCATTTGGCAATTTTTAGATATTTTTTTTAATTTGAATGCCAAATGGCATTTTGAATTTTATTTATTTTTTATATATTTTTTAAATTCTAATGTCAAATGACATTTTGGGTTGATTTAAAACTTTGAAGGCTCTGCATTTTTTCGGCGTTCGTGTGACGTTTCTTGGCGATCGTGATCTATGCTCTTCCCAGTTTTCGTCGGTGATCACACCTCTTGCTATGCCAGGTGTGCTCTCTCCTTTACTAGCTTTTATTTGCTATGTCTAAGCCCTACCCTTTGGTAGAGGCCATACCTATGGCCTCGCAGGCAACTAGGGCTCCTTTGGAGCCCGATCCTAATATCTCCCAAAAACCTAGTTCTTCGGCCCCTAAACCGAAATCCTTTTTAGAAGTTGTTTCTGCTTTCACCATCAACGCTGGAGCTAGGTTCCATATCAGGGATGAAGCGCAAAGATTTGGTAAGGAATCTAGGGAAGCCATGTGCCCCCTCTCCATTTCTCCTAATTCGGATATGGTTAATGAAATAGTTAAAGAAAAGAAAAGATTGAAGGATTCTGCTATATTCTTTGCCGTAGTTGACATGAAAAATGCCCTCCTCAAAAAATTTTAGATGAATGGTTCCATAATTACTGGAACTTGAAACTTGGGTATCATATTTCTTTTTATAGGCAAATCCAATCTGGCTTGTTTGTTGTTTTCTTTAATAGCTCTGAGGCTCAACAAGCTGTTCTTAAGAGGCAATATTGGATGGTGGGAACCTCTTCTTTTCGTGCCCTAGCCTGGACACCTCAAGCTATTCATGATGAAATCCCCACTCTTTCGGCCCCTCGTTGGCTTATTGTTAAGAATGTGCTGCCCTTTCTTTGGAGATTTCTTTCTCATCTCCTTGAGCCTTTGGGAAAACTCATAAGAATGGATGATACAACCAAACTGTTGCCCCACATGAATGCTAGAGCCTTAATTGCACTCCAGCTGGGTTTGGATATCCCTGCTACCTTGGAAATCAATCTTGGCGATGAATTCTTCTCCTTCCCTCTTGAAGTTTTAGGGGGTCTCAATGTGTGCTTCCTCTGTAAAAATGAAGGACACCTCAGGAAGAACTGTCTGATTCTCTCTAGAAAAGCTTCCCCTAAATCTCAGCTGCCTCCTCCCCTTGCTCCTTCCCCCACTCCGCAAGCCCCTCCTCCGCCTCCCCCCCCCCAACATCATCTTCTCAAAGTTTTGTCGCTCCTACCTCTTCACAAGCCATAGTTATCTCCTCCCAATTGTTATTCTCCTTGCAGGTTACTCCAGATCTAGATTCTTAGGATGGCTTCCAAAGCGTTGTCAAGAAGCGTAGAAGGAAAAATGCTACTCTGCCCTACAACTCCGAACCTAGGGCTCCTCTTGTGTCTCTCCCATTGACTATTATGCCACCTCCAGATCCCACATCCTACCTGCCTAAATTCAACCCATCTGATAGTAATATGAATAAGAGTTCTTCTCTCCATTTCACCCCGAAAGTCTTCAAAGAAATTGATGACGACTTCACATTTGAAATTATACCTGCTGCTTCCTCCAAGCATCACCCTACCTCCCATGCCTCTCCCATCACCTTGACACCTAATCCTGAAATCCCTCCATCCAAAGCTAATGGCATGGAAGTTTTGATGCTTTCTGGCTCCAACAATGAAGGATTGGATGACAAGTCCTTCCTTTCCCAGTCAAAGAAAAGGGGTCAACCGTTAGGATCCAAAAATAAACACTCAAGTGGTAAGAACGGCTTTCCTTCTACTAATGTGAATAATGTTGGGTCCATAGACCATGAGCGTCCCCCTCTATCAGATAGTTCATCATGAATTGTACTTCATGGAATGTTAGGGGGTTAGAATCCCTGGATAGGAAGTATATTATTAAGCATTTCTTAGATTCTATTATGCATATGGATTTTCTCATGATGCAAGAGCTTAAAGCCACCGATTTTATTCTTGAAAGTAATTTGAACTTTATTTGGAAGGATGCTATTAAGATCCATTCCAATCACATCAGAGGCAAAGGAGGAGTGGGCCTCCTGATTGATCCTAAATGGGCCCCTTGTATTACTAACAAAGGGGTTTCTCCTTGCAATAGGGTTGTTTGGGCTACCCTATCTTTTAATATTGTCCCCTTTGGCATATGCTCCATTTACGCCTCCAATGACTACAAAGATTGGGTGAGCCTCTGGGACTGGCTCTCTGAGCTTCCCAATATCCCCTGGATTATTGGGGGTGACTTCAATATGATTGAAGATCAGGAAGACAAAGCTGGAGGTCTTCCCTTCGCTTGGAAGGACCAAGAAAGGCTTCACTGGAATAGAATGAAGTCTAATAAACTCCTTTTTTATCCGCTTACTGGTAATTGTGATAATCACAATGGTATTTGGCACACTTGGTGCAATTTTCAACAAAGTCCCTCTAGAATTTATGCCAAACTTGACAGATTTTATGCCAATAAAAATTATTTTTCATTCCTCCCTGACAACTGTGGGAATATGGTCATTGTTTCCCCTACTTCTCTTTCTGACCACCATCCCATATTTTCCCGTATTAGACTTAACAACACCCCTATTTTTCAAAGAGCTACTAACCCCAGATTCATTCTCAACAATTCTCTCCTCTAGGATGAAGATGTTCTTGTTTCCATTCATCTCATTAGAATCATTAACCAGAAAACTCTCCTTTCCCTCTCTCCTATTGACCTTTGGAACCAGAATATCTCTGCCTGGCATAACCTTCTTAAAAGCATTGGTCAAAAGAAGGCTAAGGACTACAGATACTCAAAAAAAATTCTCTCTACTAGACTTCAATCTGCTGAAGCTAATGTCCAAACTAATCCCCAAGAATCACTCTTTGCTCGCAAGTTGTTCAAGCTCGTAACAACCTCAGAAACCATCAACAAATCAAAATCAAAGGAGCCAAGATCAGATCTCAGGCTCATTGGATCCAAAATGGTGACAGAGGCTCTAAATTTTTCTTTAGTCTGCTCAAACAAAAACATGCTAATGAATCTATTACTATTATTCTTTTGGATAATCAGGAGATCACTCAAAACGAGGGGATAAAAGAAGCCTTTGCCAATTTTTATAGTAACCTATTTTCTTCTGAGGACTCTGTTGAATCTAAGACGCTTAGATTTGGGTATAAAAATCTCATCCCCAACATTTTATCCTCACATGACAAACATCTTATTAATCAAAATATATCTATTGAAGAAATTGAAAAGGCTATAAATTCTATGAAGAATGACAAGGCCCCTGGTCCAGATGGTCTTTCTAGTGAATTCTATAAATATAACCTGGACTGGATTTGCAAGGATCTGTATGATCTTTACTTTGATGCCTACAACAAAGGCACTCTTGGTTGTCTCACAGAGGCATCATCAAACTTATCCCCAAAGAGGGTGACAAGGCCCTCCTTAAAAACTAGAGGCCTATTACCCTCCTTAATGTCTCTTATAAAATCCTTGCCAAGATTATGGCTCTGAAGCTTGAATTTATTCTCCCCAAGTTTGTCAACTCCACTCAAACTGGCTTCATCAAAGGTCATTATATTCTTGAAAATCTTATTACTAGCTGGGAAGCCATGAATTGGTCCAAGCACTCTAATCAGAATTCCGCTATGTTGCTCCTCGATTTTGAAAAGGCCTATGACCGTATTGAATGGGATTTCATCCTCATGATGCTTGAAGCTTTTGGCTTCCCCCCTTTGTTTTGCAATTTTGTCAAGATCCTTCTCAAAGATGCCTCGGCTCAGGTTGAGGTCAATGGTTCCCTCTCTCCCCCCTTTCCTCTTGGTAGATCCATTAGACAAGGATGCCCCTTTTTCCCTGCCCTCTTTGTCATAGCTTTTGATGCCTTATCTTACATCCTCAGAGACAACTCCATTTCCCCTGTTGTTAAAGGTATAACCCTTCCCAATGATGCTGAGCTCATTAACTGTCAGTTTGTTGATGATACCCCTTTATTTTTTGAAGTCAATGAGGATAATTTTGATGCCCTCCAAGCTAAGTTTGATGCTTTCTGCTCTATCTCTGGTTCCCATATCTCCCAAACCAAATCCATTTGCCTCGGTTGGTCTGAGCAACCCCCTGACTGGTTCACTAAATCTAGTTTCCTTTGGGGAGGGCCTCAAAAGATTGTGCGCTACCTGGGCATCCCTTTCTCCATTGATCCTTCCCTTAAGGATATGTGGCTCTGGGTCAGGAATAAGATTTTTAGTAAGCTGAACAAGTGGCATAACAGATCCCTTTCTCTTGTTGGCAAAGTCTAGGTTTGTCAAAAAATTCTTTCCTCCTACAATGTTTACTACTCGTCTACCTGGATGTTTAATAATTATCAAGTTTTGGAGATTCAGAAGACCATTAGAAACTTTCTTTGGTCGGATGGTAAAGGTAACAAAAAATTTCATGCTGTCAAGTGGGCCTGGTGTCAAACTGACAAGCTCCTTGGGGGATTGGGCCTAAAGGATCTTAGAACCCAAGGCACTACTTTAGCCACCAAATGGATCTTTCACTCATTGGAGGGTGAGGAACCTTGGAAGGTCCTTATTAGATGCAACATAGAAAGAGGGATCCCTAAAAAAGCTAAAACCGGGAAGAACATTCCTTTCTGTGATATCATTATGGGTAACTTCCCTATTCTTGTCCAAGACTCCTCGGTCTTTAAAACTATATGGAAAGCTTGGGAGCATACTAAAAAGTTCATTACTAATAGAACCTTCTTTGATCCTAATCTCCTCTTTGATGAACGATCCATTTGGTGGAATCTACACATTGCTGGTAAACCTCTTGCCCTCTCCCAAGGCTGCTCTACCAAGCACTGGAACAATCTGGGAATTTCTCAGTTCATATCTCTCTTTGAAAATGATAGACTTATTAGCTGGGAGGAAATCAGTTCTCAATACAATATTCCTCTTTCTCAAAAGAAGACTTATAACTTGATTGTCAAGGCCAGC
Source organism: Chamaecyparis obtusa (assembly GCA_027943335.1). NCBI lineage: Eukaryota > Viridiplantae > Streptophyta > Pinopsida > Cupressales > Cupressaceae > Chamaecyparis > Chamaecyparis obtusa. The sequence continues at coordinate 104,846 of BSBK01010349.1, read as the reverse complement.
AAAGATCTGCCTAATTGCTGTCATGTTGACTATCAAAGGTTTCTCAAGATGAAGTGGCCGGATGGTACCATTTTGGGAAAATTAAAAGCTAAGAACATCTATAAAATTATTGTTGTTAATAATAACATTGCTGGTCATATGAATAAACTCTAGTACTCTAACCTTGATGATAACGATTGGAAGAAGCATCTGGACAGACTTTGGAAGTCTCCTATTGAACCTAAAATGAAATGTTTTAAAAGGATGCTGCTCCTAGAAAGACTTCCTATTATAAAAGATCAAAACAACAATCTTGTTTGCTCTTTTTGTGGGAGCCCGGAAACTAGCAGACACATCTTTTTTTATTGCTCTTTTTCCAAAAGCATATGGCAAATGTTTGGTATTTACTTTCCTATGGTTGTTACTACTTTTGAAATTATCACTGGTTTTATTGATAATGGTAAAAGTGATATGAATATTTTTTGGCACATGCTTTCTTCTAACATCCTTTGGCAGCTTTGGAAATGCAAAAATGAAGAGAGGTATCAAGACTCCCCTAGATCCCTTACTGAGTTTTTTCGAAAACTCACATACATTAAAATCTCCTTGCAGGTTAACGTGAACATGACCTTGGGGAAGAAGAAACTTAGAAGGTTCCTTCGGACGGGGCACGCTACTATGTTTATGTATGAGCTGAAAAATGGTTATGATTGGACGAATCACATTGATAATTTCATTAACTTTGAAAAAACACTAAAAAAACTCATCAAAGAGATCAATAGCAGCAAGAATGCCACCGATAGATAAATTGTGATGCTGCAGCAAATCCAAGACAAGAAAAGTATGGTTTGGATGGAAGGACCTGGGGGTTGGACCGCCTGGATTGATGACAACAATGATGTTCTTGTCTAATATGTTACCTTATTTTCGTTGTATCTATCTGTATAACTCTTTGTGAACTTGTGTGGGTGAGGATGGGCCTCCCCCATTGAAACTCTCGTTGTATCTTTTTGCTTTTTGATATCCTTATAGTTAATTCAAAAAAAAATGACATTTTGAATTTTATTTGTTTATTTTTATTTATTTTTTTATTTTTATTTTTGTCTTTTTTTTTAATTTTCATTTTAAAAATTTTTAAATTCAAATGTCATTTGGCATTTCGAATATATTTTGTTTTTTTGCTTTATATTTGTTTTATTCTGATTTGTCCTTGTTATTTGGCAATTTTTTTTAAAATTTCAGATTTGTTATTGCCACTTGTATTGTAACCAAATTGGCATATTCTTGTACTGGTATCCTGTGCTGGTATTCCCATTATATATAGATGCCTCTAACATAATTATTTAACCATTTGAATAAGTTTAACAAGATATGGATGTTAAGTTTTCACAACAATTTGAATAAATTTTATACTTATTATAATCAGAAAAGCTTATTTATAATGGATAATGAGAAGCTGAGATAGTATGTAGGACTGGTCATCTCATTGAGTCTTTCTTTGCCTATTAGTTCAGAATTACACCATAAAAGTATCTATAACATGAAGCATTTTCTTGCCTTTTCTTAAAAGCAGAAGCAACGAACAGTTTTTTGTATGGTTTGTGGGATAATAGTTTGGAGATTATTAAATGATGTTCTTATAGCACTTTGTGGCATCATAGCTTGGAGATTATTAAATGATATCTACAGATTTTCTCCCCAGGACATTCAGCAAGACAAACATTGCTTAGACAAACATATGTTCGAGAAAAATATTTAAAAAAATCTCTCTTTAATCTTCAGAAAGGATCAACAATTGGTGGATCTATGAAAGTCTAGATAGCAGTGTAGGTGGAAAATTAAAATTTAAAAAGCTTTCTTGTCAATTATAATGTTTTTTCGTTTCAGAGGGTTAGGTGCCAAACTTTTTATAATCAATGTCATTGTGTTTTACAATTTATGATATTATACTGTTTGTTCTTAATTTGATTATGCAATAGTTTTTTGCCAGGCTAAGCCAATATTTATCAAGTTTTACAATGCATGCTGTGATGAATATAAGAATGCCCAAATACATAGTGGTGTGAAATAGGTTTTTAAAAATACCTGACATGACAAAATCTGTCAGGCTGTTTGGTCAGAATGAAAACAAAAATATGCTCTAAGAATGCCCAAATACCTACATAATGGTGTGAAATAGGTATCTTTGTGTGACATAGGTTTTTTAAAATACCTTACATACAAAATCTGTCATACTGTTTGGTCAGAATGAAAATAAAAACAGGCCAAAACTATTAAAGATTTGACCATCACTCGTACATCACATATCATAAATATTGTATTGGGTTGCTGTTAAGGTAAATAAGTATAATAGTAAGATTCAACTATCTATAACATCTATATAAGAACAGTTACAGTCATTTATGTGTAAAAGTTAACATACTATTATTTTTTAAAGTTTTAATCATTTTTAAATATACATAATTTAAGGGGACTGTAGGAGTTTATACCACATATTAAAAGAATGAGCATATACAAAGAGATAGAACTCTTGATTAAGAGCTCAAGTATCTAAGAGAATAGAAAATAATGTTGAACAAGATTTTGTGAAGGAGCTTTGATCTAGTCTTTTCATCAGTATAAGAGTTGTTTTTTTGGATATATTTGAAATTAATTGTGGTAAATTTGTATAAAAGAGTATCAACTGTCAATTTTATTATTTAATGTTAAAAGGAGTTAAAGATTTTGAAAGTTTGTTGAGTTGTAAGTTTCTAAATTTTATAGTAAGGTTATTTATAGACTATTGTTGCTTCTTGATGATTACCTTTGACATTAAGATAAAATCATATATTTTCTTGTGACTTTTGGACAAATCTATGTCATGTTTGGGTACTTAGCTTGTACTAAATTGAGGTAGTCAAACATTTACGACAATATATAGATACCATCTTCCATCCATCATACCACGAGTTCAATTTATGGAATACCGCTTGCTTCATTCACAATATGCACTATGAGGGCTCAAAGGATTTAGATGTGACATAAAATAGAATGAAATAACAAGCTAACCAACACCAAAGTGAAAGGGGTTTTGAAGTTAGAGACTAAGTTTTTGTGAGATTATACCCTTACAAGAAAATGCCCTTGAAGCAACAAACAAGATAAGATAAGATAAGATAAATTTATTAATGTCCAACAGAAGACCAACAAGGATCTATGGGACAGGAAACATACAGCCAAAATAGTAAGAAACCAGCGGACCACCAAACAGTGGTCGGGGGAACAAGCTAAAAGAACAAGGAACAAAACAAGAAGAAGCAAAGAACAAAGAACCACTAGGGCAAGGACTAGGGGTCCTTCCCGAGTGGAAAGTAATCCAATGCAAAAGGATAGTGACCTGGAAGAATATAGGTATGGACCTATCACTGTGATCTACTAGTGGTCTGTCGCTAATGGGTAGAAGCACTGCGAGGTCTCACGGATCTGGAGTGACCAATGGTGGAGGCACAAGAGGGCCGCTTCACACCCCGAGCCGAGGGCGAGGGCGAGAAGAAATTCATAATGAGCTGCTCAGTGACCTACTTCTGGGGAAATAGAAGCTACAAGGTATGGTCACGGAGTCGTACCGTCTCCTGTAAATAGAGTGCTAGACATCTATGGTCAGAGTAACAAAAGAAGGAAGTCAAGGAGTTGTATTCTCTAAATAAGCAATAGAATCTCCCTTTGATCTCATAGTATATAGGGCAACAGAAAATGAATTGTGCCTTGGTCTCAATCTCAAACAATGTGCATAAACTGCAAATGTGATCCTCTCTGTTAATGTGATGATCAGTCTGTGCTCGCAGGCGGTGAGAGCCGACTTTGAAAGATCCCAGCATGATCCAAAGAGCATGGCACCAACGCTGTGACAAATATCTAAGTCGAACGATGATCCCATCCTGGATGTGTAAGAAGTGCTCAACATAAACATCCATCCTCGGACATAAGCCCCCACTAGGGTTGGTCCAAGTCGAGATGATGTACTGCCTGTAGATGTCAAGTCTGACATGCTCATTCAACTCCTATCTAGAGGGGAGAAGATGAGCCGGAGCGTCCAAAGAAAACTAAAAGGGGGGTAGGCGATCAATATCAATCCCGATGGAACCCAAAAGGGAAGTGGCCTGAGCATACCAGCAACGAGCTCTAGAGGAGGTGTTAGATCTAGCCAGCTCAATAGAAGAGCAATAGGCAAGGTAAGAGTATCTACTCCAGCCATCCAAAGAGTGTGTGAAGCAACGTAGGCGGTGAAGAAACCAAACTAGGTCAAAGATGGCTCCCAACCTAAAGGGATGAGCCCCGAACTCAGCCAAGATGATGTTGTGGGAGGTGGTACGATGACATCTGATGATACGTTGAAGGAGGAGAGTCTGTATACACTCAATAAAGGCCCAGTCGAAATCAAGAAGAGATGGTCCTCAAACAACAGAGCCATAGAGTACAGTAGGTCTAACCAAAGAATTCAAGAGGGATAACTTGGACAAGGTGTCCTGAAAGCGGTGTCTAAAGAACTGTCTCTCAATAAGGGCGAGGGAGCCCATCCCTTTGTTGATTCTGGGCTAAATAGCATATCTCAAACTGAAGCGAGGACCAGAAAACTTAACCCCGAGGTATGTGTATGTGGAGGCAATGTCGATCTCCTGTCCCTGGAAGTAGAAGTGTAAATGTGAGGTCTTCAAGCAGTTGAAGACCATGACCCGTGTCTTCCCCAGATTAACCACAAGCTATCTCAAATCACAAAAGGAGGCCAAGATATCAATAATTCTCTTGAGACCCTCAAGTGAGGAGGCTAAGAGAATCACGTCATCAACAAAAAGAAGAATCGAAACTAAGACCTGGTGTAAATAGCATCCATCACCTAGGAGAGACGAGTCTCTGATGAAACCCTCGAGCTCATCAATGTAGATGCCAAATAAGGTGGAGGAAAAAGGGCATCCCTGTTTCACCCCAATAGTGCTCTGAATAGGATCTGAGAAGCCCTCTGGAGTCCTTAATCTTCCCTCAACACGCTCGTAAAGTCTCATAATGGCAGTTAAAAGAATCTCATATATCCCAATGTCTCTAAGTCTCTGAAAAAGGACCACCCGGGGGATGGAATCAACCGCCTTATGAAAGTCAATGAAGCAACAATAGACTTTTGCAAAGCAATAGCGAGCCTCCTCAATGATCGCCCATAGTGTCAAAATGTGGTCCATGGTCTGGTAATCAGCATGGAAACCGGCTTGACCTCTAGCCCTTCAGTCCAACCTATCAAGCTGTGAAGAAAGGATAGTGTTCAATGTCGCGGCATAGAGTTTGCCAAAGGTATTCCCAATCATGATGCTTCTGTAGTTGTCGGAGTCCGAGATTGATCCAATCTTGTGGATTGGATGAATCACATGTCTTGACCAAGCCTCAGGGAAGCCAATGCAAACCACACTATTAAAGAGTGTGGGAAGATAAGAGCCTAGCACCGTGATACCGAGCTTGAGGAGCTCCACCCGAAAACCATCCTCGTCGGCTGCTCTACTACATCTCATAGATCTGACGGCCTCGTGAATGCTGGATGCAGAGAAGATATGGCAATGAGGGGGTGGGGTGAGGTGGAGAGATGGCTGGCCCGGGATGTCATAGAGAGTGGAGGTGTGGGAGATGAGGGAGGCAAGGTCAATGGTGGAGGGTGGAGGGGGGTGCCGTGGGAATAAGGTACGCCAAAAGAGCTTAGGATCCTGGATAAGTGTGTTACACAAGGCTCTGCACTATGAAGCAATGAAAGAATATTTCTTCGCGTGAAGAAACCGGCAGTAGGAGTAACGGAGATCAATAGAATCTGAAGGGAGGGACTCAAAGGCCAAATGTAATCTGCGGTGGAAAGCTTTATAGTCATCGTCGCTCATGGGGGAGAGGAGTCGACACAGCTGGAAGGTTAAAAGAACATATTGTCCCTCAAATATTTGGTCCATACAAATTATTTTATTACAAGTTAAAAGTTTGACAAAAAAAAAAAAATCATAATATATATTATTTTTATAGTTGTCCAAAATTGTTAAGTTGAAAGGAAATTGACAAGGATCATGTAGTTGTTAATTCAATTAAATTATTGCAATAACTACCAACTTTTTGTTACCTCTAAACAACCCATTGCCTTTCAACCATCTTATCAAGGAAAGATGTTTCATTTAAAGCTTTATAGCTTTATTAGCAAAGTCATGTGTTGCTTGGGGATTGATATTACGATTTTGTTAGGATTATGTAATATTTTTCTTCAAATTCTATTTATTTTCTCTTATCAACATTGTTCATTGCATGACACAATTTGTGCAGAATCTTGAGGTAACTCTTTTCTCATGGTTTCAGAAAGTTTAATTTTTATTTTTATTTTTTAGCTTTTAAAGTAAGGGATTATTGTGAATGTAAAGTCTAATGGTCACATGATCTTCTTTAACATTTTTCCATTTCATTTATAGCTATATATCTTTGTATAAATGAATGTATACATGCTATGTATGAGGTAATTTGTTTAATCCTAATAAAGATATTTCCGTGTTTTGAAAATGAATGTAGCCACTATAAATTCGATGAGCCGCTATAAATTTGTGTTGTTTTTAATTATTTCTGAATCTCTATTTTTCTTGCTCTTGATTATTAATCAAGAGGAACCACACCCTCTTTTCTATTATTGGTTTTCTATGACAGGCATCCTGCAATTTGCTTCACATCTGTTTGGTGGTATGTGCTGCCCAAGTTCAGAATGAATGGGACTAATGATCCTCTCAATGGAAGGATGAACATGGATCTTCAATCTAGAGAACACGGAGAAGATCTACCACTGACCCATTGCTTGACAAAAACAATGGCAAGGAAATATGAGGTTAATTTGTCTGTCATAAAATGTAATGTGTTATATATATATTCTTTCTTTCTTTGGTTATAACTTAACAAGATAAAGAGGAAACAAAGGCAAATTTCATCTTGCGATAGGATTATTCTGAAATTCCTTCCTGTCATTAGATTAAATGCAGATATGATCTGCATCAAATACAAAACATTTATTTGTTTTAGCTGGTGAAAATGTACATAGGAGATATGCAAGCACCTAGTTGCTGAAATCAATTCTAGAGAAGGAAATTTGTGAAATCAATTCTAGAGATGGAAATTGTTAAATAAAAAATCAATGAATGTGAACTTTGGTTTAACAAACTCATCGTTGTATTATTTCAAGTTTTTCTTTTAAATATTACATGTAGGATGGAACTCTCAATCGATGAAAAGAGATTCCATGACAGCCATTCCCATCTCAAACTTTTGTTTCTCATATTCTGTTATTTAACCATTTGAACAAGTTTGAAAAAAATATGGATGTTAAATTTTCACAACAATTTGAATAAGTTTTATAGCTTATCATATTCAGAAGAGTTTATTATTATGTTCAGAAGAGCTTATTTATAATGTGTAATGAGGAGTTGAGATAGTATGTAGGACTGGTCATCTCATGGAGCCTTTCTTTTCTTCTTAGTTTAGAATTACCCCATGAAAGTATTTATAACATGAAGCATTTTCTTGCCTTTTCTTAGAAACAGAAGCAACGAGCAGTTTTTTGTATGGTTGTGGGATAATAGTACTATAACTTGTGATCCTAAAACAAAATCAACTTACATGTGCATCATAATTTGGAGATTATTTAATGATATCTACGGGTTTTCTTTAGAGGACATCCAGCTACATTCAGCAAGACAAACATTGCTTAGACAAACATATATTTGAAAAAAATAAAAAATTGTTCATCCCTTCAATCTTCAGAAAGGATCAACAATTGATTCCAATCCATCAATACCTGTAAGCAGATTTATCTTTTAATGTTGTTTACTGTTTTCCTTGTCTGTGATGTGAAACTAACTGTTTTTTATTGTGTGGATGTGCATATCGGCACTCCCAACCTTAATAAAAATTTTATTGTGTGGATGTACATTACAGTAGAGATTCAAAATAGCTATAATTTATATAGCTTTTGTGCCAAGAAAAGTCAAGTACTTTCCACTATAATTTATATTACAGTTTGTTGATGTTGCAGAATTAAAGTGTTTCCATGTTTACAGATTGTATCTATGAAAGTCTGGATACCATGTAACTATTCCTTGCAGTGTAGGTGGAAAATTAAATTTTAAAAAGCTTTTCTGTCAGTTATAATGTTTCTCGTTTCAGAGGCTTAGGTGCCAAACTTTTTTTAATCAATGTCAGTAATGATAATGTACTGTTTGTTTCTAGATTTTTTTTGAAGATTAGTATTTAAGATCGTAATCTATCATCAGAAAAAAAGAAGTGGAAGAATAAAATATATCAAAAACAATTTTAAATTACAAATAATAATACTATTATAACATTAGAGCATTTAACTTTTGAACACTCACACTTCAACAATTATTCACAATTATTAAAATAGACTCAACTACCCAATACTTAAATCAGCAACTTGATATGTAACATGATTGCAGGCTAAGCCAATATTCAGAAGTACAGCAACTTAATGATATTTAACATATTTGCAGGCTAAGCCAATATTCAGAAGTAAACTTTATCAAGGTTTACAATGCATGCTCTGATGAATATAAGAATGCCCAAATACATAGTGGTGTGAAATAGGTTTTTAAAAATACCTGACATGACAAAATCTGTCAGGCTGTTTGGTCAGAATGAAAAGAAAAACATGCTCTATACATAATGGTATGAAAAAGGTTTTTAAAAATACCTTACATGACAAAATCTGTCAGACTGTTTGGTGAGAATGAAAAAAAAAAGCCAAAACTCTTAAAGACTATTAAAGATTTGACCATCTCTGGTACAAATATTCAAATACATCACATATCATAAATATTGCATATTGGTTTATTTTATTGGGTTGGTCTCAAGGTAATCTATAACATCTATATAAGAACAGTTACAGTATTTATGTGTAAAAGTTAGCATACTATTTTTTAAAGTTTAAATTGCTTTTAATATACAAACTTCAAGGGATTGTAAGAGTTTATATTGCATATTAAAAAAATGAGCATATACAAAGAGATAATAACTCTTGATTAAGAGCCCATGTATTTCAGAGAATAGAAAATAATGTTGAACTAGATTTTGTAAAGGAGCTTTGATCTGGTCTTTTCATCGGTACAAGAGTTGTCTTTTTTAGGAGATCTTTGAAAAAATTATAGTAAATTTGCATGAAAAAAATATTAATTGTCAATAGAGTTAAAGATTTTGGAAGTTCATTGAGTGGTAAGTTTCTAAATTTTATAACAAGGTTATTTATATGATTCTTAAAACTAATTAAAGATCGAACTTACAAATTATAAGTTTAACAATATTGTGGATAAGTTTTTTAATATTGATATAAAATTAAAATGTTTGGTGTTTAAACTCATTATGATAATCTGGGTTACATTTGGAAAAGCCAAAAAAAAAGAAATAAAAGAAAAATGTTTAGGATTTTTAACAAGATTGAGTAGGGGCTATAAATTGTGAAGACATCTTTTTGAGGAGGAAAGAGTATTTGAAGACCACTGTTGCTTCAAGTAACCTTTGACATTAAGAAAAAATCATAACTTGATGATGACCTTTGAACACTAAGAGAAATTCATATATTTTCTTGTGACTTTTGGACAAATCGATCTCATGTTTGGGTACTTAATTAGGTACCTCTTCATATCATCCTCATTCTAATGGGCAAATTGAGGCTGTCAATAAGTGATTGGAAGTCCATATCTAGCTATTTCACTTCATATAAGCAATCTCAATGTGTAGATTGGCTACCACTACCAAAATATTAATAAAACGCTTCCATGATTCATTAAAAATGAACTATCATTTATGGCAATTTATAGATACTATCCTCCATCCATCATATTATCATTGAGAGTGGCTATGACACAAAATAGAGTGAAACAAGAAGCTAACCAATACCAAAATGAAAGGGGTTTTGAAGTTAGGGGCTAAATATTTGTGAGATTGCACTCTTATAAGAAAATGTCCCTAAAGCAACAAATAAAGAAGAACAAATTGTCCCTTAAATATTTGGTCCATACAAAAAAAAATTCATGTTAAGTTCCTTTTTTTGTACAAGTTATTTTATTACAGGTTAAAAGTTTGAGGCATGAAAAATCTTAATGTAGTTGTTTTTTATTAAGGTAACAACCCCGAAACCTTATACAAAACTAGAACTTAAGATAAAACTATAAGAGTTCCATAAATACAACAATCACAAAATGTGAGAAACACTGCCAAAGAAAGAAGACCAGCTAAAAATCATAATATAGTTGTTAATTCAATTAAATTATTGCAATAACCACCAACTTTTTGTTATCTGTAAGTACCCATTTCCTTTCAACCATCTTATCAAGGAAAGATGTTTCATTTAAACATATTTTTTTAATTTTATGATAATTTATTTAGCAAATTCACTGTTTAAGTCTTACATCATCAAATACAAGTGGCATCTATATGTCTTTGTTAATATGTCATAAAAACAAAACTAAAAATTTTCTTCAATATTAAATCAATTATTTTGATACATTCACATGGCATCACATGTTTTATTTTATTTTATATTCCTTTTGCATCCATGAATTGGCTAATTATGAATATAATTTGTTTTAAAAGAAATTGTTTTATTAAATGTAACTTATTCTAAAATATCTATTTCATTACATGTGATATGTTTTTTAAATAAAAATATAGAATAATCTTATGTGCTATAAACTCTTGATGAATAGACTACCACATATGATTATTTTTTAAAAAAATCTATTTTTATTTAATTATTAATAATAATATTATGTGTTAATACTTTTTCAAATCATAAAGAATACTATTAATACTATAATAAACATAAGAAGTTCCAAATGCATGGTGGTGTGAACATAGATTTTTTTTAAAATGTTTGAAAAAATCAACTAAAAAATGTGAATGAGGTGGGTACTATGAAAAAACTGTCAAACATTGTTGGTCATAAGAAAAAGAAATATTATCCAAAATTGCTACAAAATTAACTATGATTCTAAGAGCCCAATTTTTTTTATGAATAGGCTATTTCCATTAATATATAATTTAAAAAATGCACTTTTCACAAAGAAAAAGACATAGGGTCACTCCATGAGAGTCACATAGGCAACGCCTAGGGAGACAGCTAAAAACATAAACGTGAGCAAATCTCAAAAACAACAAGAAAACAAACCACCAAGAGACTAAACCAATGCCTACGAAAGGCGGAGAATCATGATCATCCTTCTTTCCCCATACATCAGTAGGGTCAGGATTGGGGTTCAAAAGGGACCATCCTTCCTCTGTGTTTTCTTCTTCTTCATTCACCTTTATGGTTGGAGAAATTTCTAAAGCTAGCCGAGGGAAACACTTGGAAGAAGTCGGCCACTCAAAATCATTGTTGGATCCTGTCCAACCAGAGCCAGAAGGTTGGTGAGGGGTCTACGAACACGACATATGTGACCGTTGAGTAGAAGAACTGCAACCACGTCAGTGACCATGGGGTGTAGAATGCTCACCAAAAGCATAAATATCTAGCAACACTCTGGAAATCGTACAAGGGACATTACTCCAATGTTGAAGTAACTCTTGCAAGTGGGCCACCTTGTACTTTGTAGTTTAATTTGCATCATGACATTATTATATATACATGCTTTAGCATATAAAGAAGCACTAATATCAAGAAAGTTATGAGTAAATAACACTACATTTCTATCTTTCCATAGAGTAAAGAGGATTTCCATCCTAAAAGCATGTCAAATCTACAAAAAATCAAAGGGAAGTCTAGGTGAATCTCCCAACAAGATCAATATTGCCAGGAGAAGGGTTCTGGTCTAAAAGGTCAAAAGAAGTCATGAATCCAAACCCATAACGATTGGGATCTTTTTCAATTTACTAGAAAATATGAATGAAAGTCTCAGGTTATCCATAGAAAGGAAATTGAGGGTTTGGCACACCCAGATGCCAAAGACGATAGCTCATAGGCAAGCCTTGGAAAATAATACACCAAGCAAATGAGCCACTTTAGGATCCACTATGGAAGAACAAATCATGAGAAATTTGGGTTGCTAGGTAGACTAAGAAGAATGCAAGTGTCATCGTTGATTTAGAGTGGGGACCATAGGCAAGTGAGGAACGAAGTAGTGGTAGCCCATCTTGGGCTTGTAGTTACAAAAAGTACATAGAAACCATATTGCTCAAAGGACCATGACCTTGGTAACTCGTCCTAGCTATAAACTCATAGCCTTTTCTGTATCTTTTGGGAGAGACTGCAGCAGTAAGCACAACTTCTTTAGGTTCTTTCCCTCTATAGACCCATTCTCTAATAGCTTGTTCTTCTCTTTCATCTTCTAGAGGTACTGAGGATTGGACAAAGATCCCATAACATGTCATAGCGAAAGATGAAGGCTTCTTATCCTCTGAAGGTTTTCCATAAGAACGAGGGGAAAGTGGGAGTGTAGCAATAGAATCTAGTCGATATTCCCCCATCCCAAGATTCAACATTTTTATTAACTTCTCACAATCAGCAAGAGTAGTCTTAGTCTCATCAACAACGCTATTGTGTGGTACTAAGGATTCAGCAGTAAGCGTGTTGATAGACATAGAATTATCCCTTGGAATAGAAATCTCAGTACCATTGAAAGTAAACGTTATGCACTGATGGTAGGTAGAGGGAACTGCTTGCATATCATGGATCCATGGTCTCCCTAACAATATGTTGTAAGCAAGAGGGATATCGAGAACTTGAAAGACCACATCTTTTTCTACTAGACCAACCCGAATAGGTAACACTTGATCAATCCTTGGACGATCTTTCAACTTTGTCATAGGCTTTAACAATAATATTTTTACTTGAATCAATGGTGAACTTTGACAATCCTAGCTGCTTAATCACGTTGAAAGAACAAATATTTAACCCAACCTTCTTATCTATCAGCACACATTTGACTCAGGTTCGATATATTTGTAATTAAATATGTAGGGCAAGGTTATGTGGGTGACTTAAAGACTTGTCGTCTTCCTCAAAAAATGAAAGGTAACATAGAGAAACAATGTGATTAACCATGGTTTGAAATTGATCAGTATCAATATTAAAGTTATGGGGGAGTTTCAACCCTCTAGAAGCCAAGTGCATGAAATATTGATCACCATTTTGTTCCAAGGTTCTCAACATGAGTCTTTGATAATGGTCATCTTGCTGAAATTTTAGGAGCTCTTCTTTTGTAATTTCAAGCTCCGTGTTGTTACCATGTTGAGAGTTATGCCTAGAATGTGAGGATCTTGGAGGTGAATCAAATCCATTGTGTTGTGACCTTGGGGGAGATCTTGGACGTGTATTATTTCCATTATTTCCAAATAATTTGGCATTGAATTGTTGAAGCAAGGCAGGGTCAATAGGGGCCAAACAATGGCCGCCCTAATGATCCAGCCTACTCAAAAACACGCGGAAAAAACACGCGGAAGCAAATAACAACACAGTGAGAGAGAGAATGCAAGATCTTTCATTAATTTTCATCAAATTGAATCATACATGCCGGGCTATAAGGCCTTCCCGATTAGGGCCAAATATTACAATGAATTACAGAAGTCCTCAAACATGTGAGGATCTGCCAACAATCTCCAATCTATTATCTTCTTACTTCTCTAAAATTGACTCATAAACTACAACCAAACAACTACATTTATACAAGAGTCTACCGAACTGAGTCGGCCTTCAGATCCACAATCAACGGAAGAAACAGTCAAATCTGGGACCACACACTTCCTAATGATGGATTCCAGCATTAAATCTGCGATCCATAATAAATTCACAAGTCGGCCCAACAGAAACTCAAAAAAAACTACTTGGTAAGCAAAGATGACTGAGCAACAGACAAGCATCACCGAGCGCTAGTGAAACAACCGATCGCCCAGGAGATAACCAACCACACTCGATAACCAAAGGAAATCGACCATCTCAGTCAAAGAAGGAACCGAGCAACACAAACAAACTCCAAAATGTTTTTGGTGACACAGGATTGCTAAGGACCCGAGATGCTCCTGGATCAGACCCCTGAGGTTATTTTGAAATGATTCTCCGAATCATTTGGTAGGTATGATCCGAGTTGCATCTAACTCAGACTGTGAAATCCATGAATTGTCTTCAATCGGTCTATTCTTCCACTTTACCAGATATTCCATATATTGTTTTCCTCTTGTACTCTTGCCAATTCTTTGCTCCAAAATATGTTCAACTTCCTCTTTTTGCTTCTTAGGATATTCCATCGGTACTATCATGTCTTCATCAAGTTCATGATACTCACACAAATCAGCAATGTTGAAAATGGGTGATATGTCCATGTCATCAGGTAACTCAATTTCATATGCATTCCCACTGTCAAATTTCCTCAAAATCTTGCAAGGTCCAAACTTCTTCATCTTCAACTTCCCATATGTTCCAACAGGAAATTGGCCTTTCTTCAAATAAACCATCACTTCATCACCAACATCAAAAGTCTTATATCTCCTTGATCTATCAGCTCTGTCTTTGTATTTCTAATTACTCTCTTCTAGCTTTAGCTTCACATCTTCATGCAATGTCTTCATGTACTCAGCAAATTTTACCGCTTCAGCACTTCTCTTGTTTTCATCAGTAATATTCTTCAAATCAGATATACCTCTTGGCTGTATGTCACTCACAATCTCAAATGGTGTCTTTCTAGTACTCCCATTCACTGAATTATTGTATGCAAACTCTGCTTGTGCCAATACAGAATCCCAATTACTCGGTGTGTCTCCAACTAAACATCTCAAAAAATTTCCCAAACTTATGTTCACAACTTCAACCTGTCCATTGGTTTGTGGGTGAAATGTAGAACTATATTTCAACTCAGCGCCAAATTTCTTCCAAAGGGTCTTCCAAAAGTATCCAACAAACTTACTGTCTCAGTCAGAGATAATACTCGGTAATCCATGCAATCTGACAATTTCCTTAAAGAAAAGATCTGCTACATGTATTGCATCTGATGTCTTTCTACAAGGTAAAAAATGTGTCATCTTAGAAAATCTATCCACAACAACAAATATAAAATCATTACCTCTTTCTGTCTTTGGTAAGCCAAGAACAAAATTCATACTGATGTCAATCCAAGGTTTCTCAGGTACAACATTCGGTACATACAATCCAGTATTCTGACTTACTCATTTTGCAACTTGACAAATTCCACAACTTTTCACAAATTTCTGAACATCTTTATACATCTACGGCCAATAGTATTTCTCCTTAAGCAAATTTCATGTTTTATCAATACCAAAATGTCCCGCCAAACCACTACTATGCTTCTCCTTTATTAAATTAGTTCTCATTACTCCTCTCAGTATACACAACAAAATGCCTTTAAACAACATACCTTCCTGAATAAAATATTCATCCCATTTACTGACTTGTTGATCTTGAACAGGTGCTCTGCACTTTCTCTACGGCTCAGAAAAATTAGGGTCAAACTCATAAGAATCTCTCATCTCATCAAAACCAAGAACTTCAATTTTCATCTCGGTCATCAAAGATCTTCTTCTACTCAATGCATCAGCAACTTGGTTAGTGACTCCACTCTTATGCTTTATCACAAATGTGTAACTCTGCAAATACTCAACCCATTTCATGTCTATGATTCAACTTATTCTGACTACCCAAATACTATAAAGCCTTATGATCGGTATACAACACAAATTCACTCGGTATCAAATAATGTATCCATTTCTTTAGTGCTTGAACAATAGCATAGAATTCTTGATCATACACAAAATATTTTTTCCTAGCATCATTCAACTTTTCACTAAAGAAAGCAACAGGTTTACCTTCTTGACTCAACATAGCTCCAATTGCACTTCCACTTGCATCACATTCCACTTGAAATACCTTACTGAAATCAGGTAATGTCAAAACATGTAATTCAACAACCTTCTGCTTTAGAGTCTCAAAAATTTTATCAGCTCCATGTGTCCACTTGAATTCTCTTTTGTCTCCTCTCATAGTCTCAGTCATAGCATTACAAATTGAACTGAAATTCCTTATGAACTTTCGGAAAAAAACTTGCCAAACCATGAAATGATCTTACCTCACTAGCATTCACAGGTGTAGGCTAATTCAAAATAGCTTCAATGTTTTCAGGATCCATCTTCAAACCATCAGCTGAGATCACAAATCCCAAATACACAATCTCCGCTTTCATGAATGAACACTTTTTCAAAATTATCAGCAACTTTTCTTCTTTCAATCTCTGCAAAACTTATCTAACATGCAACAAATGTTCTTCTCTGGTCTTACTAAATATCATAATGTCATCAAGATATACAATTACAAACTTACCCAAAAATTTCTTCAAAATTTCATTCATCAGCCTCATAAAAGTACTCAGTGCATTAGTTAAACCAAAAGGCATAACCAACCGCTCATACAAACCTTTTGTCTTGAAAGCAGTCTTCCATTCATCACCTTCTCTGATTCTGATCTGATGATACCCACTTTTCAAATCAATCTTTGTGAAATACTTTGCTCCAGTCAAACTGTCCATTATGTCATCCATTCTCGGTATAAGAAACCTATACTTTACTGTTATCTTATTGATTGCTCTGGAATCAGTACACATTCGCCATTCTCCATTCTTTTTAGTGTCAATACCATAGGTACTACACAACGACTCAAACTTTCTCTGATCAAACCTTTCTCCAGCAACTCTTGAATCTGTCGGTTCAATTCCTAATTCTCAGTAGGTGTCAACCAATGAGGTGCCTTATTCGGTAAACTAGCTCCAAGGATTAGATCCATACAATGATCAATGCTTCTCTTTGGTGACAACCATCGGGTACATTATCAGAAATGATTTCACTATACTTGGTGAGTAACTTATCAATCTCCTCAATAACATTATCCTCTCTTTTCTTACTCGGTTTGTTAGGAATCACAGCAAAACATACATCATTCTTTTTCAAATCTTTGACAAACTTTCTTCCCTCCATCAAGCAAACTTTAACAGATGTGAAAATATTACTAACAGGTTCTTCCATCAATGGTAACAAGATTTGTTTATTTCCATCAGCCACAATAGTATACTTATGCAATCTCTCATCATATATAGCATGTCTATCATATTGCCAAGGTCTACCCAACAAAATATGACAACAATCCATAGGCCACTTTATCATAGTACTTTCCAATCTTCAAATTCACATAACATTGTTCACTTACCAGGAGTGTATGCTCATCTTTGATCCATGAAATCTGATAGGGCTTCGGATGTTCCAACCTTTTCAACTGCAATTTTGTGACCATTTCCTCAGATGCCAGATTCTTTGAGCTACCATTGTCAATTATTACCTTCCAAACTTTATCAGAAACTCTACATCTGGTCTTGAACAAACTTTTCCTTACCGGATCTTCCTTTTTGCTTTCATTCCACAGTGCTCTCCTTACCATCAAGTTATTTTCTTTCTCAGGTTCATTCGGTGACTCTTCTTGCACCAAAGCATTTCTACTGCTACCAGCCTTCTAAATAGCATGTGTACATTCAAAAGATCTATGTCCTTCTCCCCAATTGTAACAAGTTCCTCGAAAACTTCCTCTACTATAACCACCTCGGTAGTTACTGCCTCTGCCTCTAGATGAACTTTCACCTTTCCACTCGGTCTTGCCTTTGTCCAGACTTGTCTTTTCTGGTTTAGATCTACCATTTTCACCATTAGATCTACCTCTTCCTCTAGGGAATCTACCACCTTGACCTCTTTGTCTTTGCTCATGTCTTTTGTTCAATTTCTCCTCAACTTTCAATGCAAATTGATAAGCCTCTTCAATGTTCTCCAATTTGACCAAACTAATTTCCTCTTGGATGGAAACTCTCAAACCATTCAAGTATCTTGCAATTCTTTCCACATCATCTTCATCATGTCCAGATCTGATATCTAATATATAGAATTCCTCAGTATATTCCTTTACCGAGCTATCTCTCTGCTTCAAACTTTGCATTCGCCTAACTAGGTTAATCTGATAATCACAAGGTAAGAACTTTCTTTTCAATTTATTCACCATTTTATTCCATACCTTGATTTTGTCTTTGCCTTTCCTCTTTCTATCTAGCTGTAGATGTTCCCACCATAAGGATGCATGGCTTTTCAACTTTGTGCTTGCAATCTTCACTTTCTTGTCTTCGGGAATGTTTTCATACTCAATATTTTTCCATCTCGATGATCTAGTCCACCAATTCATCAGAATCCAATTTTCCACCATACTCAAGAGGATTGAAATGTGGTGTAGACTTCGGACTTGTCAAAGCCTTAAAAAATCTTTCTTCACCTTGATCCATAACAAGTGCAAGTTCTGCATTTGCCTGTTCTTCCTCAATTTCATCATCACTAACATCTTCAAAATGTCTGCCTCTTCTTTGGGCCGTTTCAACAACTTCCAATCTAGCAGCAATTTGTCTCAACATGTCTGCCAATCCTGGATCTGCATCTCGCCTCCCACGAACCATCTTGACAACCCTTTGCAATTGCAGGTCAGATCGCAATCTACCACCCCACAACAATTCAACTAGGGCTTCTCAAGAGGAACCTACAAACCTAGATCCGCAGACCTAGATCAAGATTTCACCTCGCTCTGATACCACCTGACGCAAGGCAGGGTCAAGAGGGGCCAAAAAATGGCACGCCCTAATGATCTAGTCTGCTCAACAACACATGGAAGCAAATAACAACACAGTGAGAGAGAGAATGTAGGATCTTTCATTAATTTTCATCAAATTGAATCATACATGTCGGGCTGTAAGGCCTTCCCAGTTAGGGCCAGCTATTACAATGAATTACAGAAGTCCTCAAACATGTGAGGATCTGCCAACAATCTCCAATCTATTATCTTCTTACTTCTCTAAAATTGACTCATAAACTACAACCAAACAACTACATTTATACAAGAGTCTACCGAATTGAGTCGGCCTTCAGATCCACAATCAACAGAAGAAACAGTCATATCTGGGACCACACGCTTCCCAATGATGGATTCCAACATTAAATCTGCGATCCATAATAAATGCATAAGTCAGCCCAACAGAAACTCAAAAGAAACTGCTCGGTAAGCAAGGATGACCGAGTAACAGACAAGCATCGTCGAGCGCCAATGAAACAACTGACCGCCCAGGAGATAACCGACCACACTCGATAACCAAAGGAAACCGACCAACTCGGTCAAAGAAGGAACCGAGCAACACAGACAAACTCCAAAATATTTTTGGTGACACAGGATTGCCAAGGACCCGAGATGCTCCTGCATCAATTGTTGAGCCAAACAAGTTGCTTTCTCCTCCATGTAAGCCTTTCTCCCTAACTCAACTTATCTTAACCTTTAATTGTGCTCAAAGAGGTCATTCAATTGCTTGTTATGTTCCTTCCTAGACATAGTGAGAGATAAACTATTTTCAGATCTTGATGAGAAAAGAGGTGTCTCAAAGGTACTATTAAAGGTACTTCCAAAAGGATCAAACCAAACTTCAGTATTATCCTCTTCTTTGTCAAAAGTAATTTGAGGTTCTTTGTCTTGATGATGCTGGCGCCTAGTATGAAAAGGTAATTTGTCAAAGCTAATTGGAGGTTGCTTCCCTTGACCAATTTGATATCTAGTTGTTACTGGCATGAATGAGAATGTGAAGAGCTAATTAAGATAACACAAGACGACTTGATGTCCACACTAGAAAAACAAAGTGTTCACTTGTCCAAAAGCAAAAGAGAGTAAAAAGAGATCAAGATGACTTGCCACAAAGTGCCCAAACTGCGGGTAAGATCCATGCGTACAATATTTGTGACTTGAATCAAGAGATAAAGTCAAAGCCAAGATAAAGATAGCATAAAGAGATAGACAAGTGAACAACCTTACTAATCAAGAATGTAACCAAGGTATCTAAGTGATCCTTTCCAGTTAAAAACAGTCCCTAACTAGCCAATTTCAGACCAAGAGACCAGAAAAAGGCAAGTGTAAGCTTCCCAAACCAACTAAGAGAAAATTTGAGATCAAACCAACTTGAATCAATATCTAGACGACAAACCTATGTAAGCTAGATGACAATTAGACAGCCAATATGTCGTACGAAATTTCACAATAAACCAGACAATACTTCAGGATAGGACGATATTCAGAAAGCGAACCAAGTGATAGACCCCAATACTGACATACGATCTTTCTCTCAATGACAGACGATTTTCTAAACTTTCATACGATTTTTCTCACCACAACAAATGATATTAAGACATCAAACATAAAAAGACAGACTTGTGACTCAAAAAATTTGTTTTGATTGATCGATTTGACTATTCAAGCAATATGGATTGTTGTGACAGTAAGCAATTTCAGTTTTAATAGCAAGTTTGAGGTTCAACGCCAAGTTTTCAAAGAAAATGTGACACATAGAGTAGTCTCCAAACAATTAAGCAAGAAACAAAGAAACCTTGCATGATACAAACACTTGTGAGGTCTCAAAGAAAAACCCTATGAATAGTATCACCATGTGTATGTTCCAATGATTTACACAGGTCTAGCACAAAATGAAGACATATCAAGAAAATTCTACCTAAGGTCAAGAGGGTAGTGCTTCAACCTTTTCCCACAACTTGATGTTCTTAGCCCCATAATTAAGTGGTTGAGTGGCCTTTCCTAGGACTATGCCAGTTATGGATCAATTGGAAGAGAACAATGTTCTCGGCGCATGTCTTTCCATATTTCCATATTCAAGCTTTAGCATCCAAGGGAACACATATAATGAGTATTGTGGGGTGATGTGGATAAGTCCACTTGGATCAATCCTTGCACAAAAGAAGTCACATGGCTAAAAGGTTAGCCTATAAGTCCTACGGTGTTTAGTAAGGGTCTCTGATCATTACTACCCCTTGTAGTTTCACAAGCAAAATTAAGGCCTATAGCCCTACAAGCACCCAAAATGTATAGTCTTACAAGCAAGATTGAGACTTCTCGACCCTGTACAAGTTGAATGTACTCCCCTTGTAGTCTTGTAAACAAGATTGAGACCATGAAGATCCTACAAGCGCCTAGTCAAGTGTAGTCTTGCTTAGCAAGATTGAGACAACTAGACCCTACACATGAAGAAGCATTAGAAGTAGAAAATAGTCAAGTCTTCCCTCTCTTTAGATTGAAGGAAGCTTTTGATTATAGTGGGATGGAGTAAGTTGGGTTCATTTGTTCCCCACTTGGGTCATTCCCAAAAAATTGCTCTCTTGGCAGACCCTCTAAAGGTAAATGCAAGAAAGAAAATGGATAACTAATGGAGGTCTAGATTTTTTATTTTCCTCAAGAGAAAAGAGCATACTCTCCTACTCTATAGTGTCTCCCAAACACATCAAGCACATGTTCATTTAACAAAAGACAACTAATTAGACTAGGTGCTTCGAAAATCATATCTATGAAAGCATAATGTTTACTTGTATCTCCAAGACAACCTACAAAACCACAATGTTAGTAGTCTTAGCAATGCAATTCCTTTGGCAAGCGATTCCTACAAAACCACAAGTTAGGGCACAAAAGTATGCAAATAAAATCAATAACCCTGCGAAACCATTTGTTAGGTGTTGTTAGAAAACCAAAAAACTCAAAATGCAAGGAAAATGGAGGCAAACTAGGCTAAAAGACTCAGACTGTGCAAGAAATCAAATCTAGGTGACACTTTCTCAATCTATTAGAAAATCATACGATATACCTACAGAAACTAGATGATATTTTAGGACCAGACAACAGAGTATAATGAAGCAGGATGATATTCTACCATAAGACAGACGATATACCACACAGAACAGAGACGATATTCCAAAAAATAACAAATGTCGTCTTGTAGTATGATGAAATGTCGTCCCACTATACTTTGGAATGTCGTATGATTTTCCTAGTCTAGAAAACAGAGTTATGAACCCGTGACAACAAAATAACAAAAATGCAAAAAATGGAGCTAAATGCAAGAATCTAGCCCTATGATGGGCGCCAAAAATGTGTGATGAAAATGTGACACTTTTATAAACCATTATACTTGAGAGAATCTTTGAAGGAGGAAATCTCAAGAAGCGGCTTATAACTTCTTATTTATGACGTGCAAGAATCTAAGATATTATGAATGGTGGCTCTTAACAAGATTCAAATAATGATGTAAATGAAAGTAATCTAAGATGAAATGCAATAACTAAGCTATGATGTAAATGAAAGAACAAGGAAAGCAAAGCTAATCTAACAAGATTACAATATCATCTTAGTTAAGCTATGTGATCTAAGCTAAATGCAATAAGGAAATATTAGTCTAAAATGCAAGTAAATTAGAATGCAAGATGCAAGTAAGTGCTCAAGAATGCTCTTAAGAATGCAAATAAACAAAATGATAGCATAACAATAACATGAAATTTAAAAATCTAGGAATGCAAAAGTGAGGAGAGATCCTCCTTTTAAAGAGCAATGAACAGTGAGAGATTAAGAGACAAAATCTATGGGTGGAGAATAATTCTTATTTTGACTTTGGTGCACAAGATTCTCAAGAGGCAAAATCAATGGACATGGTTAAGAGGCAAAAAAATGTGTGGAAGAGATTAAGAGGCAAAATGAGATTCCACTTATCTTGGAAAGTGTGCATTCAATGTGTAGACAAAAAATCTTCTTTTCTTTTCTTTTCTTTTTAAATTAAGAAATTCTTTTTTCATGTGCACACATAGGATAAAGGGGATTTTATTTAATTAAAAATGGGACATGTTCTTTTAATTAAATAAAGCTTAGGATAAAGTTGTCAAACTTTAAGATATCATCCAATAATATGATAAAATGATGATTTGATCAAGAAATAAGAGATTAAATCAATGTGCAAAATTGATTAAGCACAAGATGTAGTCTAGTTTTTAATGTTAGTGAGGGGCTCATAGTTTACTAGACCATTTTTATGGGACAGGGGGCTCATAGTGTTCTAGGTTTTCTACTTTTTCTTTTGATTCCTTCAATTCCTAATTGACCTGTGCATTTCTTTGAACTTCCAAATTTGATCCCTCATCTTTGTGATACATACATTCGCTTCCCTCAAATTCTCTTTCATCTCCTCATTTTCTAATTCAATACTCTCAAAGTCACTCATCATGATCTTCTAATCCTCATCAGCATAGTATCCTCCTTCCATCTATTCAAGCAACCAAGATCTCCATCTAGCGGTTAAGCTCTATCTGAAAGGGACCAAACTCTGATACCAATTGTTGAACAGGCTGAATAATTGAGAGGGTGTGAATCAGTTATTCTCAGACACTTTCAAAAACTTTTAATGTTGTCAGTAAACACACAAATCATACAAATGATGATAAAGGTTATATCAATATTAACTTTTGTTCTATTGGTAACCACATCAAATCATTATAACAGATGTAAACATGAAAGCACAAAAACACCAACACAAAGAACAACGAAATTTACATGAAAAACAAACTAAAAAAAACCACAGAGAAGCTGATTCTCATGAAATAAAGCACCAATTAAGGTGACTTTTACAGAAGTTCACTGTCGGTTTTCTCACTGTTGCTCGAGCTAACTACTTTAAAATATGAATATGGTTAGTTGTCAATACAAAATTTACTAACAAAAAATAAACTGATAAAATTGCATTTGACTATGCATGAAACAGTTCAGAAATCAAACTCAATTAACACATCCAATTGTTGATGTTCTCTTTGTATACCACTATCTAATCCACTACAAATCTATATGCAAACGACCCCTGAGTCACTCAATAGTCTTCCACACTTAGCTTCAACTTGCATACACCACTGTCAAGAATTCATTTCTTATTTTTTTCTACATTTACATATACTCATCACTACACACTTGCCCATACCACATTTACATACCATTAGATACAAAAGGTTATTCTTTATTTATATAGATATTTAATCATACACATGTCGACCATACCAAAGAAGTGTGTCATCCTCAAATCAAAAAGATATTACAATTGTATTTAATGCATCACCATCGATCCTAAGTCTAAAACATACTTAAGGAAACATTACAACAAGCTCACCAAGACTAAATAAAGGTCACACTTAAGTTGTTTATAATATACGTTACATTTATCGATATTGTCTGAACACCACAACCAAGACCATGTTTTGATCACCATAACTTTGAACCAGCTGGTAAGTGAAACAAAATAGAACATGTCTAGAATATTGTACCAAAACCATTTGATGAACAACACTATTTTCCAGATATCAGAAACATCTAGAAGAACATTGAAAGCATAACAATCACTAGGAACTGACAAACAACTTCATACAATACTAATTACTGAAAGCATGTAAGTGTAGCAAAACATGTAAGCCATAAGTAGAACCAAGTACACCAACCATAGAGCACAAAAATTGTTCGTACTTTACATGTCCTGTAAACAACTGAAACCTCTTATGCATAATCGATAGGCAACAAGTACATAACCAAAATTGTCAATAACCAACTGATACCGCCAAGATCTTTGCATGAAGATTTTGACATCAATGACAACAATGTCAACAACATCTTAATCTAACAATAATGTATTTTGGCCATAAGAGGGTATATATAGAAGGTAGTTTTCCTTATTTTAAAGATATTGAGTATTGAATTATTATTCAAAATTATTGGAGGTATCCCCCTTGAAGTCGATAAGGAGGTTTCCCCCTCTAAGTGGCATATTATTATCAAATATTTGAATAACATTTCATATTATATCTTATATTTTGCAAGCTATTTCATTACACATACCCTCTTCATCAACATCCTCCATCTTATTTTTCCCCCCACCAATAGTGGATTTGAATACTTACATAATACACATGCATATCTACATGGGATTTGCTTTGGTGCAATGCATGACCATTGTATTTATTTACATTTTTTGTGCTGATAAAGGGTGACAGTAGGGAAAATATAAGTGCCAAACAACAACAAATCAGTAATTCAAACATATTTTCAAAGGAGGGAATAACAACAATACTAGCATTAATTGAAACAACTTTCCAAATCCATGTGCTCATCTTGAGCTAGATTAGATGCATGCAAGTTCATTTGTAGACATTTTTCTTGGGAAGATAATTGATTTCTTGTTTATAATAGTCTTTTAATAGTAATTGTATCTACATGAAAATACAAAATTTGAAGTTTAGTGCTATAGTCCAAAAATATCTAGAAAAATTGCCTAAGCATTGAAACACAACTCAACTTGATCTCATAAAGGTTTACTGCATGCAAACCAAGCCAAATGAGGAATAGGAATAAATAAAACATACTTGGTTGTGGAAAACCATATAATAAGACCATATCAAACACAACTTGACTCATAAATGTTGTTTCTTAAAACTAATGAATCTAACTTAATGTGAATTCTTTTCCATGTATCAACTTGAAACCTCCTTCCATCTCTAGCAGTTTGTTCTTGTTAGTTTGAATAAATATTTGTTTCACAGAAACAATGATCAATTTGGCAAGATGACACTAATGATAAGATCTCTTAACTACATATCCTAAAACTTAAAAAGGAAAGGAAAATGAGCCTATTAGTAACATATTGAGGTTGTTGGGGCTGAGAAGACCTAATTACCATTGGCCTTAGTTGCTAGGACCGAGAAAACCTAGTTACCATGAAATCCAAAATATGATTGATGGTATTTTTTGTCTTTGTTTTGGTCCCATTGGCACCTGGATGAACATCACCACTGAATATGTATGAATTCGATGAAGAACACCACTAAATATAAATGTGAACTTAGTTTTCCCTTCAAATCAAATAATTTGTACAAAAAAAATTGATAATATTCACTAGTACAAAAAAATTAATGACTAAAAAAATCTAAAAATTATATATAAATGACTAATTTTGGTCATGTGACCATTAGAAGTTTATTGTCAATCATTTATCTTGTGACCAAATTTATGACTAAACCATTTTAGTCATTAATTTAGTCATGGCAGTTATTTATTTAATCATATATTTAGTCATTAATTTAATCATTAATTTAGTTATATATTTAATCCTTAATGTAGTATTATTAGGGCACGATAAAATCAAACCACCATCCTCCTGCTTGTAAAGCAAGTTCTCTTCCATTGAGCTAGTACATTTTAAAGAATAATCATCCTATGTATCTTATGTCAACCTTCCAACGAAGACACAAATAAGAAGCAAGTAAAGAACATAACAGGTGTTGTAGCTAAGGGATAGCGATGGATATGCACTATCATAAAGAGAAGTGAAGCACAATCATTTTAGCATATCTCAAATATTTACACAAATATTTATAATTTTGTGTATGAGACAAAAATATTTATAATTTTGTGTATGACAAATATTTATAATTTTGTGTATCAGACACAAATATTTATACTGCAAAAAAGTGTAACTAGATAGGTAAGTATTTCTCCTAATCTCAACTTTATTTTTCTCTTCCATGCAAATATCACTTTAGAAGTAGATGAGTTAGAAAAATAAACTCGCAATTGCACCTTGGTGTGCAATAGGTACGCCAAACATTAGTGAAGGGTAGCATAAAATGTTTTTTTTTTTCTAAGTTTTATAGAGTCTGTTATGCCTTCTCTCCACTTGACCTTTCAAATTGACAACCTATTAAAATGTTTTCTTTATCTCAATTCTCTCACACACCATTTCAAATAAAAGTACTATTATAATACAAATTACTATTGAAATCAATTTGAAAAATTGAAAATAAAATAAAGCCAATTAAAAAGGTTGAGATTCATTTCTAATTTACTCACTTTATAAAGTTTATTTAAGAAGAAAAATATACAAATTTTAAAATATTTATATTAATATAATGAAAATGAATTTAATTAAATTTTACAACATATAAATATTATAAATTAATTAAATGAAAAAATTGAAGAAAAAAGATAAATTAAATTAGTTTATCATGTATTAAAGTACAATCAAAATTATGAATTCCCAATTAGTTTTTAAAATGTGAAAAAATAACCTAAAAGAGAAAATATGTATCATCAAAATCAATTCATAATAAAATACTTATGTATGAAATTTAGTAATGAAAAGAGTAATTTTAAAGAAAGAAAGAAGACGAATATTATTTTGAGATTCATTGAAATAAGAAAATATTTTTCTTTATTTTTCTCTTAAAATGAAATATACATTTAAAAATGAGTCAAAGGTAAAAAAAAAATACACTCTCAACAAAGAAGAAAGAATGGAGTGTAGACCCACAAAGAAGAAAGAATGGTCGGTGGAAAACAGAATACAAATAATAATAATAATAATAAATGTAAAGAATAAAATGAGAGAAATAAAATTGCTAGTAAGATCAACGGCCCTTCGGTCCTAAATGTTGCAATAATATTAATGTTGATCGTAGATATGAATGAGGGGATTGAAAAGTTGGTAAAGAGAATGTGAACATGGAGTGAAATAAAAGTGGCCACATTTCTTTTAAATGCCCTCTCAGAGAACTACTTTTCCTCTTCCCCACTCTCTCTAGACTCAGGCCTCGTAACAATGTAGTCTGTGCACATCATCAACACTATGATTCTCTTAATGATTCACCTTTGGCTTGTAGAAGAAAAATATCTTTCCTCTTTCTTACATGCCAACTCATTATACTTGTCCCAAATAACTAAGTTTTCTAAATATGAATAGACACTATAGAAAGCTAAAATTTAAATATCATAAAGTCAAATATTAGTCAATTTATCTACACTAAACTATTTGATATTATAACACAAATTACAGATCACACCCATTTTTAGAGTGAATTGAAAGTTCGAATAATTGTTAATTATTTATTATTAGTCCCTACATATGATGTTTTCATCGTGCTTTTTATCCTAGCTGTAATAATTTGTTTTCATTTAATATTTTTTCACAATAAATTAAAAATGGAGGGAGGCAAATTTGGTCAGTTTATGTCTTTACTTCTAATTAGGAGGCATTGTACAAAGTAGTTCACGTGTCTTTTAATTAGATAGCACATTTTGCATACATGCCTCACGGCTCTCAAATCTAGTAGCTGGAAGGCCCTAATATTTCCTTTAGGTATGATTTCCTTTGTTTAAATGATTGTTTCTATAACTTTGTTGTGCCATCTTGACTGAGACTTTAGGATAATGTGGGCTGCTATCTTTTTTTGTTAGCACCACTTCTTGTTAGTTCCATTATTTACAGTATGACTGTCTGTCACACTAACTCACACTGCTTCTTCCAGTTCCATTCGAACATTTTATCCACTAGTTATGCTTATGTATTGCTTCTCTTCGTATAAATAATGCTTTTGTAGATTGTAAATAATGTAGTTTCATTTAGCATTTTTTTCTCAATTTTTCTGCAAGTTTTGCTTCTCTTTTCCAGCTAGAACTGTAATCTGCTTTATAGGTTCAGCTGCAATTTACATTTTTTATGAATAAAAAACCTGTTTTGAGTTCTGTAGGAGACCAGGATTGTTGCAATTCGCACATATCACGATAATATCCGTTTCATCAACAGCCTGAAATTTATACTTGTGATTATTTACTTTACATATTTAGTTGCACATGGTATTGTCATGCATTGAAATATAACAAGCTTAGAGTTTGTTGCTAATTATGGTTTTTGTGCACGGTATACTCTATACTACGTCTATACTAGAATAGCAGTATGGATGGCGTCTTTTCTGGGTATAGCTTTTTTGTGGGGGTCATAATTTGATTTGGGTGGTATTGTGAGTGAATTAATGGGTTGAATCCTGTTTATTTATTTTATTGTTGCTGTGGTTTGTAGAAGGATTTTGCCGCCAACTTCAGTTGATGCTATGCATTTGAAAGATGTGGAAAGCATGGAGAGTGTGATTGCAGCGATGAGTGACCTCAATATTTATGTCAGACGATGATCGGAATGGTTAGAGCAATTATCCAGAAAAAGCATGGAAGAAATTTGTTGTTTTTATGTAATATCTATTGTAAATATTTAAACAGAAATCTCAAAAGACGAATTTTAAAACCTTATTTATGCCCCTGTTGGGCCTGCATGCACATTTGAATGGATATCCTTGCAATTATCGCCAATTTGATGTAAAATACTAAACTGACAAGAAAATTGGCAATTACCTTGGAAACGCCATGATTTCCAAATTCTTCCCAGGTCAGCAGTTATAATGATAGGCTACGCAGAAGACATAGAAATATCATTTGGTCTTGATCTCTATTCATATGAAAGCCCAAAGATCTTTACTGAAAGTGATAAATCAAACTATCACTTTGTTTTCATCTGTATAACATTTAACCACCTGTGGAAGCATAACATATATTGTGTGTCAGACGTGCAGGCCAACATAAAAAATCTCCTAAGAACTTTCACAATAACAATCTCTTCCATTTCCTTCTATATCACTCTCAATATAGAAGTAAAATCTGAGCCAGTTATTCACTTCTCATGATCAACAATGGCATATATGTGGGAATGAAGATTTAGTGAGGAGGAATGCAGATTTTCAGTGATGCTTCCAGAAATTTCACTTGACACATACCTCCTAGGTCGGTGACACAAAATATACCTCTTAAGACGGTGACACAAAATATCTATAGAAATGGGATATTTTGATGGTGCGCGTCAGATATTTTAAGCTTTACAAAAAGTTAGGACACACAGAATTAAAACAAATCCGGTGAAAAAAATGGACGGGCAAGATGATTTCAATCGTTCGGTTGAGGAGTAATAATCACCGTCAATGCTGAAAAGTCAGGCCGATCATTCTCATATAAGGAACCCCTTCAGCGTAAAAATTAACATATTTCATTCTTTTCATATGCAGCCACACCCATAAAACTTGAAATAAGGATTTGAAATGCGATATGCACATTAAAGCTTCAAGCTTCAAGCTGAAGTGAGGACAAAAGGTGATGGACTACAAACAAGGAAAAGGGAATAAAAAAATAGAGAGATGAATGTGATGAAGCACTTAGAGGGGTCAAGAAGCATAACATAGATGTGTGTGAAACCCCATTTTACACAAGCACTCAAGACAATGAAGAAATGACTTTATACAGTTGCAAATTTTGCAATGGAGCTTATTAAGATTCTAAAGAAAACAACTACGATTTTTGTAATGTTTTGATAATTTCTAGATTCCTCTCTCTTCAAATTACTTCCAACACTCTCCTCAAGAAAGAATAAGTCCCAAATGCAAAGAATTTTGAAATAGGAAACACATAGCTCATGCTTTGTTGGTTCAGCTTTACAAAAAGTCAATCAATGTCAAATACAATTTTTAATTGTTAAGCATCAACTTCTTTTCTTACTATTTCATATGCTTAGCACTTGTGTAAGTTTAAAAAAAAATGCTTTATTCAAATCACCTCTACAATAGAAGCACCTACCTCTAGTTTTCCAACAGTCACATGACTAATGGCTCTGTCATCACACTTTCAATCATCAGAGAAGCGATAAACCTTGGTCCACTGTAGATTAAAAAATATATATCAGAATTTAACACAATGTTATTCTTACTTCACTAGTGGCAAATAAATACATTAGAATAACTACTACAGATAATACAAAGAATCTTGTTTAGAATATTAAAAGTTCTAAAATCAAGTTAACATAATAGAAATAAAATTGCAAACCTTATCACTCGAAAGAAAGTCAAGTTTGAACAAAATATCAATAAAAGTTCATTGTAGAAATCCTTAGATTTTGATGATTGCAGAATCACTGAATTGAGATCCACAAAAAACATAACAACCCATATTCTATATGGGTGTTAAAATATTAAGACAGATGTAAAAAGCACTGGTACACTTGTTTTTAAAAGAAAATATAATTATATAAACAAAACAGAATAAAACTGGAACCCTCTCTTATGAACATTTATGGCTTCGATCTTTTTCCCAATCTGCTTAATATTATGACTAACTCTTCTTCTCATCATTGGCCATTCAAGTTTAATACCATGTGGCTTCCTACTCCTAATATGAACAGGTGAATTGATTCCTAGTGGAAAAACTAGCCTATCGCCAAATTGATCTTGTTTTATCATCAATTAAGGTATGATAAATTATGCCTTAGGATTGAAATAATGAAGTGTTCTATAATATCCTTGATCTAAAATATCTGGAAATGCATGATTTTTTTGTTTTTTAATATTTTGAAACAAAATAAAAGATAAAGTAAACTGGGAATTGGAACAAATACTCCAAAACTCTTAACAACTTCCCAAACAACCTCCTTGATTAGATCTGAATTGCACTACATCAAAACATGGGTAAATTTACAAACCCTTAACTCTACAACATATGTATGTTACTATCAGAGACACATGCTGTTGTTACTATGCTTAACAAGATGAAAAGACAGTCCACTTACTTTCTAAACAGAAGTTCATGTAAAATCATGACAGCCCTAGCATTATATAGACTCAATCAAAACATTTCAAAGAACATAAAACTTTTACATGACAGCCCTAGCATTATGTAGACTCAATCAAAAGACATTTCAAAGAACAACATAAAACCCAGTCACCATCAGCAATAAAACAATGGTTAGAGCTGCTAAATAAAGTTAGGCTCAGCTATAAAGTGCAGATTGAATGCACTTTAACAGAGATAATGGGCACTTTGATAAGAAGGATGCCATGCTAAAGCAACGATACAATTTATGAATGAACATAGAGCAGCATATACAATGAAAGGAAATAGTAGTTTGAAATTTCCTTCTAAATAAACATCATTTCATTGGAAAATAACAACATATCTTTGAAATGAATGCTCAGACTTATTTTTTACAACATTTCAATGGAAAAGAATATCATGTCTTAAAGAGTTAACAACAATATAGAATGACTCTACTATTCCTGTGAAGGAACAAGAAAGACACATTTTCATGGTTATTTGCTATAGCAGCATATTTCAAATGAGGAGCAACAAGTAAAGAGGAAGAGGAATGCACATTCAATGTGAACATTAGTCAAAGTGAAGAGAGGACAGCTGATTTATGAAAAATGTAGCAATCTCATACATGAAAATGCAAAATGCACGGATGCTCATGGAACAGAGATCACTAACAAGCATGGAGGAAAACAAACATGGAAAACACCATGATTGTCATTTACAGTGGTATGAGCACTGTTAAAATTGTGACAAGATATGTTGAAGTCGATAAGGGGCATTCATGAAAATTTGAGCATATAACAATAAAAGATGGAGATTGTGGTAGTAACAGATATAAAGATCAGATGTGATAAAGCTGTGATGGACTATGGAAGGTATAAAATGACATATGTGATAGAAATGAAATGAGCACTGTCATTACAGTAGTACAGAATAAGCAAAGCAGTGTTTCCCAATGCATGAGCAGCTTGAGTGAAAAAGACTGTCATACGCAGAGCTTCTAAGAGGGAAACATTCACTATTTATGAGAAACATCTAGTGCTTTTAAAGTGATCATTTGATTGTTTCAATATTTATTCACTATTTGTGACAATGATCAATGAGTTTTCATTCAAGTTTTCAAGGAAGTAATTTATATATAAGCACACATTGAAGTAATTCTGCACTTTCTTAGGATATTCCCATTTCCAAACCACACTTTGACCTTTAATCATTTCTCTTCCTTAATCCATACTTGACATTTCATTGCTCAATACCATGGATTTCCTTGCTCCCGCTTATCAAGGCATCATTTTTTGATCACCAAATTATCAATGCTTATTTGGAGTTTGTCAGTACTTAACTTTTATAACATATATCAGATCAGCACTTTCTCAAAATGGAATAGTGGTGATTCAAGATAATAAAATTACCATTAAAACCATTAGTTTTCTTCCAATTGACAGGCCCTTGGAGAAATTTAGCCTGCATAGTTCCACATATTCAGATACTTTTTGTTGACTTCTATCAGAAAAAGCCTAACTCAATCCCAAGTTTGAGCAATATTTTTTCTTTTCTACCATTATCAATCCTCTACATTTAGGATGAGCATGAGTGCAGTATGAATTGGCTTATAAATAAAAAAATGTTCATAGAGGCAAACAATCATATTTACTAATTAAAGAGCGTGAAAATGCATAGTTGAAGTGTGAATGGTAATTCAAACAACTATCACAATTACAAGTAGTAGCCAAATGATACAAGAATTTTGTAATCTTTACGATTACATTGCATTATTCACTGTGATTTTTTGCCTGGCATGTTTCTTAAAATTTATTTACATTGTGGCAAGGGATTTGGAATAAAATAATGGATAATTTCTAATCAAACATCTTTGCCAAAATGTAAATTGCCCTGTAATGTTCACAGGAGTCCAGAATCTACTTTCAACAACACAACATTGTTCGTTTGGAATAGGAGTACCAGATGGTGCAACATATTGCAGCATCATAGAGCAATGCTATCTCTAACAAAATTTGAGAATTTGTTTTAAAGCTTGTCATCTCTCTTAGGTCTGTGTCTAGCATTATTTGTATTTTTTTACCAGTTAAACATCTTAGCCAAATGTAAATTATGCTGAAGTGTTCTCAAGAGGACTCTAAATCCAATAATACAAGGTTGTTTATTTGGACAAGGAATGATAGATGTTGCAATATAGATAGTGTCATAGAGCAATGGTATCTCTAATATGAGTGTTTGTTCTCAAGAGGCAAGACTCTGAATCCAGATTCCACATTACCAGGTGGTTCATTTGGACAAGGAATAACAGATGTTGCAATATGTAACACAAACATAGAGAAATGACTCTAACATGAGAGTTTTTTCCATAGCTTCTCACCTCTATTAGGAAGTTCTTTAGCGTTAATTGAAACTTTTTCCTTAGTTTTATGCTCTAAAAACTTCATTCTTCATTTTCTTTCCTGGGGCAATAGATGATATAGCCACCTTACCATGTAAAGATACTTCACAACTAGCAAGTTTTAAGAGTTGTTAAATATCGACAGCTACAAAATAATGCATGGTAGTATCAAATGCAGCTCTAATCAGTCTAGCAAAATGCTGATTCATCAAATCTGAAATTCAGCTACAAGAACATTCTCTGATCTGTCTTACAATGTTGGCAAACACTTAGTTAACACAACCTTGGGTTTTAAGACCTCCTAAGCACTCTGCACTTTCCAGTTAAGTTTTTGACCATCTGGTACCTTTGACTTATTGACACAACCTCTAAGAATACCATCACCCTGCTGCTTCAAGCATCATATTACCCAGCATTCAACCTGGCAGAAAACATAACTTATGCAATTATTTTTGTACCAACTGCCTATTACTATGATCAAATTTATAATATTACCATCAGTTTCATCTTAATGGAAAGCAACCTGATGTTTTCTCTCACAAGACATGGCAGAAGTGCAGCTTGCTCTTATTGAGCAATATTTTTGAGTCTTTGAGAAGATTCCCAAGCAAGAATTTGAATGAACAAAAGCCACATACAAAAATATTTATATTGGATTTCTTCCTGTCTCAACAGCTTATGTAACTAAAACAAAGAGATTTAATATGAATGCGCTAGGATGAAGATCAAACCTTGTTTATCAACACCTCTAGATGTCTACGTGGTTGGTTTTGTAAAAGTTGTTCGTGATCACAAAGCCTTTTACCTATATATATGGTTAATAGGTCTGAGAGAGAAATTGCTTTGTATCTTGCTCCTTGTATCATCTCTGCAGCCTATATATTTTGAATAATTACTGCCTGAAAAACCCAGGAAGTGGACAAATTATCCAAGCAGAACTGAAAATACTACAACAGAAGTCTCTCTAGCATTAGATCCTGTCTGAGATTTATAGAATCACATTACTACAATCCAGTTCCTTGCATCTAATTGGAGAAGCA
The DNA here is from genome assembly GCA_027943335.1 of Chamaecyparis obtusa. NCBI lineage: Eukaryota > Viridiplantae > Streptophyta > Pinopsida > Cupressales > Cupressaceae > Chamaecyparis > Chamaecyparis obtusa. The sequence goes on along the minus strand of BSBK01010349.1, from coordinate 70,009 downwards.
CAACTGATAGTGCCTTGAAACACCATTCCAGTAGTTAATACACTATGTTTGTATTTAACTCTCTCGTTGATTAAATTGAAGTAAACATATGATCATTCTGCTGTGGTGCTACCATCTTTGGAAGTGTAACTGGACCATTTGTTGTGTAAAATATACAACATGGATTATCAAATTGGTTGCTGTGTGACAAGTTCTGCATTGAGGTATAACTAATCAATAAATAATCCCTGATCCTCACAAATCTAAAAGAATTGTTCTCATTCTTTTTCCCCTGGAAAGTCTGAAAGAATTGTTCTGATTCTTTTTTTACTAGGTTATTATTAGCATAGCTGTTTTTACTGTCACCTAGATATTTGTATTTTTCAACAAGATCGATCTAACAGCACAAATGTGAGAAAATAAATAACGATGGAGATAGAAGACTTTCATGATCACTGCAGCTCTTTCTAATACAATATTTGAAAAGGCTTCTAGATCCTTGGTGGCTGCCATAGTGTGCTCAAGTGTCAACAATTTCTGTTCTTTTGATTATCACATTTGTCATCATCTTAAGATAAAACTGTTAATGCCATAGATTTGTGAGAAAACTTCTTCCTTCACAGCTTCCTCCCCATAATGGGATGAAATCAAGACATTTGATGTACAATTTTTATTGGAACTCCTTATTATCTATTATGCATGTAAAAATAGCATACCTAGATCCTATAAGCAAACCAAGTGTGTTATACAGTTTGATTAAAGAAGATGGAAGCTTATTTAATCGAAAGAAATTATAGCTTTAGAATAAAGGTGTGATTTTAAATTAAAGAAGATTAGGAATAATACTTCGTAAAGTGAATCGTTATTTCTAAAACTAATTTTCCCAAACAGATCATCAAGAAAATCAGACCTATAGTAGTCCTAGGATAATCACACTGTGCCCAATATCAGTAATATCGCAAAAAAGTTGGCATTAGGAGAAAGGACCCAATAGCTTCTTGTGTACCAATAGTTGTTCACCTCTTGTCAACCTAGCTCCCCAATTATTATCTTTATAAATAACCAATACATGAAAATAGAATCCCACTAAAATATTTCACATGTACCAATATTAGTTGACTTGTGCATGTGTAGTTAAGTATTGAATATATAATTAGAGGAGTTGTGCAACTTTTTGGCGACCATAGTACACAGATTCTTGTCAAAAGTCGGGGAGGATTTCTTAGAATTTTTGCCTTTAACTGTAATCAAACATTCTTCAACACTAGCAGCTTTATCCTGCCAGCACAACGATTCCAGAGCTGGAGAACCAGCCCCCAAAAGTGGGGTTGAGTCACCCATAGAAACAACTAGCGCAAGGCCGCCATTAGATCCAGCCAAAGGGCGATCAAGATATGGAGTAGTAAGGTCAAATCCAGCACCTAATAAAATACCATCCTTTCCAACAAAGCCAACACCCACCGAATCAACAAAAAATCTAGTATCACCTAGCATAGAAAGAGAAGGTTCAGGTTCAGCAACCGGGATAGGGACAGAGCCAGCAGCCCCAGCAAACCCTTCAGAAACATTAATATCAAGACATAAACCAACCTTCTCACCAGCAGGCAGAGGATTGTCAGTATCAAGAGCGGCCTCCATCTCAAGGTGGGAGGAGCTTTTCAAGACAGTGTAATGTTGAGTAGAAGAACCCTTCCACCAATTTCTTCTTCATGGAAATGAAGCCACACTGGGAAGAAATATGACCAATCTTAAAACATTTACGACATCTAAAAGGAATGCCTTCGAAATCAAGCTACTGGATCCAAGGTTCCAAGGATGATTCAATTTTAATTTCTGTTAGGAGGCCCTATGAGGTATCAATTTCTACCAAGATACGAGCAAAAGTAGAATGATACATATTATCAGATTCATTATCAATCAACAAAAATTCCCCCAAAGCCCCACCCACTTCCTCAAGGACGGAATCATGCCACAGATGAAGGAGCAAATTGGGGAGCCTGACCCATATAGGGATAGAACCAAAGACTTCAGTGGAAGGATTAAAATCAGGGTGCCACAGCTTGACCATAAGCAAAAAAATTTCATCCTCCCAACAAAAGAAATAATCACATAATATCATAGCTCTATCCACAACATTATCAAATTTTGCAATGAAAAAGCATTTTGTCATTGGATAGATGTTAATAGTACCTGATAATTTTGGTTCCCATCTTCGAGAGATCCAATCATGCAGTTGGGGAAGGCTAGGCCAAAAACCTCGAAATCAGCAAATCAGTCTGTGGGATTTAAAAATTTCATTATTGTTCATCAAATCTCTATCAGCAGCAGAAGACAGCTTGATAGATAAAGACCCACAAACAAGAACCGGGGCAATGGAAGCCCCATTGTCAGTGGAAACCTTGCGTCCCTTTGCAGCCACAACCGTCTTGGAATCAACGTCAACAAAAGACCCTGCCAACCCCACAGAAGGCAAAGCACCAGTAGACAACGAAGCACCAACTACCGGCAATGCACTAGAAGACAGCAAAGCACCAGGAACTGGCAAAACCTTAGAAGCTCCAGCACCCGACAACGCACCAACAGACAAAGAAGCTCCAGCACCCGGCAACGCACCATCAGACAATGAAGTTCTAGCACCTGGCAACACACTAGCAAATAGTGAAACTCCAACAACCGGCGAGACCCAAGAAGCTCCAACATCCAGCGAAGCCTGCAACTTCCCAACCGACTGCAAAACTCCAATGGAAGGAAAAACCCTAGCCGCAGCTCCAGCAGCCAGCGAAAACCTAGAAGCTCCAACATCCAACAAAGTCTGCAACTTCCCAACTGACTGCGAAGCTCCAGCGGAAAGCAAAACCCTAGCCGAAGCTCCAACATCCAACGAAGCTCTAGCAAACAGCTCCATTTTTATTAATGTTATCAATGGTGGTTTTATAGTTGTTAGTGTTGATGATGAGTACTGATAATTGAACGAGATGTATTCCTTAGATCTAAATACCAACAAATCATGTGATGTCATATCAATGTACAAATGAAACATGACTTGGTGGACATGCAAAGTATGCAGCTGTAAAAAATTGCGAGTGATTTTGAAATTGCCTCTAACGATTTTGACAGGTGCAAGGTAAGGGTGCTCAAGTATTCAAGATGCAACAGTTTCTGAATTAAATTTTCAATATTTTCACTTTGTGTTTTTTTTTAATTATGTACCCTTTAAATTTTGAACTCCTAACCAAAGTGGAGAAAATAGAGTCTTCTCAATAGGCGTCAAAGGCAAACCTAACTTTTAGGTCACTGCCAAGTAAAAGTCATAGTACACACCATAAACATGATTGGAAATTAAAAAGAGTTGCATAAGTTTTAAGCCCTAATATCAAAAATCCTAACCAACAGGCTACCAATAGCCGCTCTCCAGTTTCTACCACTAGGATTACACTAATTCAATTTACAAAAAAGCTCTCACTCGTGTTCTATTACCCTAAAACTCACATTAACCGGTCAATAAACTAATGTTCTATTTTTTGATGAAAATTAAGGAATTAATGTAGCGAATCTTGCTCTCGAGTGCAGAAAATTGCAACTCACTGTTCTTTTAATTATAGAAAAGAAGGAATGCAAATATTAGGGCACATACTCGATTCACCTGGATTGTAGGCCGTCTTGGACTTGGCATTGGCAAAGGCAGGCAAAGATACCCCTTTCCACCCAGATGTTTGCGTCTCTGAGATTGCTTATAGCCCTTTGCTTTCGGCCCAAGATGAGCATACCTTTTCTGTGTTTTCTTGCCATCAAAAAATCTGTTGCGCTTCATTTACAAATAACAAATCAAAGTGCAATGAAATGTCCAGAGTCGAATTATTGCTGAGGCTCCCCCAGAAGTTCGTTTAAAACTAGAGGTTAATCAAAAGCTTAATGACAATGTGTCGACACTTGATCCTTCCTATTTGCCGCGGTGAAAAATGAATCCCCAATTTTTCTCATTTGTTGCGGATTCGTTTTGAATTTTTTCAATATAACAATTTTGATGTGTTTAATTGTATTTTTTAAAATATCAGTTTGTTTATCTCTTGATCATGAAACTAGTTCAAACCTTCATCGATGGTCTTGATATTTAAATTCATATTTCATTGTAGATAAATTGGCTTAACATTGGTTAAAAAAATTCAAATATTGTCATCTACCGAATGTGTATTTAATAGGGTACTTTTTATGGGATTCAAGCATATAAGAAAATAACTATTATTTCCATTCCTTGACAACAAGCGATGGATCTAAAACATTTTAGTGCAATCAACATTCATTTGATGTATGGAAGTATCACACTATGTCCTTGCATGGTACACTAAGTGAATAGATTATGTTAAAAAAAAATTATGAGTTGTGTCTTATTTTTAAGTAAAATTTTGGGTATAACAAATAACAACAAAATTGTATTTTGTATTTTCTTAAAATCCTATTTTGATCAATCAAAATTTTATAGATCTACACGGTTCTATTTCGTTAGTCTATGTTGTAAAATTGTAGAAGAAATATGATGCGGACTAGGAAAATTGTGTTGATGTCACTCTTACAAATACAAAAAGCATCCATCAAAATTACACTCATCTAAAAATTGGAGAGAGTTTGCAAAAAAATATAAGGGAACCCTACCAAAATAAAATTTATTTAAGCTAGAATGTATCAATGCCAATATGGCTACATCACTCCAGATATTTCTTTGATAAAATTAATTTGATGGTTGGGGATTCGATTTGATTCAATCAGTAGAGACCAAGAGAAGGGCAAAGAAATGAACCCCAAAAAACTCATTGAAACCATTTACATGTGATTTTTTTTTAATGATTCCAATGTGAAAATATGTACAGAGTTTGAAGGAAAAATATTAAGAAACCTGTAAAGACATGCCAAATATTCACTACCCACCATTCCCCTTGTCGCCTTTTCTTTTGTCTTAACTTTTAACTCGAGATAATTAAGGATTAATTTTTAGTTTTAGATAACTAAATTAATAATTTAAATGTTTAAGATGAAATAGTAATTTTGTCTTAAAAGAATATTTTGACATCGCACTAAGGATACATTGCATAGAATTTGCATTGTCTAAATGAAAACAATTTATGTTTGTATAAAACTCTAATTCTTACCCCTTGAAACTCAATTCTTTTTAAACAAAACCAATATGTTTGTTGTTTATGTATCCTATCTTTCCCTTTGGATCAATCAAACTTGATGTTTCCTTCAAAACCCATATTGTTTCCTAACGTCAAAGGCTAGATGCAAATATGGTTTGACTATTTTCCTAACTCCTACTCTTCAAAACCCAAGTTATCTTCCTTAGGTTAAGTCAATGAAAGAATTTGACTTCAATTTTTCCCCATTACATTTTCAATGTTAATTTGGAATTTGAAAGGAAAAGGTATTACTCTAAACATTTTTTTTGCCCCCATCGATCTCATTTCTTTTAAATAGGAGATCAACTTTTAAATAAAGGAATTATAAAATGTTAAGCCTCTTTTAATTACTTTGTCTTCTAAGAGCACCTAAATGGGAAAAAATACAAAGAAACCCTGAAAATACATTTGACATTTGATGAGATATCACAATAGGGAAATCAAAATGGCTTCAAATCATAGTTAAAAACATTAGTAATTTAATAACATCATGAGTAATAAAAGTTAAAAAATGTTAATGTTAATTTTTTTAGTAAAATATGTGAAGGCCTTAAGACTGCACCTAGAGGCAATGTCTTCCATGCAATATGTATTTTTGGTGCACCAAGCCATTGAGACGGCCAAATGGCCCACTTAGGTATGGGTTCCATGAGGAGGGCTTAAGCTCTATGGATTATGATCAAATTCAAAAGAAAAAGGAATAAATGGGTAATACTCATTTATTTAGTCATTTTTATTTGTCTAACCAATTATTTAGTTGTGATTTTACCTGATGACCAAATTACTCATTTATTAGTCTCTTAAATACTTGTGAATTGTAAAAAGTTAGTAGAATTTGATCATTTTTAGTCATGTAGTCATTTATTTGTCAAATTCTACTAGTGATTTCAACTATCATAAAATTTTTTATCACTATATGCCCACCTTCCACAATGCACATATGCATACCCTACTCATTAACTTCCTTCATCCCATCTTCCTCGTCACCAATAGTGGATAACTTTGACCTTAGATATGCAAAACAAGCCCTAGCCAACACATAACAAGGAATGGTGTTTATTAGTCATGGTTGGGGAATGTAAGGAGACAAATTAGTATGGGTTGAATATTCTAGACCCACTGTCCAATACCAGGTCATGCTTGTCATTTTCAATTAGGATATCATCATGTCTCCAAACACTCTAAGGTCATACTTTCAGTTATATGGTGTTTTAGAGAGAGAGAGAGAGAGAGAGAGAGAGAGAGGATGTGATTGTTTACATGCAAGCAAGTTCATTTGAGATTGTTGGGACTAAGAAGACCTAGTTACTATTAGTCTTGCAATCTAAAATATGTCTGATGGTATTTTTGACCTTCATTCTAGCTCCCTTGAACTTTTGGAGTTTAACAATGTTCATTCTACAAGTGAAAAATAAATAGATTGGATTCATCGTGCTACTCTAAAAATTATGAGAGATATTAGAATTGAATAGAAATGTGTTACTTGAAAAGTGTTTGAGCTCCTTCCAAATTCAGGAATTGCCAAAGATCTCCCCTTGAATACATTATTAAAGAAACTCATATGCATTTGTACAACACTCTTGTAGTATTAACATGGTTTGGTTCAGATTCAAACTAGACTAACACTCTTACCAGAATCATTCCCCTTAACAATGATTGTTATTTCTTGCATTTGATCACCATTTCTTGTTTTTAAGAATAACATCTCAGAGAAACTGAAATAAGCGTTAGGGAGGCACATAAAGCCATATTGACAAGGTAGGATCATTAGTCTCTCTCTCTCTAAGGATTTCTTTTCCACATTTCAAGAACTCGAGAAGAGAAGAATTCAGACTTATGCTGAATATGGGGCTGCCAAGGGGTTATTCCGTGGGGAATATTCGTGCGGTGTTCAAACTATTCCTAAAATGTCAATATTACTGTGTTTTTTAAGACTTCCGCATTTACTGTCTTTGCATTTATTGCTTAGGAAAATTTATGAAGGCAAAGGAAAGGCCCTTTAAAGGTTCACCATGCTTAGGGCATATCTGAATTTGAAACCGTGACTTCGATCAAGGACTAGATCTTCACTGCCAGGTCCTCTGAGTCATGCTCTTAATGTACCCTGCTTCATCATATGAATAATTATTTTTAAAAAAAATAGATTCATATTCTCCAATAAATTTAATTATTTATCATCTTAAATAGCACTTTGTTTTATACATTGTATGCATCATCCAGGGTGTTGACACTTAGTGCTCTTGTATCTGTTTTTAATACTGCAATCTGCAGTTGTCTGTTGTCTTATGTCAGTGACCCTTGACTAATTTCTCTGAGTGTGCAATATATTACATATTTTAGGTTTTTAATCATAAAACTATTTATGCAAATCAAATTACAAACCCTGAAGATCATGAATTCAAGGCTGATGAATACTTAATGATGCAGCAGGATCATATGAGTGTGAGGTTTGATTGGATCTGCTTAGCATTAGTACTAGTTATCGTCTGTTCTTTTACTCAGCAACTTGGTCTTTTGATTCTCTTCATGCTAGCACTGAAATGATAGGAATGTCCTCTGTAGCTATATTATTTCAACTGTAGAGTCTATCATCCTCTAGCTGCATAGGATCAACAATTATGTGGTGAATCATGACATTATAATTTATAATGCCTATTATTGTGTTGTAATCATGTCTTCTATCTATGAAATCTCCTATGGAGTTTCAGGTGCAAAGGTACACTCAAAGTAGGCAGAGTTTGTCACTTAAAGATGATAATTTATCAGAATTATGACAAGAGTGCCTTCATGCCCCAACTATTTATGTTGATGAGCATTTGTTGTGGAAACATTGAGTCTGAGCATAATGATGCTCTTTCTTGTTCCTTCAATATGAATCTTGGAAATCATTTTGGCAACACTTACAAATCAACATTGTCTTTTGTGATATTATTTATTATTGGGTAAATAATTTTAGTGAATAAAATACCTAGACTGTTCTGGTCATTGTCATCATGTCATTGATTGTAAGTGATAGCCATATTTACTTGTTTGGCTATGCATGGTGGTGTCTAATTCTCCCTTATGTTTCTATTGTTACAGGCTTAACTTAGCCCTCACATTTGATCATTTTATATTGCTTGCATGGTCTCATAGGTGAAAACTTCTATATTTGGCTTATCTTTCATCCATCTTCTTGATATTAATTCTACTGCCTTATTTACTTTGAATTGATATTACTACAATAGATATCAGTTTAGAGTTCTCAACCAGATTCGATGTCTGTTGTATTATGTAGAATATTCACACCGTTAAATTATATTGCCTCACACACTACATATTTCCATCATTCAATGTTTTCAATATATCATTCCATATCAATATCACATACCATAACTACCAAATGTTCTTAAGGTATGGTTGCCCTCTATGCCACAACCAAGAGAATGGATTGGTCTAGCATCTGTGCATAGAAGAAAATCATGCCTCTAAGTATCAGTTCTCCACATAAGGAACATAGATTTTAGCATAGAATTCTTCCTTTGAGCCAGTCCAAGCAATATTATCTTTTCTTGTATTATACCCATTTAGTATTTTAATTGACATGGAAAGAGCTATCCACTTAATAATGTACAAACACTCATTTATGAAGCCATTTAGAAATCGAGATAAGAAGCAATAAGAAGAGTTATGGACTAAATGACATGGCTCATCATCAATTAATTTTGATTCATTTCAAGCCTATGACAGACAGGACAATAGCTTCACGATCCATTAAGATAACAAAGTCTGCATTTGTGATAATCTAGTTAGGATCCCAGTCCCAGCCTGTTTCCCACATGTCAGTAAGGCTTTCTTTAATCTGCTCAAGGTTAGCTCATAAAGAAACAAATGTCACAATTTTTTTGTGATTAATTACAAGTGGGCATGCAGGCTGATTGAATGGTTTAAAAATTGTGGTTTTTCAGTTTCTTGGTCAAATGCATGTTGTTGAAAAAATTCATGAGAAGATACCGAAATATATCATGGATTCCACAATTGATTTTTGTGATTTTATCTGTATATCTGTATCAAATGGGTTTTCTTTCTTGACTGTAATTCTAACCCTAACCCACTTTTAACTTTTCAGTTACTCAATACTTTGGCTCCATCTCCAGAATTTTCATAGAGAAATTAACAGAATGCCTTTTAAACGATTCAGATATCTAGGAGTAGCTCAGTTTATGGCTAAACAATTTGTCATGTCCTATTTGGTTTACTGAAACCCATATTATAAACTTTTCTCGTCGAGAAATTTCATGAGGATTAAGTCCTAAAATATTTTTGTCACAATATCAGGGGATTGGAGATTTTAAATCCTTTAAAGGGATTAGGAATGACATATGATCCTATACCTCCAATTCTTATAGGTAGGGACTTCAATGAAAGATGAATCCTACAAATTTGAAATAGGTGAGAACTATTTGTTCTCCTGTATTAATTTGCAGCATTCATGCTCATTAATTCTCATGATTTTAAACCCAGTTTCTTCTTACGGATTCCAAATGTAAATGGAGTAATGATAAATGTATATTCATCACTCCTATTGATCATATTTGACGGTTTAAAATTAATACCTTACAATGTACATCACATATGCGAGATATAAACTAAGTTATAAGCATAGTTCATGTGTAAGTCATTAATGAAATACAAGGACATTAATCATAACCCAAACTAGAATCACACTGTATGAGGGGGCTGGTCTTTTTTCTCTCCAATACAAGTTATCCTTTCTATAGTTAGTTTATGTTGTCTTATTTTATGACATAGTTGAGCATTGGCCACTCTTGGTGAAAGTTGAAATTGATCTTATTATTTTTTTTGTGTTAAATTATATAAGTTGGACTTAAATGAGGAATTGATAATGGGCAGTGTTGGCAAGTAAACTCAGTTTAAAATGTAATGCCCTACCAGGGAACCTAGGAGAACTTAACCTAAACATGCTACTAAATTTGCAGAATAAATTTATTTTATTTAAAGTTAACAATCAACAACATCAAAGTCTTACAATGTGGAAGGAATATACAACTCACAGAAATTACAACTCTCAAGGGTTCCTTGACGAAGATTACGTGAGAATTAATTAATTAATTTAGGTGAGATGTAGTTATAAATGTCATGTATACAACTGAAAGATAAATATAACATCATATAAAAGATACCATAAATACAACTGGAACTATAAGGTATCCATAATAATCCTACATCCACTACACATGTCGCAGGGTATGTAATACAATAACCGAAATGAAGTACAACATAATATCTCTGAATATCTGATACAATGATACAAGATCACAAAAAGGAAGGAGGATAAGAACACATCTCCATCAATGAAGATCAAGAAGGAACAACTGCTACAGAGATCATCCAGCACCGATACACGAACGTCAGAATCTCAATGGTAAAAGAATCACTACCACCCGACCTCATGGAACCTAAATGGTCCACTCCCACCGTGCTGAGGAGATAACATCAGATCCCACTCGGATAACAAACATTAACAAAACAAGCTAAGGAAGAGATCCTCAAAGCTTCTAACTCAAAAGGTACAAAAGGACAACAAGGTAAAACATACTCAACCATAGGCAACCAACACATGAAAGATACCTAAGATGTATAAAGGAAGTGTCATCACACGAGTCAACTCTAAGGTTATGCTGGTAATCTCTTTAGACCCCGATGCCCTAGTGACTCTATGTGGTATCAATAACCCCTCGTGTAGACAAGGTACTAACTATGCCATATCCAGTCCACGTAGGCGGCAAGCATCTTCTCACTCCCATCCTAGTCAAAACTCAATCAAGAACTCATGCATGGACGAGGCACATAATATCTTATTAGGTTCATTTTAAACTCTCAATGTTATTAATTATCACTTATTAAGCTACTTGTAATAGGATATCTTGGTAGCCACTTCCGGGCTTCGACACCAATTACAAGCCACTTCCTGGTATACACTCAGATAACCTACCCTAGGGTTTCACAAGATCAAGTATAACTCCGAGTTAACACAACTCATAAATCTCAATAACTAGCCCAACATGCAAGACCAGAAAACATCAAAGAACAAACCTACCTAGGGTTAGAACAACTCATACAACCCAATAGAGTATGCAAGACAAACAAATGAGACAACCAAAACACCTCATACACCCGCCTCTGGATTACATCCCCAAAAGTCAACTATAACCCCTAATAAACAATCCAAGATAAATTGCCCAAAAGCAACTAAAGTAACCACGATTAACTATGTCAACATATAAATGCATCACTCATACACACAAGAATAATTAATCCAAAATGCAATAAGATTTTATCTCATCATAATACTATAACCCAATATTATTAATTAAAAGTAAGATAAAATTTAATCTATCTACTCATAGAAAACCATTTATTAAAATAGTCCGATTAAAACAAAATCAATTAAATTAAATTTATGAATAAATTAAACTAAATCATTAATAAACCAATTTAAAATAATTAAAATAAAAACTATAACCAAAATTACATAACCTCATACTAATCATTTTTTAAAAAATGAATTAAAATTAAAAATTAGCTACACTAATAAATAAATTTAATTTTTAAATAATTAATACTGAAACAATTAATAAATAACCTCTTTCTTTAGAAAAAAAAAAATAACACTAAATAAATTTAAAAAATAATAATAATAATTTTTTTTTTTAAATAATATTATTAGGGGGGGGGGGGACCTGCGGGGCCCACGCACACACAGTCCTTGAAGGGACTGATGTGCGCGTCAGTACCTACGGTACTGCACACACAACCCTTGGGACTGATGTGCATCAGTAGGTACTGCAAATGCAGCCCTTGGGACTGACGTGCATCAGTACCTTAGGGTACTATGCATGTAGTCCCATGCGTACCAAAAAGGTGCCCAATGAAACTTTGTTTATTAAATACTTTTTAATATATGTATATTTTTTAAACCAATCTTTTTTTTTAAACAAAAACTTTTTAAAAGCAAAGTTTTTAATTAAAACTTTTAATTTCATTTCAATTTCTAAACATAATAGAAAATATATATATATATATATATATATATATATATATATATATATATATATATATATATATATATTTCTGTCGTAAATCAAAATACAACAACCTGGTATAGCAACCAGCGGGACTACAACAGAAATATCAAATAGCTTTCATTTAACTGATTTCAATCATTTTCAAAATTAGGGTTTTCTAGATAACCCATTTACCTTAAAATTCATAAAGCAACTATTTAACAAGAATTGTCCAGACTGCAAATCTTTATGAGAATATTCTAAAATATGAATTCAAAGGATGCATGTAGTAAGGATTTCTATAAGACCAATACCCGAATATGAAGAGAGAATTCCTAGGATAAAATTTCAGACAGGCTAAACAATAGGCACGAAGAAAACAGTCATTTCAAATTGCATAAAACATAAATTTCTAGGATGATAGAATCCTACCTCGAAAATAATGCCACAGAGAAAAATTGATGAAGACCAGAATCGAAAGAATCCCAAGCTACCAACCAATTGCTCAACAAAATCCAACTTTTTCTAAAACCTCTCTCAAACCTGTGTCCTCGAATAATGGCTAAACCCTCAACACATAAAGGAATTTACCTTCCACATGCGAGAATTCAAACTCAACTCCAAGAGAGCTTTGCATAAAAATAAGCTCTAATCTTTAGTTCAATTTTCAGTTGAACTAGAGTCTCTTCTTCACTTTGTCTTTTGTTGAAAGCACATAACCAAACTTTAACTAATATCACTAATTTAATTTCATTCAATTATGAATGTGCAACTTAATGCATTTAAATAATAAAAAAATTAGAACATTTAGTCTAACATGATTACCACATGCTAAATTAACCCTTAAATTAACTAATGCATTTTAATTGAAAAAGGGATACATTTACGATTACATAATTCTAATGTACATGTATTTAATTAATTTCCATTAATTAATTATTTCCACTATACAATAAAAATAATAATTATACTAAATAATTATATTTATTTAATTTCTGATTAAATAATATCCCACAGCTAAAATAGAATGATCTAAATATAGAAATCACATCAATCACCAAAAATCAAAAGAATCAAAAAGACCTTAGGACCCAAATTCATACTCAAGGATAGGGGTATAAACTCACGCTAATTGGATGAGTTTAGAAGGATAGGAAACATAGAATCTTGTCCATTACTTTAGGACAATATTATGGCTTAGGTTAGAATTTGGAACTGAATATTATCTCCCCTCTTTTACCATTGAGACTTGCGATAGGGCACACTCATCCTGACAATTCAGGGAAGTCGATGCCCAGTACCTACAAACCTGCATAAGAGACAAGCATGTGCATATATGTATAAAGATAAAACAGACAATGTTGGGGATCGACCAATCATGTGGATCTCGCAAGCAAGTAACTACAACTCCGTCCCTCAACCACATCAAGCACATCAAGTAGAAATATAAAAGCATACATGAACACCATACACATGCAAGTATGGGGTAAGTATAATCATCCTTATAAATAACATTTTGAAACAAGTATAACATCATCATAAGTAACAACATATAACTGAATCAAAATAATCATCATAAACATCCATTTATTAAAGATTCACCATGAAGTGGCATACATCTAAAATCATGATAAAACTAAAATATCAAAGCACACATACAAGTGGCCTAAAAGAGTTTGGCAAGAATAACATAAAAGCAATCTATGGAGGGGTACTACATAAGCTTTTGGCTTAACATGCCATCTCTTCTTTCAAGAAAGGAAACTTATTACAAAAAATGTTGATTATATGTTAGTCTTGTAAGTCCAGATTGTGAAAATGTAGTGCAAGTTGTATTCTTCCCTTTTCATTCCTATTGTCATTTCTAGCTCTTGGTCTCATGCTATGGCTTTACAATTTGGTTTATTTGGCTACATGCATCAACTATTTTAATGGAGAATTTTTGATATCACCAGACAACTCTTTTGATATTCTATCCAATGATATGAATTTCCTGTCCTCATGATTCTTTTAGAATGTAGTTCTTTATGCATCATTGTGTAATGTCCCCAACTTTGACCTTACATTGCCAGTACTTTTCAATTTTGTGAAGTCTCTAAAAGAAACAAAATTGCAATGAGGATCCTAAATAAAAGAGTCAAATAGGTTTATATTCTCCAATAGATTTAATTATTTGTCATCTTCAACAACACTTTGTTTTATACATTGTATGCATCATCCAGGATGTTGACAATTAGTAATCTAGTATCTATTTTTAATACTGTAATCTGCAGTTTTTTGTTGTCTTATGTTAGTGACCCTTGACTAATTTCTCTGGGTGTGTAATATATTACATATTTTAGGTTTTTAATCCTAAAGCTATTTATGCAAATCAAATTACAAACCCTGAAGATCATGAATTCAAGACTGATGAATACTTTATGATACAACAAGATCATATGAGTGTGTGGTTTGATTGAATCTGCTTAACATTAGTACTAGTTGTCCTCCATTATTTTACTCAGCAACTTGGTCTTCTGATTCTCTTCATGCAAGCACTGCAATGATAGGAATGTCCTCTATAGCTATATTATTTCAACTATAGAGTCTATCATCCTCTAGTTGTGTATGATCAACAATTATGTAGTGAATTAGGAAATTATAATGCCTACTATTGTGTGGTAAACATGTCTTCTATCTATGAAATCTCCTATGGAGTTTAAGTGAAAAGTTACACTCAAGAAGGCAAAGTTTGTCACGTAAAGATGATAATTGATCAGATTATGACAAGAGTGCCTTCATGCCCCAACTATTTATGTTGATGAGCATTTCTTATGGCAACATTGAGTTTGAGCATAATGATGCTCTTTCTTGTTCCTTCAATATGAATGTTGGAAATCATTTTGGCAACACTTACAGATCAACATTGTCTTTTGTGATATTATTTATTATTGGGTAAATAATTTTAGTGAATAAAATATCTAGATTGTTCTGGTCATTGTCATAATGTCATTGATTGTAAGTGATAGCCATATTTACTTGTTTGGTTATGTATGGTGGTGTCTAATTCTCCCTTATGTTTATGTTGTTATAGGATTAACTTAGCCTTCACATTTGATCATTTTATATTTCTTGCATGGTCTTGTAGGTGAAAACTTTTGTATTTGCCTTATCTTTCATCCATCTTCTTGATATTAATTCTACTGCCTTATTTTCTTTGAGTTGATATTACTATAATAGATATCAGTTTAGAGTTCTCAATCAGATTCAATATCTGTTGTATTATATAGAATATTCACACCATTAAATTATATTGCCTCACACACTACATATTTCCATCATGGAATTTTTTCAATATATCATTCCATATCAATATCACATACCATAACTACCAAATGTTCTTAAGGTATGGTTGTCCTCTATGCCACAACCAAGAGAATGGATTGGTCTAGCATCGGTGCATATAAGAAAATCATGCCTCTAAGTATCAGTTCTACACATAAGGAACATAGATTTTAGCATAGAATTCTTCCTTTGAGCTAGTCCAAGCAATATTATCTTTTCTTGTATTATACCCATTTAGAATTTTAATTGACAGGGAAAGAGCTATCCACTTAATAATGTACAAACAAGATAGGACAAATAGGACAATGGCTTCATGACCCATTAAGATAACAAAGTCTGCATTTGTGATAATCTAGTTAGGATCCCAATCCCAGCATGTTTCCCACATGTCAATAAGGTTTTCTTTAATCTGCTCAAGGTTAGCTCATAAAGAAACAAATGTCACAATTTTTTTGTGATTAATCACAACTGGGCATGTAGGTTGATTGAATGGTTTAAAAATTATGGTTTTTCAATTTCTTGGTCAAATGCATGTTGTTGCAATAATTCATAAGAAGATAGCCGAAATATATCATGGATTCCATAATTGATCTTTGTGATTTTATCCCTATATCTGTATCAAATGGGTTTTCTTTATTTTTCATTCTCGTGAGAAAAAAAAACTAGACAAAAAAATGGCGTAACCTGAACACTAACCCATTTTTTCCTGACTGTAATTCTAACCCTAACCCATTTTAAAATTTTCAATTACTCAATATTTTGGCTCCATCTCCATAAATTTCATATAGAAATTAACATAATGCCTTATAAACAATTTCAGATATCTAGGAGTTGCTTAGTTTATGACTAAACAATGTGTCACATCCTATTTGGTTTACTGAACCCCACATTATAAAAAAAATTTATCGACAAATTTTTTTAGGATTAAGTCCTAAAATATTTTTGTCACAATATCAGGGGATTGTATATTTTAAATCCCTTTAAGGAACTATAAATGACATATGATCATATACCTCCAATTCTTATAGGTAAGGACTTCAATGAAGGATGAATCCTACGAATCTAAAATAGGTGAGAACTATTTGTTCTCTTGTATTAATTTGCAACATTCCATGCTCATTAATTCTTGATGAGAGCCATTTAAGACCCATCTTATACCATCTTTTTATCCATTTCATGTACCATCATATTCACTTCCATATCCCATTTCTATTCCATTTCATTCCATTTTACTCTTTTATTTTGCATATGGTTAAATATATATAAATAGTATTAAATATAGTTTTGAGATTAAAATATGGAAATTAATTATTGATTGTTATTATTGTTGCCCAAAATTTCCCTCTTGTTCATTTTCGGCCATAGCCCTATTTTCCAATGAAATGCTCAAGTGTCGAAAACCCAGTGTGTTTTCGACCTCCTCTCTACAGGCTCAGGATGTTTCTACCTTTTTGGTCCAAAAATTTAGTGTGTTTTTGACCTCCGCTCTGAAAATTTAGTGTATTTTTGACCTTCGCTCGAAAACCTTCTATGTTTTCGACCCCTTCTGCACTTTACACTTCTCTGGCATCTGCATTTTTCCCTAGGTGCATAATTCCGACCTATGGGCCCGGTGGCTAGCTTTCCTCAAAATCTTGTGGTTGTCACATGTTCGCAAGGAATATTCCTTGCCCTTGCGATCATGCGATAGGATGACACCTGTCAGTGGGCCCATCCTCTTTCTGCAAAGGTTAAAGCTTGGCAAAATCTTATGGTTGTCGCTACACTGCTAAGGAAAGATGTTGCTTGTTTAAGCGCGCGATGTAATGACAACCGTCGATCTTCCTTCCGATGTGATGCAGCGGTCAGTGGTTAACATCTGACGGTTTGTCGCATGATCACATGGGATCTTTTGATCCCATGCGCCCATGTGACTAACCGCCTATGGTTATGGTGGTTACAAGCTGGCAGCGTTGAAGGCAAGGGTCACAAGTTGACGTTGTCGCATGATCACATAGGCCTTCCTGGCCGCATGCGATCATGTGACAAGCGGTAAGCAATCTGATTTCGAGCGAGGTGGCGGTCAGTGGCTAGCATCATGTGGTTGGTTGCATGATCGCATGGGCTCTTCCGAGCCCATGCGACCATGCGACAAACCATCAGCGGTTAGCGTGCTTTCGGGTGGTGTTGCTGTGGGTCTAGCCGATGTGGTCAACTCCTGTTGGGCCATGTGCTAAGGGTTGGACTGAGGTGGTAGTTCTTGCGGGCCTAGATGTCTTATGTGGCAAGGCGGAGGCAGGTTTCAAAGGGTTGTCGCATGATCGCATGAAGCCTTTCGGCCTCATGCGATCATGCGACCATTGCTTTGTCAAGCGGAGACAGTATAACAAGGGCAGTCGCATGATCACATGTGGGTTTCTAGCCTCATGCGATCAGGTTCATTTCAAGGCAGTGCGGCCTATTGTTTTTTATGGGCTTTCTTCTAACAGGGGATGGTCGCAGTGGTGCGGGTAGCTGAGAGTTGATGTCGCCAGGGTGGTTGCAGTTGGAAGAATGTGTAGAGTTATCTAGACTACCGTTTTGGGGTCTTTGCGAGGATCTGAGATCAGATTTGAATAGTCATGACAGAGTCCAACTTGTAGAGAGGTAGATGGATGAGGTCTTTTGTCTGCAGGTTGATTGCGATACAGGGATGGACACGCAAAGAAATATCTGATCGGTTGAGATATTTTCATGAACATTATGATCAGAAGTGACCGATTTTAGGGATGATTATTATAATGCATATCTATGTAGCCCTAATTTGGAGATATTTTGATTCCTGCCTGCGTGCAGGGGATATATATTCTTTTTTGGAGCCAGTAGTGCTCAGAATCCACATGTTTGTAAAATAGAAAGCCTTTTTCTTGGGAAGCTATCTGTGGCATTTCTTTTTTGCCCCTTTGGCTTTTCCACATCCTATAGATTCTCATTGATGAATTCAAACATTGCAAAGTATTCTGTGACATTCTTGTTGTCCTCATGCTTGCTTGTCTGGATTACCTCTTATTGAATTCAGTATATGTATGTTTCAGTAACTCTTAGGTTTTTCCTGATTCCTCTTTCTTTTTGCAATTCATGTGTATGTTGGTGAATGATCTGATTCGAATGCTTTTGTGGGCATACTTCCACCCCTGGCAATCTATCTCATTCATATACCCAATTGCAGAGGTGAATGTTTGTCTGCAGGTTGTAGTCTGTGTCTAACTCTTTAGGAGTACTGCTGTCTTGAGAAATTCCCTTTTCCCTGCATTGTATTCCTTTACTGCAGACCCCTCTATAAATTACTTATGCAGGCCTATTCATTGAGTTGTAATCTCCTAGACCTAGGATTGTGTACTGGTTTCATCCTTCATACTGCAATTCATACCCTAGTTTTGGTGCATCACCTAGTAGGATAGATTTGCTTTCAGTCATTTCCCTTTTTATGTACTCCTTCTATCCCTTTCCCCTCAAAGTTTACTTTCACGTTAAGAGAAAATCAGGGTGACTATCCAAGAGGAACTAGCCTAGAATCTGGAGGTCTCATCTCAGTTAGCAAAAGGTCCCACAACCTTGAGATGATTCCCATGTTATACTGGATTATCAAGACTACGAGAGCTTGAGATCAGAGGTGCAAATTCAGTGTATAACAATTACTAACAAGAATTTTTATTTTGTATCATGACAAATATATTTTCCAACATGAAGATTTAAGGGTGAAGATATTTCTGTCATGTTGCTGATAACCTTTCTGTCACTTTTTTATTAGGAATGTTTTTATATTACATTTCAAGCAGCTGCTTATTCTTATCAAGTTTTAAAAGGATGATGCCAACCTTCAAGTATGCATTAAATACTTATGGATCATGCACCATATTTAAATGGGCATAGAGAATTCGTAATGCAAATTTATCCATAATAATACTACCTATTTCTATTTGTTATTATAATTCCACCATCTATTACCGTGAGGTATTTTCTTCCACCTTAGCATAGCACATTTTGTAGTATTTGGAGACCCATGACAGAATTCATACTTACAAGTTAAAAGAAACTGAAGATGCTTCTATAACCTCTTATGCTCATAGTTACAACCAAATCATTTGTTACCAATGGTTGCAAATTGAAATTCACGTGGATTCTACCATTTCTATCTATGTTGGAATTGCATTATTAACAAACCTATGGTGGAGCAGAATCATTGATTCCTAATGTGGAGAAAATTATAACTATATTTGTTTATCCTATTTTCATCATTATTTGTCCACCTTAGCATCATTGGTTTCTACATGTTTGTGATTAGAAACCCACTGAAATATGGAAGGGAACCCTTGGTGTAGATGACTGCGTAGGTGGAGAAAAAGACAAGCATTTCAATCTTTATTTGTGCTTTTTGTTTCAACAGATATGTGCCTAATTTGTGGTTGTTTCCAAAGGACTTACGCGAGCCTCCTTCTCACCAATTTGTTGCAACAAACTATTTAATACTCCTTTAATTACTATTCAACATATACTTATATATATGCGTCTGTTGTAAACCAACAAAAAAACATGCAAATTAATATCAAATACACAGACCTCTGTTTTCTATAGCAGAATATTGTATGCAACTTCTATAATAATTTGGAGGAATAAAATAATGATATTCTAATTGCAGTAGAGTATAAAGTAGTTTGTGCTCCATCACTAGGTGTACGAGGAGGTAGGATCCACTTCTCAGGATGGCTTGTGATTTGTTTTAGATTAGATGTGTGTTTCTATTTTCTGTGTGATTATTTTAATTTGATTTCGAACATAGAACTATTATATTAGTTTTTATAGTTTAATTTATCTAATTATAAATAATTATCATTAATTTGTGTGGTTTGTTATTTGTTTCTTGTAGTATTAAATTCTAGATTAAATTTTATTCTTTATAATGCTCTCTAGTTTTTAGAATAGTTTCTTTAAGAGTTGCGAGTTTAGTTCCTGTCGCCAAGAAGTGACAGTTCCTATCACCAGACTTATTTTGGTTTGTTGAAGGTTTATTTTTGTGAGTTTGAGCTGCATTCATCCCGACTTAGTTTTCTATCTTCATCCCTTGAGTAGACTGTTAATCCTAACCGGTTACTGAGAGGGGGGTGAATCAGTAAATTCAACTTATTTAATACTTTTACTTTTTCTTTACCCTGTTAATACTGAAAATATAATGAATGCTTAAATGATTCAAATATAAATCACATACACAAGTTAACATAGGATATATACATGGAAACGCTTGGTTAGAAGGAAAAAACCATGGTGGGACAGAACCCATGAACTTCTACTACAATAATAAAGTTGCCATGTTAAAGGCTTACAAAAGCACTGGTTAGAATGCTACCCTGTCAAAGGATTTGATAGAGATCGATTAAGATATTGACCTTGTAAGGAGTCGCCTTGCTAGAGGACTTAAAAAATCAATCAAGATGTCACCTAGTGAAGGGATTTATACAATTGAACCTATTAGGGTTCACCCTAATAAATGGATTTTTTAAGAGCTTCACACAATAAAAGAAATGATCTTATTTTAGTCACTCAATTCGTCAATCAGATCATACATGTTCTTTTCTCGCTCTGTTTGGTTATTCAATATCTTTATTTCACCCATGGTGACTGTAACCTTTCTCAGAAGACTCAGATCTTATGCTTTGCTCTCTTTTTGCACTCTTGATTTTCAATAACAACACTAATAATGCATGAAGACCCGTATATATAATGATGTTCACTTTACCACACCAAACGGTGGTGCCAAGTTGTAAATCTCCCAAAATGCTATTGTTTTGGAAAGCAATCTGAAAGTGTCACATGTAGAACTCTTGATCAAGCCAAAAACCTTGCATATAGAACTTTAGTTCATCTCGAAATGATCGCATAAAAACTTCAGTTCATCTTAAAATGCTCCGCAAAAATTGGATCGGATTATAAAGCATAAACCGATAGATCTACTACTTTGAAAGCAAATCGGTGCACTATCTGTTGATTCATTTGCCTCATGTGGTGTTCTACTAGACCGGTTAGACAAGACCGGTATTATTGTGATTGGTGTAGGTACACTAGTTACCTAGTAAACTTGATGGTTGTTGATTGGGACAACTACCAGTTCACCACTGTTGCTCTAACTCAAAGACCGATGTGTTTGGTATTTTCTAGTGATGACAACTAAGCATAATGCCAACAATATTCCCCTTTGGCATTGGTGGAAAAACATATCATAACTTGCCTCTCATCAGAACACTTCCCTTGCCAGGTATCATCCTGTCAACTGATACTTCCCCTGTTAGGTATCATTCTGTCAATTGGTGTATATACTACCATTAATTCCCCTATATTTGGCTCTACTAACCAGTCTCTTCTCTACTGACCATACTGACATAAACCTTCCAATCTTCCAATTATCTTTCCCTTTTTTCCTCCAAGGGACAAATGGTGTGAAAAACTCATAACTTAAGCTGATTGAAGATATCCTTGTAGATTTTCCTAGCGGAAATGAGAAATGGTTCCAGACAGCTATGACTTGGTCAAGGTTATACTTCATTGCTTGTAGAGAGACAATTAGGTTCTCCATGTCCTCAATTGTCTTGTAGTCTAGCTCACTGAGAAGTGTTTCAACATATTTTTTTGCTTTCTGCATCAGATCAAAAGTTGGAGCTATGTATAACTGAAATCCAATGAGATCTTGGATTCTCTTTGTATGCTCCTCGATTTCTTTTCTCGGTGTGAGAGCTAAACTGGTTAGCTCACGACTATACTCTATTGTTGAAGAGGTTTTTGGATTGAAACGTGATGTTGTCTCTTTTAGCTCATGTATTGTTCGAGTTTTTCTTTCGGTGATATCCTTCACAAAATATTTAAAATTTGAAGTTTGCATTATTAACTTTCTAGCGTCTTGAACTTGTTGCTTTAGTTCCCCGGTGTTGGTAGCCACAGTTGCTTTGATTTCTTCAATCTGGTCATGTAGGATATTGATTCTCTTTTGTTCATAATGATCTATAGCTACAGTTTCTGGATCAATTATGTCTTCTCCAATTGTTTGTGCCATAATTTCTAGCTGATCAATTATAGGTTCTTCTTCATCAATACTTGCATTTGGAGCAAAATTATACAGAATATTCATTACATTGTTGAGAACCATATCTTGTTTCCTCTTTGTGAGAAACTTGAGTTGCCTTATTGACATTTTTCAGATGTCAATCAATGTGTCCTCTATTGGTGGAGTCTCTACTTTCCTTTTCTTGGAGTCTGGGTCTATTGCAAATGATAGTTTCCTTTTCAGTGAAGATGAACTTGGTATATCTGCTTGTTGTTTTTGTTTAGTGACCTTTTCTAGCTCTTCTTCTAGTTGCTTCTCTGCTTCCACATTTTCTTCATGTTGTTGCTCTTCTTGTTGTTGTTTCTCTTCTTCTTCTCTTTCTTCAGCTACCTTTTAGATAACTTTGGTCATCTCTGCATTATCAGTATCTTTTACTTCAATCATCCTTACTAATGATTCACCTGTTTCTTATTCTATTGGTCTGATTGGTGTAGCTTGTACATCGGTTGGGGTCTTCTCATTGGTTTTGTCTTGCTCGTTGATTGTGAACTATTCACCAGTTTGTCCTGATCACCAATTTGGTCCTGCTCAATGGTTGTGACTTGTTCACCAGTTGTGTCCTAGTCACCTTTATCCTTAGATACCCCAATTTCCATTGACTATTCTGGTAGGACCATGTCCTTTTCCTATTGAAATTGAGATCTATTTTGAGGACCTATTGATTGAGGTGTCTCAATAGATACTTGTTTCGATGCAAGTTTCTCTTGCCTCTTTGTTGGAGTGTTGAAGTCATGGTTTTTCCATAATTGTACAGTTTCTTCATACACTTCTTGTTCTTGGCCATTTATAATTTTGGCCACTCTATCTCTAGAGTCTAGGTTTAACACTTCTACTTCAATGAGAATCTTGATTGCATCTTCATCTAGATCTAGTTCCACCTGTTCTAGAACTTCCCTTATAATTTTAGCATCCTTTGCTACTCCTCTCCATTTTGTTAGTAGCCTTTTATTGAGTTCAGCTAGGAAGATGAACTTTTAGTCCTTGGGTCCCCGGTTGAAATCAAGAAAACTCTCTAACAGGGCTAGTTCTATTTTGGCTTTATCATCAGTGCCTAAGGTAGTGAACCATTTTGCATCATTGCTAACTTTACCAAAATCTAATATTTCATCAACTATGTCATCAACAGTAAGTGTTTTAGCCTTACCTTTTTCTAGAGATGATAGAATAGTTGGTCGATTTAGATCACCACCAATGTCTTCAGTGATGTCTACAATGAATAGTTTTGTTGTTGGCTTTTGGTGTACCAATGTATTAACTCCAATAATAACTTTGTCTCTCCCAGTGTCCATTTATGGTTTCAATGAGGACTTCTGACATTCAGCTTCAACTTTGTGTTACTGCTCTAGAATGGTTGTCCAGATTGTAACTCCTTCATCATGAACCCCATCAATTTCTCCAATTAATAGTTGACCAATCCTTTTTCTGATCTTAAAACTTTGTTTATACAACTCTTGTTGATTGGTTGCCTCTTGTAGGCTCAAGTGGCTTTGCACTTCTAGCAGTACCTTGATTCTTAGCTCTTTCTCCTTTGCTATTAAGGATTTCCACCTTCCTTCAATAAGCTCTTGTAATTTTGCAGGAACTTAGACATGAATCTCAGTAGGTGTTCTCTTGAACTTATGTAGGATGTATACTACAACATCTTCTATTTTCCTTCTATCTTCATCATTTAATAGATTGTATCTTCTCTGAACCATTGTCAATCCACATGTTTCCTTATGCCTTCAACCATTTCATCAATGGTTGGTTTTCTTTCTTTTGGTTCCTCCTTCTTTACCGGTTTCCTAGTCTTCTTTCTTCTAATATAGGTGGCGGTCTGCTCTATCTTAGTTTCTTCTGAGTTTGCTTCTTGTGAGTGCTCAGTTGTAACCGACTGCACCTTCTTCTTTTGAACTTTGGGTTCTAGCATGGTTACCTTCCTTTTCTTCAGTGAGGAGACCATTTTGCAGTTACCTTCTTTGTTGTCTTTGAAGGTGCATTCTTCTTCAAATTTGCACTTATCTCATCATAAGTGCCAACCCATTTGGATGAAAGATCTAGGTTACTCTCCTAAAGTGTCTCAACATATGATTTGGCAATCTTTGATGAAATTTCATAGCCTATTTTTGCTTTAAATTCAGTTCTTGGCTCAATAGCCTAAATAATACAGTGATTGGTGCTAACAAGGAAACAAACATCATCCTTGTATTCATCTACAATTACAAATGGAATCCTTTCCCTTTCATGCATTCTTGTTTGAAAACCTTGGAAATAATCAAACATCACCTTATTCAACTGATTTCCCAGACTATTAATCATTTCTCCTATCTGGACCATAAGAAGTCTATTTGTTACCCAAGTAACATTTCCCACCCCTGGAAATAATTTTTGGTAATAGAAGAAAAGACATACCATCAGCGTTCCATACTTCAAGAATTTCTTCTTGACCATTCCGAGCTTCTTCTGGTTCTCAAATATTTGACTTCTCAATATAACACATATGTCGTATTGGGCATTATCATGCATGATTTTGTGAGCTACATGAATAGCTCCACCTGGTATGCTATTGAGACTTCTTTATTGATAAACTTTGTAACTGATCACCGCAACGGCGAACCAGACACCTTCATCTTCAATGTCTATTACAGTCATCATACGACTATCATACCTTGACTTAGTGAGTCAGGTGACTTCACTGTTGGCAATCGTTCTTAGGGTAAGGGCTTCCTTTGTGGCATTGAACGTGGTTACTCTCCTCATATCTTTGATTTTAATTGGAGTAAAAACACCTTTTACCAACCATATTCTTGGATTATGTACTCGATTGAGAACCAATCGAATCTAGTCAGGATGAAACACAGTAGGGTATTTGACCCCATTGGTCAATCCAGCTGCTTCTAGTCATGTGTAATTCTCCTTAAGATTTCTATCCTTGCAAAGCCCTAGAAATTTTCTCTGGATGTATGTTTCACCCAACTCATCTTGCTTATAGTGAATGAAGGTGGTTACATCTTTAGTCAACAACACGTCATCTAGAATAGATGATAGGGCTCCGGCCATATCATTTGACCTATTTTGGATTGATATTATATTATATTTTGGTCACCCATGTTGATTGATGTTGATAAGGGTTACAAAAGATGATGATGATGCCATTTCATTAGTAAGAGAATACATAGAAAGTTGTGTTAAATTCGCATAATATGAAAAGAAAATATTGCGAATCACAAATAGAAAGATTACTCAAGCTTAAAGAAAGTTTAGCACAAAACGTAAAGTGAAATGAGTACTACACTTTCCCTTTTATATCCTCAGGTTGAAACAATAATTAACAAATGGTAACTTTTGTTAGCGGTAACTGCATTTATTAGCCTTATCATTTTTTACCTATCTTTACCTTTATCGACCGGTTCATCAATGCTTTACCTGTTTACCATAACATCCTCAGTTGAAACATCAACTATGTAACATCAGACCATCACCAAGAAGGTAGTTAACCAGACCACATAGCTTACCCTTTGGATTAGGTCAATGGTCTTAGACCGGTGTGTGCTTCTCAGTATCAACTTCCACTTAGTGAGAGTAAATCTCACCAATTACTTCGGGGACAATAGCATTTCTACTTGTTCCCCCTTAAGTCCTATTGGCTTAATTTTATGAAGAGATATCTCATCGGTAAATGATGACTTTGTCTCTGATTTCTCTCCTTTAGAGCTCTTTGTCCCCTTTTTGGACCATATCTTCTTCACTTCTTTCTTGGTCTCTTCAGTTGTGTTTCCCTTTTGATTGGGAGTCACGTTTCTCTTGACCGGTTTAGCTTGATCTTTTCCTTTGTTCATTGGCTAGTTCCTACAATCTTCTTCTAGATGCCCAATCTTGTTACAAGTGTAACAAGTCATCCTGGTTCCTTTCTATGGATTCACTCTCTTTCCTTTGTCCATGGGTGAGTGGCATTCAGTAGCTCTACATCCTAATGGTCCACATGTAGCATAGATAGATGTGCCCTGATTAGCATTCATGTTATATAATATTGGTCTCAGTGGAGATTTGAATGTCATGGTTGTAGACCTACATTCTTCAGCCTTGTTTCCAAATTTATTACAAGCATAGCAATAACCTTTGAATCTTCTGCTTCCACTAGACACATTGTTTGATCGTGACCTGCATTCTTAGGTCATGTGACCATACTTATAACAGTTACTATAATAATTGTTATTTGTGAATGGTTTCACGTGTGCATTCCCGTATTCATTATATTTATGACTTGGTTTGCCACAATGTTTGCAAGAAGGTTTAGATATTCTCTTACCTTTTTCTCCAGTTAGTTTCTTCTTGTCCTCCTTGATTCCCTTGACTTTTGAGAACTCGCCAATTTCCTTGGTGCCTTGACCGATGTACCCAAGTCCCATGGGATCCTTGTGCCTTCTTTGAGATTTCAGTTGCTCATACATATTCTCAAAACTCTTATTGTATTTTCTAAGCTTTTCATTTCTCTCCTCAAGAGTTTTAGGCCGTGTTTTGAGTTTTTCAACTTCAACAACCATTTATTTACTTGCTTCATCTTTATCATGCAAGTGTTCATGCATGATGACATTTTCTTGATTTATGCCTTGCATGTCTGCATGTAGTTGCATTATGAGAGTATCACTCTCTCTTAGAGAATCTTCAACTAGGTTTCTTTCTCTCTCAGCAATTTGTAGTGCTTCTTTAGCACTATTTTTCTCATCCTCAGCTTTTATGGTTGCTTCGATGAGTTCAGTCATTCTCAATGCATGACCTTTCTATTCTCTTTTCAAATTGGAGATTTGATCAGTCAGGTTCATGTTTCTCTCCATGAGTTTAGATACTGCTTCATTTGAACTACTCTATCCAGATAGTTCTTCTATTATGTCCTGACTTTCACTCTGTTTAAAGCTAGTTCTTTTCTCTTGGCAAGAGATCTTCTCGATTTGTTTTCAAGAGAAGAAATCCTTTCATTTGCTTCCTCTAACTGCTTCTAATACCGGTAACCTCCATGATCTTTACTCAAGTGGTTAAGTTTCTTTACTTGATAACTTGGCTCTGATACCAATTGTTAATCCTAACCAATTATTGAGAGGGGGGGGGTGAATCCGTAAATTCAACTTATTTAATAATTTTTCTTTCTTTATCTTGCTAATACCGAAAATATGATGAATGCTTAAATAATTCAAACATAAATCACATACACAAGTTAGCACAAAATATATACATGGAAACCCTCGGTTAGAAGGACAAAACCACGGTGGGACAAAATCTACGAACTTCACTACTACAATAATAAAGATGCCATGTTAAAGGCTTATAAAAGCACTAGTTAGAATGCTACCCTGTCAAGGGATTTGATAGAGATCGGTTAAGATCTTGGCCCTATAAGGAGTCACGTTGCCAGTGGACTTAAAAACATCAATCAAGATGTCACCTATTGAAGGGATTTATACAATAGAACCTTTTAGGGTTCACCCTGATAAATGGATTTTTAAGATCTTCACACAATAAAAGAAATGATCTTCTTTTAGACACTCAATTTGTCAATTAGATCATACCTATTCTTTTCTTGCTCTGCTTGGCTATTCAATCTCTTTCTTTCACCCATGGTGACTATAACCCTTCTCAAAAGACTTGGCTCTTTTGTTCTGCTCTCTTTTTGCACTCTTGATTTTCAACAACAACACTAATAATGCATGAAGAATCGTATATATAATGATCTTCACTTTACCACACCAAACGGTGGCACCAAACTGTAACTCTCCCAAAATGCCATTATTCTGGAAAGCTATCTAAAAGTCTCGCATGCAGAACTCTTGATCAAGCTAAAAAACTCGTATACAAAACTTCAATTCATCTCAAAATGATTGCAGAAAAACTCCAATTCATCTGAAAATGCTCCAAAAAAATTGGATCAGATTATAAAGCACAGACTGGTAGATCTTCTACTTTGAAATAAAACTGGTGTGCTACCGGTTGAGTCATTTGCTTCCTGTGGTGTTCTACTAGACCGGTTGGACAAGATCGGTATTATTGTGACTGGTGTAGGTACACTGGTTACGTAGTAAACTTGATGGTTATTGACTAGGATAACTACTAGTTCACCACTGTTGTTCTAACTCAAAGACCGGTGTGTTTGATATTTGCTAGTGATGACAACTCATCAGTTTACGACCCCAGATTGATATTAGATGCAAGATGAAATGTCTATTAAATCTTATCAATTATTCTTAATATTGGAGCCATAGTTTGTCTCTATAATTTTCATGATTTTAAACCTAGTTTCTTCTTATGGCTTCCAAATGTAAATGGAGTAATGATAAATTCATATTCATCACTCTTATTGATCATATTTGATGGTTTAATACCTTATAATGTACATCACATATTCGAGATATAAACTCAGTTATAAGCATAGTTCATGTGTCAATCATCAATGAAATACAAGGACATTAATCATAACCCAAACTATAATCACATTGTAAGAGTGGGCTGGTCTTTTTTCTCTCCAATACAAGTTATCCTTGCTATAGTTAGTCTAGATGTTGTCTTATTTTATGACATAGTTGAGCATTGGCCACTCTTGGTGAAAGTTGAAATTGATGTTATTCTTTTTTTTTGTGTGTTAAAACATATAAGTTGGACTCCAATGAGGAATTGATAATGGGCAGTATTGGCAAGTAAAATCAGTTTAAGATTTTGACTTAACAAGCCATCTCTTACTTCTTTCAAGAAAGAAAACTTATTACAAAACAATGATGATTATATGTCTGTCTTGTAAGTCCAGATTGTGAAAATGTAGTGCAAGTTGTATTAATTCTTCCCTTTTCATTTCTATTGTCCTTTCGAGCTCTTGGTGTCATGCTATGGCTTTACAATTTGGTTTATTTGGCTGCATGCATAATGTAGTTATTTATGCATCATTGTGTAATGTCCCCAACTTTGACCTTACATTGCCAATACTTCTTCAATTTTGTGAAGTCTCTAAAAGAAACAAAATTCCAATGAAGTTCCTACATAAAAGAGTCAGATATGTTATTAAGGACAACATCTAATTGATAAATGATATCCGTTGCCCGACCAAGAGGACGATTGGTGCAACTAACACTCAAATAGAGAAACAGAGAATGATACAAGTAATATTGATGATAAAAGGAGTCGACTTAGATAGAAGTATTGACTACCACAGTGGGTTTATAAAGATATCGACTAAAGTCAAATATTAACCCAGGAACCATCTTATTATCAACTTATTGAATTGAAGCGAGTTATATGGGTAGCGACAACTATTTGTTAAAAGAGTCAACAACATATGGTATTAATTGCACGAGGAATAACACCAGAATCCATGCTCCACTTTAATTTGGTTGCAAGAGTTTAATTAAATATCAGAGACAACACCCTTGTTGTAGGCACAAATCTATAAAATCAGACACATCATCATTGTAATTGTTGCAAGATTATAATTCCCTACTTGAGACAACAACTATTTGCAGCTAAGCGTTATTAATATATCAGACATTGCAAGAGTTGAAAGATCATATAATTGAGATAGCGATTTGATTTCTATAAGCGATATATCAGTTCATCATTGCATATAATTAAGGAGCTTATCAGGAATGGTAATCTAATCGCTATAAGAGATTATAGATAAAGTTCATAAGCACACTCTCCATAGATAAATCAGAAAAGGCTAATAACTTTGACATTAGATATAAAGATCAACTTGCATAATCTTTATCATTTATATCAGATTAGCAATGATCAATATCTCATATACCTATTGTTCTTTGAATAATAATAACATTATTAATCTACTTATCCAATCAATTGCATTCATTAGTAGTAATTCATAGTAATAGTTGAGTACTTGAAGGAAAGAAGTTTCTTGTGACTTGGATTGCAAGGCAATTGTTCCTATTTCCTGACTTATCCAAAAAGGGGACATTATGCCTTGGTAATTATTTTCACATGTTATGAGTTCTACATGTGCCAATCATTAGCCAACACATTAATCTGTTGTGAAGATTTAGAACCAAACTCTATTGGGTTGAACCCCATGATACTCACTAGATTGGATAGGGACATCTGTGGTCTATTTTCCTATGAGAATCGCCTCCTTCATGATAGTAACACTTAGTGATCATTTCCTTCATGATTAGTAATGCAATTTTATATGATGAATGTTCAAGATCTTTGAAGAGCACCATCTTTAAAAGGGATCAACCCCTTTGTTGAGAAGTTGTTGATGATAATTTGGCGTTGTTGTCATTGATGTCAAAACCCTATGACCCAGATGGTTGTGCTCTGAATGATGTACAATATTGATCTATCCGATGTAGTACATTATGGTGATGTTATTCATGTTTTGGATATGGTGGTATATCCTTTTTGGTATATCTGTGAAAGAAAATTAGTGCAGAATAATGAAGATTATATGTTTGTTATTGACTCCTATGTTTAGAGCTTATTCCGGGTATCTTTTCTATCTGAACATTCATGTAGTATGGTAGAAGTTTTTTGGTATGTCACTTCTATTCAATTTTGGATAGATGCTATTGGGTGCTATCCTTTGGTTGGTGATGAATTTGATAGAGATCAAGACTTGGTCTTAGTAGTAGTATCCCTATTGGCTCTATAATATATCTCATATGTTAGCTTTTGTTATTTGTGTTATGTAACATGCTTATCTTATGTATGACCTATTTATGGGTCTTGTGATAACATGGTATGTAATGTCCTTATGTGTGACCTATCCTTTAGGTCTGGTGCTAGCATGCTGAGATTTATTGAACATCTTAAGATTGAATTTTGTTTTCATGTCGACATGTTTTGGTAGGCCAACTTTGTTTAATTGTTCCACATATATGTATTTATATAGAACATCTTTTTGATCTAGATATATATGAGTGTGGATGTATGTATGGTGGTGAAGTATATAAGAAAACTAAGAGGTGCGAAGGATAATAGTGAAAGAAAAGGAGAGCGAGTGATAGGAATAAGTATTCAGTATTGTAGAAGAAGATTGGTAGAAGATTCCTAATCGGACCTATTGCAAATAGATATTGTTGCACTTTTAATTGGAACTAGCTTCATGCATATGTAGATGTAGTTTTTTTAGTTCACTTTTGTCTATATGACTATTTTGTAATCTATCATTTTGTAATAGGGTAGTTAGCCCAACTGCCAATGAGCTCTTTTATAAAAATAAACTTAATTGGTGTCACCTTAATCGATGTTTATATTCATGAGAATTAGTTTCTCTATGGTTTTTCCCATCTTGGGTTTCCATGTAAAATTTTGATGTTTATGGTGTATGGTGTTTTTATGCTTTCATGTTCATACCTGCTTTAATTATTTGATTAGTCAAATATTGCTCCAGATTAATTAAGTTTGTGAAAGTTATTTTATGATAATTGATTCACCCCCCTTTCTTAGTTATTTAGACTACTCAATAATTGGTATCAAATCTTGGTCCCTTGCAGATAAAGCTTAACCGCTTGAGGGAGATCTTGGTAGTTTGAACAGATGGTAGGGAATTACTAGATGTCTATGTAATGTGAAGACAATATTGGATGAAATTGAAAGCACTAAATCTGAATGAGTAATTGAAGAGAATGTCAAGGAAGATAATGCTCGTGCCTCCAAGATAAGGGAGGTGATCTAAAAATTCAAAGCAAGACAAAAAAAGGTTAGCTAGGAGCTAAAGGAATCAAAAGAAAATGTTGTGAATTTGTAACTATGATTGGATGAATGCAAGAAGACTGAAGAATATATCTCAAAGACAACATCAAACAGAAAATAGAAGAATAGAATAAGGTAGAAGAAGATCTCAAGAATACTATCAATCAGAAAATAGATGAAAATGAGAAGCTAGATCAGGAGTTAAAGAAGCTAAGATCAGAAGAAAGAGTTTGTGAAAGTAGCATAATTTTGGATCAACTTTTGTTCCTGCAGAAAAGTCACATGGATAAGGAAGGACTAGGTTTCTCTAGTGAAAGTCCAAATCAAAATATCAAGGGTAAAGACAAGGAAGTTGAAACTAAAGTGAAGTCAAAAGTAACAAGAAAGGTTTTGAATTCAAGAACACCTACAAAAAGACCTCCAGTTAGGTAACCAAATTCTCAAAGGTACTTATCATTCAATGGTCATTTTTTTCTATGCAAAATTTTTGGACGTAAGGCTATAGAGTGTAAAAGCAAGAAAGAATAGAGTATTCAATGTTTTAGCTATCACAAGTTTAGTCATAAGGCAAGTGAATGCAGAAGTCAAGTATCTAATCTGGTCAAGATGAATGGGATCAATAATATATTTCATGGTAATTTCTATCTATGTCATAATTATGGTCACAATGCTAATCAATGAAGATCTAGGGTGTAATTAGTAAGGCTAGGATAAAGGAATGTCAGATGCTACAAATGTAGTTAGCCCAGGCATTATGCTTACACATGCAGATTTGTTCCTACTCCAGAAAAGTGTGGAAATGAAAAGAATGTTGGAGAATTAGGTGAGTCTAAGAAGATAGTCATGTTATGGAAGAAGGAAACAAGTGATGGGAGCTCATTTCTGGCACCGAATCCTGGTGCTTTCTCTTTTAGAAACTGACCCTACTACTTTGGCTCAGGGGGAGTTTTGAAATTCAAAATCTATTGGTTCCCCTTCTCTGAAATGATACATGCATCTAGTGTATCTCTGCTATGGTTTTGTTGGTGAGGTATGTTAAGTTTATTCTAGTTGATTGATAGATTTAAAGAACCACCCTATTTTGTAATTTCTAGTTATTTCCTTGTTGGAGCCACCTACGGTAAGAAGGGAGCCTCCCTTATTACTGAGAGGAGAGATTAATCTCACTTGACATTGCCTAAAGTTACAACTTTGTAAGTAGTGGTCATAGTGACTTACAAAACTTTTAGCCAACAAGATGATGTACGATTGTTGGCATCATCGATATATCTATTTGGGTGGCAAAAGCAATTATGAACAATTAAGGATAAAAAGGTAAAATTTCAAATCATTTTCCATTGTTTGTGAAGAAAGAATGTAGAATTTTAAGAGCTATTGAAAGTTTATAAAAGCTAGGTCAAGTGCGATGATGATATCCAAAATGATTGTTAGTGAATCTAGTGACTTTGTTCCGTAGAGGCTGAAAATTGTAGAATTAGAAGAATTTGATCATCAAAAGATAAGGTGAATGGAAGTAGGGTTGAAGGATAATGAGTTGTAGTGGATTTGTACTTTGGATATGGATTTATGGGGAGAATTTCCTTGGTTGTAGATAAAGAGTCTATCTTGTTTTTGTTGAGTCAGTTCAAGGATGGGAGTATCTTGTTGGACAAAGCCTATGCAATCACAAAGGAAGCAATTGAAGATATCATTGGTTTGTGCAGTATTGGTGACCTTCTAGGAAAGAAGATAGTGAAGTATAAAGAAGTTAAGGAGCTTATTGGCATTGACAAAGACCTCTGTTCTTTGTTGATAAATACCCTTGTTGATCTGACAGTAAGGTATGTTGCATATGGTATTACCTATAAAATCTATTTCTGAAATCGTAAAGGGTGCTACTTCTGTTATTATTGTATATTTGGCACATAAAACTGGGAAGGAGAGTGCATAATTTGATTTGTGTAGTTTGTTGTTGGATAATCTATTTGAGAATGTCAGTGGTTGAGGGTTATCCCTTCCGGTTTGGGTCTCTGGTCATGTGTCTAGTATTTTACTTTCTAAGTTTGTTACTAACAAGAGTGTTGGCTAAAATTTTTGTAAGTCGCTAAAACTACAACTTAGAAAACAATTATTTTAGGCAACGTCTCATGATATTTCTCTCTCCTCTTAGCAATAGGGGAGACTCCCTTCTTACCGTAGGTGGCTTGAACAGAGACCTAACTAAAATTAACAAAGGGCGGTTCTTCTTAATCAATTCCTCTTTTTTCAAGAATGAATCATACTCAACAACTCTCCAACTTAAAAAAAGTTATCTATTGCTATGATAATACCAATGCCTCGGGGGTTGATGTAAGAACAACACCAAAGACAATAGTCTACTTTTATATTTTGTGGAATAAGTACATGAACCCAAAGTCTCTTGTGATTATGCCTAATTAGGATTCAATAATCAAAATAACCAATAAGGCACAAAGTTTCTTATTGGATACTCTTGAAAAATTAGTAAAAATACTTATACCTAAAGCTCAAAGTCTTTAGTTCTAAGTAATTGCAGCCAATATTAACTATAGCAATTCTTCTTTTTGAAGCACAAAGTCTTCAAACACTTGAATTGAATGCTCAAGATATTTATACAAAATAAACTATAAGCTGAATTAAAGAGGATCAATGCAACATAAGAATGCATCAACTAATCTCAAGATTCACAACACAGAGTTTGAGAACTCTTGCTTCTTCTATTCAGTTCAGAAAATTTGCACCAAGAAACACAAATATTTTAAGACATGAGATCTTAGCATAGACTTCTTGCACAAAACAAAAGATGAATATTTACAATGAGCTCACTCCTTTATATAGGCGAGGAGTGGAGGAAAATGTGGAGAAATAAAGGGAAACCCTTAACCACCTTCGACTTATTCAAAAGATTCTACTTGACTTAATCAAAGTTACAAGGCCTAAAGCACCTACAACCTTATTATATGTAACTACTATACAAGTACACATTCCCTTGTATTTACAAATTTTCTACATTCCACATATAATTTGTCATGAAAATTACACCTATCTATAAAAGCATATAAGAAATGATAAGTCAATGACACTTAATAACTATATTCAAAGACTATCAATGATGGTCTCAAACTTGTGAAGAGACTCATATATAACCGCAGGGTCTAGTGCACACATGTTCTGTGCAATGATAGTTGCCTTGCGAATTACACTTACACCTTTGGAAGTATCCTTGTATCCTGAAACACTGGTGTATCATCTTAAAATGGAAGCACTTCCATCTTGATAGGTTTAGCACCCTCTTGTAGTGCATTTATCATGATAAACTTGCATTTAGGATGCATTCTGCACTTGATTCCTTCATTCTAGGTGAAATTAAGGTTAGGATCTCAAGGATTCTCCTTAATTTCCCTTCTTTGTGGCTCTATTTTCTAGGCAAGATTTAGAAATAGGTCCTCCTAGCCTTCATCATGATTATCATAGGACTATGTGCCTCTATCTAGCACTCTGCCTTGTTTTGGCTTCATTTCTAGGTCTCTGGGCACCCTTGGAACCTCATGTTTCCTATTCTGGCTGGATCTGGACCCTTAGGTCAAGGTCAAGGTCAACCCTAACCTAGGTCAGAGGTGAGGTCATCCCTGACCTAGGTCAGAGCCAAGGTCATCTTTGACCTCCTTTGGGATTTGATCCCCCTTTTCAAATTTTGGTCTCGGAGGGCCCCAAAATCAATGTTAGGCTTTTAGATCCGAATGCGGAAGGGTTTTAATTTGAAATTAATTTAATTATTTTCCCTCCTTAGTTGGTTATTGTGATTGGACCATAATTCAAGGTGAAATTTGAATTATGGGTCCTCACATTACTCTAGGAGCCTCACCTTGAAACCTCTATATAAAGACTCTCATTTGCCTTCATTTACACACAACAAGGACATCAAGCAAGACCAAGCAATTTCATGAGAAAGGATCCATAAGGGAGACTTAGTTGATTGAAGCAAGCTAGCAATAGTGAAGTGAAGATGCAAGATTGTAAGAGGATGATATAGAAGATCAAGCTATTGTTGATATCAAGCATTTTTGTGAGCACACCATTGTGAATACCTATTTGGAGCAAGAGAGAGATCCTTTCTTCCTTGATCCACCATTATCAATATTCAAGCATTCAAAGATACAATCATGGGGTAGCAATTACAGATTATGAGTTTGATGAGAATACTTTAGCCTTGGGGGCTTGGTATGCTTTCTTATCTTTTTCAAATCTATGCATTACTTTCTCATACATATTCATGCTAGGGTTTCAATCTAGAGGATTAGATCTTGGCATTACACATTCAATACACACACATATTCTATTACATGTAGATATTCATGGAGGTGGAGATCACCAAAATGGGGGTTTGAATAAGGCAAAACCCTATATAACCACCCCAAAACACCATTTTCAGATATCTATAGTTTCTGTTTCGAGAATTGAAGTGCAGATTTGAGTACCCTTTTCATCAAAATTTTGGGATCTACGAACAAAATTTTTGTCAGAGATTTTTTGGGTCAAGGACAACCTTCAGTGAGGGGTAAGATTGTGCCCCACTATCTGGGTCAAAGTCGACCTGCTTCTAGAGAGACGAAAGTTTTCTGGATTTTCTCTGTTACGGTTTTTTGGTCCCAAATCTAGCTGCAAAATTTCTTGAGACTGTACACAGGCATCATAAAATAGTTATTTCCAAATTAATTCCATCATGAGGTATGTATCTTATCTTATTTGATTTTAAGCATTTCCAGATTTACATTACTTATTCAATCCCAATTCCAAAATATAAATGAATATGAGGAATATTAGATGCATTGTTAAAGCTCCATTTTTCACCTATTCAATTGGTTTGAATATGATTCAAAAAAACTTTGTATATTGTTGGTAAATTAATCAAATTGAAATAAAAGCTATTCACCCCAACCTCTAGGTGAATTACTTTTGTGAACTCTGTTAAAACATGATCTACCACTAGTTCACCATTTTTAGTAGTTACCTTACATGTTAACTCCTCAAACTGTTGGTGATAGACTGCTTTTTTTTTGCACAATTCCATGGCTATCGTCAGATCCATCACCAATCCCTTAAGGAATTATTCTTTATTGACCTTCAACTCTAAGTAATTGAAGTACATCTCATGAGAAGAAATGACTTCATACTCTCATAACATATCTAGGTCAAAATCGGGTGCTTTCCTCCAAATACCCAAGTCTTCATCTATTACTTGGACAACTATCAGTTGAGTGATATGAGGAGCTCATTTAACTTGGTCATGGCTTCCCTGATGTTTATCGACATACAAAAAGCATCTTTGATTACTAGATTACCGTGTGACTCCAACTAGCTACCCCAATCATCAATGGCCTTGGCCTTGTGCTTAATCTGCTCAGAATATCTACTTGAATCCTTCGGGAGAGATGAAGAGATGGGATTAACTTATTGTGAGTTGTTCATATTCTCAATTATTTATAAAAGACATGCATTCTCTTCTTTCAACTTATTTTTCCTCTCCCATAGCTTGTCATTCCTTTTAGCGAGTAGAGCAATTTCATCTTGTGCATCATGTTGACATCCCAACCATGTTTGTTTGCCAAGTTCAACTGTGGTAAACTTGTAGTCAAAAGATTGAAGTTCTTTGGTTGGTTTATCAACCATGGGCTCAATGACTTCAAAATATTTGATCTCATGCTCATCAACCATGACTCTAGAAATAATTTGTTCTTTCTTGTTCTTTGGACTCTTAGCCCCATTAAGCTATTTGAAATCAAATTCTGCGGGAGGAAATTCTTGTTTCTTCCTCTTTTGAGTGATGGAACTTAGCCACAAAGGTAAAGAGAAAGAAGAAGTTTGAGATGTTGACATAGTAGCCATGGTAGTCACTATCTCCACTTGTGCAACACTAGTAACTATTGCTACAAGTATTGGGATTTTCTGTGAAACCTCAGCCATGAACTGCTCAAATTACACTACCGAGGTGTCAAGCAATGTCATAAGTGCATCAAACATAGAAGGAAATGTAGAGTATGCATCAAATACATTCTCTAGGCTTCCATAGTGATCCTTTGATGTGTATGTTGGAGCAACTGAAGAGATAGGCATGACAAATGTCACCGCATGAGGATCCAATGGAGGAACATGTATCATGGAGAATAAATCCATGCCTATATCAAGTAGAGACCTAGGAGACTCGTTTAACACTAGTGTGGAATTTGGAAGTGCAATCATCATTGATGTATCCATGGAGAAGGGTACCTCAAGAATAGGCTCCTCACACAACTCATCCTCACTAGATACCACTTGTATCTCATTAGGTTCTATGACAATTATCTTAGGCGCTTTGATGGTAACCTTACATCCCTTGATAGTAAGCTTCGAGATAGTTGCAACCTCTAATGTAGAAGCCCCATCTTTCCCTTTACCTCTGATCTCAGATCTCAACCGAATTAGACCAACATGATTGAAGCCCTTTTTTAGCTTGATTTTTATGCACTTGAGGCCTCTTCTATTCAACCAAATATTTGTATTAGCCAAGATTGGTTGAAACCTGTCCTAGATAGACATGTTCACCTTCACTGACCATGAAGGAAACATAATAGGAAAGCTCTCTACATATTGTCTCAAATATTTAGGATCCAGAACATCTCCATCATCTTCAATTCCATCAGGAATCTCTCTCAAGTTGAAGTCCACAATTTTCTTCACAGTTAACTAACAGTAGTCCAATCTCCTGATATCAACCTATGTATGTAGTTCAATCTAGAGGTCCTCAAGGCAATGCATGTGCACAAATTGCCTTTTTATTTTATTGTTAATGTTTCTCTAGTCAAAGAATCCTTGGGACATAAGCTTCTTGAGAGTTATCTCTTGAAGTTCAAACTCCATTTATTTTTCCTTAGGAACTTTATCCAAAGAGTATCCTCCAATCTTGAGTAGGTTATGGGTATATGCACAAAGATGGGGGACCAAAAAGATGTCACATTCCTTTTTGGCCCCCCAACAACCATAGTACATACACACTAAACCACGTGCACATAATAGCATGCATGTACTATGGCTTGGGCAATTCAAACCATAGCACACTAGTGCTATGGTTTGAATTTAAAACATAGTGCATGTGCACTATAGCGTGTGCACACTATAGCGCGTATGCACTAGGTAAATCCTATAAAAGTGGTAAAGGGAGAGAGGGGTGAGAAGGGGAGAGGTGAGAAGGGAGATGTGTGTGTGTGTGTGTGTGTGTGTGAGAGAGAGAGAGAGAGAGAGAGAGAGAGAGAGAGAGAGAGGGCATGGATGGAGGATCCAATAATGGATAGTCCAAACCTACACCAACACTTACAACAACTACAACCAAAACCACAACAGAATACA
This sequence comes from Chamaecyparis obtusa, assembly GCA_027943335.1. Classification (NCBI taxonomy): domain Eukaryota; kingdom Viridiplantae; phylum Streptophyta; class Pinopsida; order Cupressales; family Cupressaceae; genus Chamaecyparis; species Chamaecyparis obtusa. Next base: position 30,308 of record BSBK01010349.1, on the reverse strand, counting down.
ACAATATAATGTTTCAAAATAGAATTTCATTCAACATGCCCGACTGTGAGACCTTCCGTGTTTTAGCCTTATTTAATGAAATTATGAAAATAGAGACTCAACTCTCATCATATATTCTCTACCTTCCTATCTATCTCTCCGCACTCCACTACCTCTACATCAACCCAAGCTCCCAATATATAGCCAGCTAAGCTACAAGTCAGCCAGTCAAGCATTTAATTACATTATAGGTCCAACTTAGGGAGAGAAACCAAAAATAAAGAAAGAAATAAAAAAACATGATGCAAAGATACATTTAGGTCGAAACATGATACAAGAACATATCCTAAACTTGGGAAGATCCAATTCCCCCACATGGAACCATGCAAGGTGAAACACTCCACGTTTCAGGTAAAACTGGCAAAAAATTGATACCTGAGGAAAATGGTGATAACTCCCAGATCCATAGGAATTAGGACATGTGCCCTTATGATAGTGCTCAAGAATAGGTCCATAATACTATATTAACTTCGCAAAGCATGAAATTATAAGCAGCAATAACTACAAAATAAACAATAGATAAGTACAGAAAACAAGAAATGCTTTTGGTGATGCAAGATTGCTCAAGACCCAAGATGCTCCTACATCAGACACCCCAGGTAAACAAAAAAAATTCTCATGAACATCTTAAGGGAATCAGGACATGTATACCATATATGTTCTTAACCCATATCTCCTCTTGTCCTTCATTCCATGTTGTCTTCACTTTACCCATTGTCACACTCAGCAAATCATCTTGCCTTGCATTTTTCTCATCTTTCCTTTCTGTAACTGATAGAAACTGATTCTGACCAACTTTTCCACTATCAATTACATAGGTACTTCGGTGAATCATATCTTCTCTAGACTTACTAATCAACTTGGCACCATCTACATCCTTCTGTGTCATGATTTCCATCATTTTCTGCACTATCTTTGTGAGAAAGACCATCTACCTCTTAATCTTATAAATTCCTCAGCTGTATCATGCTTTTTTCCTTTCAAATTCAGCTTTCTTTTATCCATAGGGATAGGTTCATCAACTCTGCTCCTGATGTTTTTCACTGTCACACGGACAACACCTAACAACTCCACATCCACTAGTCCCTTCTTCCTACAAAGGTAATAACTTATGCCTGGATCCACCATGCATTACCACATATGTATTTGCACAACCATCAAACATAACATGCCTATCAAATTGCCAAGGTCTTTCGAGAAACAAATGACAAGCATCCATAGGCAATACATCACATAATATTTCATCACGATAAGATCCAATCTGAAAATTAACCAAGCATTTCTCTTCAATCCTAACCTTAGACACATCTTGTATCTAACTAATCTGATAAGGGTTAGGGTGTTTCTTCCTTTCCAAATTCAATTTACTAACCATCTCTTCTGAAACAAAGTTTTCATAACTACCACCATCAACTATAGCATTACATACCTTATTCTTGCACTTACATCTGGCTCTGAACAAATTTCTTTTTTGCACCAGTTCCTTAGCACATGTAGCCAACCTCCTAGTGATAAGAAATTCACCTTTTTCTGCAACATTCTCTATGTCTTCTTCGACAGTTAGTGCAACTCTTTTTCTAGGACATTGAAAACTTCTATGAACCTTCTCACCACATTGAAAACAAGTACCTGTGAACTCATTTCTCCATCTCCCTCTCTGTCCATTATTGTAGTTATTAGCAGCTTCACCACTACCAGATCCTTCATCAGTCTTCTTAGGATTCTCTATCACATTACTTCCAACAATTGTTTCACCAGTCTTACCACCTCGGTTCCTATTATTTTGTCTTCCTTTGAACCTCTTGTTTAGCTTCTCCTCAATCTTCAATGCCATATGATAAGCATCTCCTATAGTTTTCATCTAAATAGTAAGTAACTCTTCTTGAATACTAGGTCTCAAGCCATAAACATAACTAGCAACCTTCTCTTTATCAGCTTCAGAATGACTAGTTCTAATCAAGATTCTGTAAAACTCCTCATTATACTCCTGCACTGATTTTGTGTTCTACTTCAAGGCTTGCATCTTCTTAAACATCTCTAACTCATAATCCACCAGGATGAATTTATTTTTCAACTTGTCAACCATTTGATTCCATCTAGTGATCTTTTCTTTTCCTCTCCTACTTCTTTCCAATTGAACTTCTCTCCACCAAATATTTTCATGACCCTTAAGCTTAGTCTTTGCAAATCAAACTCTATCAGGATCTTCTATTTCTTCATACTCGAAGTACTCATCTATCTCATTAATCTTATCAATCAACTCTTCTAGCCTAAGGCTTCCAACAAATGTAGAAACTTTGATCTTAGGTCTTTTCCCAATTTTAGACATAGCCTTCAGGATTCTAGTCTCTTATGGATCCTTGGCATCTTATATAGCTTCTTCAAAATGATATTCTTCCTCAGACTCATCTTCACTATCTTCTTTTGATGTATTCTTATTTCTCAATTCCTCTTGTAGATCTTGCACTTGTTTCTACAAAGCCCTAAAATCATCAAGATTGAATTCCTCAGCAGGTTCTTCCTCTGAGATCTCACGAGCTCTCCTCAGAGGCATCTTCAATCCAAGGTCCTAGTGCAAACTGCCTCACCTTTGGCAATCTATCCACACACTCAGGATCATCAAGCTCTGATACCACCTAACGTAAGGTAGGGATGGAGGATCCAATAATGGATAGTCCAAACCAACACCAACACTTACAAAAACAACAACCACAATAGAATACAACAATATAATGCTTCAAAATAGAATTTCATTCAACATTCCTGGCTGTGAGGCCTTCTGGGTTTTGGCCTTATACAATGAAATTATGAAAACAAAGACTCAGCTCTCATCATATCTTCTCTACCTTCCTATCTATCTCTTCACACTACACTACCTCTACATCAACCCAAGCTCCCAATATATAGCCAGCTAAGCCACAAGACACCTAGTCAGGCATTTAATTACATTATAGGTCCAACCTAGGGAGAGAAACCAAAACTAAAGAAAGAAATAGAAAAACACTATGTGAAGATACATTTAGGTCCACACATGATCCAAGAATGTATCCCAAATTTCACAAGATCTAATTCCCTGACATGGAACCACGCAAGGTGAAACAGTCCACGTTTCTGGCGAAACTGGTGGAAAATCAATACCCAAGGAAAATGGCAATAGCTCCTAGATCCAAAGGAATTAGGACATGCACCCTTAGGATAGTGCTCAAGAATAGGTCCACAATACTATATTAACTTTTTAAATCATGAAACCATAAGCAACAACGGTTACAAAACAAACAACAGACGGGCACATAAAATAGGAAATGTTTTTGGCAATGCAAGATTGCTCAAGCCACAAGATGCTCCTGCATCAAAGAGAGAGAGAGAGAGTATGTGTGTGTGTGTGAGAGAGAGAGAGAGGGGGGGGGAAAGAGGGTAATAAGGGAAAATATAGAGGGTAGGAAGGTGGGAGAGAGCATAGGTGTGTGTGTATGAGAGAGAGAGAGAGAGAGCATGTGTATGTGTGAGAGAGAGAGGGGGGAAAGAGGGTAATAAGGGAAAATATAGAGGGTAGGAAGGTGGGAGAGAGAGAGAGAGAGTGTGTGTCTGTATGAGAGAGAGAGAGAGAGAGAGAGAGAGAGAGAGAGAGAGCATATGTGTGTATGTGAGAGAGAGAGGGGGAAAGAGGGTAATCTTACCATGTTTTTAACTCATTTTTGGATTGGTGACCTAATTACTAGATGAAGCTACAATACCTTAGTTTGCATTATTAGATGATCTTATTTAGATTCGTGTTCATTTCAAAAAAGGAATACATGTAAAGGAAAAGAGGTTTCTACATCTAAATATTATGTGTATATATGGAAAATGTCTTGCATGTACTATACAAAGGAAAGAAATGAAAGATAAAAGCATCTAAGCTCACACGGGACATGAGCATAGACAACTTTCAAAAGGGTATAAATGAGTATAAACATGCATGAAATGGATGAACATAAATAATAGGGTACCAGACATTACCTGAAGTGATGAGGTGTTGACCCAGGTATGAATCCAGTGTGCTCCTATATGATCCAGAACCTGCAAAGAAAAGAGAGATGGGGGTTAGATCTAAAAGATATAAGAAATGAATGGAATCCTAATACTTACCCTCATCTATAATCATGCATGTGTATAATCAGCCATACACTTCTGAAAGGAAATCATGCTACAAGACATGTGCACTCAGAAGATGTTGCAGGAAGAAGAAGATACTATGTTTTTCACTAACTTGTTTGTTCCATGTGTAGATATATAAAAAGCTTTGACACTGTTGCTTTCTCTCAACTAGATAATAGCAATCCTGAGAGGATGGCCCCCCATAAAAAGAGGGACATCCTCAAGGGTCACTATTTTTAGATTAGGTGAAAAACTAATCTCCCAAGAACACCTGCATGCATAACCTTGTCACATGGAAGAAGCAAAGAACAAAAAGCAAGAAAATCATGGAGGCCAAAAAGCCAGAGACATCATATGCACATTCAAAAGAACAATATCTATTATGAACAATGCATTGAGTTTCTAAAAAATACAAAGAGGGAATCCTTATAAAAGGATACTGAAACCCTAAAGGAGAAAACCCTAAAGAATAATAAGATGCCTAAGTCTAACTTAAGTGTAGAGAATAATAGACTAATAATTAAATTAATTAATTATTAACTATAATATGACTACTCTAACACCCTCCCTTAAGTGTAACTTAGGGAGAAGCTAAACAACTAAGGACTAAAGGATGCAAGAAAACAAAAAAGCATGAAAGAGCAATGGGTCCCGGCAACAAGGCCTGATCAGGTACCCAAATACAAGAAAAAAGAAAGAGCATGTAAAGCATCTCCAAAGCATGAAGTTGTAAACACTATCAGAAGTAACTGCTGAAACCCCCACTGAAATAGTGCATGACTAGGTAGAGAAGACAAAGTCTGAAGAGCTGATCAATCGAAGAGGTGACCTCCAAAAGTAGGAATGAATGAGTGTCTATATAGTAGATGAACCATCTCACCAAAATGCATAGGTGCCTAGCCATTGCATCCGCCTAGTACATAGGAACAAAAAATGAATACGTAGATCACTCAATCGAACCAAGGAAGCAATAGAACCAATAGGTGAACCCCCCCCCATAATGCTAAACAAGGAGAGGGGTGACAGGAACACTGAAATGCAATGCCAAAAACATCTGCAAGAAGAAGAATCATGAACATCAACAGTGCAACAAAAGTACAAGCACAGGATAAAGGGAAGTGTCACTAACACACAACATGGGCTAATGTCATGGAAGGTATGCTCACTTGACAAAGGTGGATGAGCACAAAAGGCAAAACATCATAACCCCCCATGGCAATTTATAACTGAGTGTGAGTACAAACAAACACAAGGTGCTCGAAATCCCAGATATGAAAAAGTAGGCACTTTATCTTAGTGCGTTTATAAAAACAAAAATGCTACAGAAGAGAAGCATACAATTCTCAGAAAGACAGAAAGAAGAGTGAGCCAGAAGAACAAAAGAAGAGATCCCAGGACCTATAGAATCCAAGTAATCTACCAGAGTGTGAAAGTGCAAAACTCAGAGGAGAAAGAACTTGGAGAAGAATTTGGATAAAAGACCCCTACAACTGAATAACTCATAGAACCAACTTTCTGATGATATCTCGTTCGCCAAAAATAGAGTCCGGATGAGCAAGATATGGCTCCTAGAAGGCAAAAAACAAATATCAACTTTGACAAAAAAAACCATCAAAATGGAAAAATCAGAGAATTAAACCTCCACCATTAGATTGGGCTCAAAAAGAGCTTTCCGATGATATAAAGAAGTTGAAAATCTGATATTGTATGCTTAAGATACGGCCAAAAAACCCAGGTACCCTTAAAAATCTCAAAAAAATGAGCAAAGAGGGAAAGAAATGCTGACATCATTTGACACTTAGCCTAAAATTGATGGCCAAATGGTCGTCATGGCTCAAATGACCCCCTAGGGCTGGAAATGAGGCCCATATGACCGTGGGTGCACAGAACAGGGGCTCGGTGGCTGGGGGCTGGCCCTAAAGCGAGCGGTCACCCACGTGACTGTGGGCCGCGGTTGGTAAAGGCCATGGGGGCGGCGGAGCGGAGTGGTGGGCTGAGGAGCGGAGTGGTGGGCCAAGAAGTAGAGCGGTGGTGGGGGCCGGTGTGTGCAGCCGGTGGTGGGGGCCGCGGAAGAGCGTCGGTGGAGGGCCGGCGGCGGCGGGGGCCGTGGAGGAGCGCTAGTGGCGCGGCGGAGGTGCCAAAAAATTTGCACAGGCCATGTTAAAAATAACACAAAAAACATTTTAAAAATGTTTAAAAAAAAAAATAAAAAATTTGCCTCGAATTTCGTGTCGTATGGCCCTAGGAGGCTAAAAAATTCACCTAGAAGTTCCTAAGGCCATAAATAATAAATTTTATGTTTTTTGACTCTCCCAGGCCTTCTGAGTGCAATGGTGGCATCTATTTTTGCTCAAAATGCCCCCAATTTTTTTTCTTTTTTGCAGGCAAAAAAGAAATAAAAAATAACGTCCTGCAGAGAATACCAGAACTGAAAAAACTTGCTTTCATACCATGTTAGATTAGGTGAAAAACTAATCTCCCAAGAACACCTACATGCATAACCCTGTCACATGGAAGAAGCAAAGAATAGAAAGAAAGAAAATCATGGAGGCCAAAAAGCCAGAGACATCATATGCACATTCAAAAGAACAATATCTATTATGAACAATGCATTGAGTTTCTGAAAAATACAAAAGGGAATCCTTATAAAAGGATACCGAAACCCTAAAGGAGAAAACCCTAAAGAATAATAAGATGCCTAAGTCTAACTTAAGTGTAGAGAATAATAGACTAATAATTAAATAAATTAATTATTAGCTATAATATGACTACTCTAATAGCTATTACCTAGACAATAACAGTGTATAAGGTGTTGGAATCCAAATGAATGATGTTGCCCTGTAATGTGGGCTCTATCAAGAAAATCTAATGGTAATGCCATGAAGAAAGATCAAAAGGCTAAAGGGTTTCCAAATCCAGCTCGAAGATCCAAAGCCAAATCAACCGGCAACTTTCCCTAATGAGCATCAGTGAAGGATAGACTTTTTAGCATCTTCCATCTTTTGGATCGGTTTGTCAAGATAGTAATGTTTAATTAATAAGTTTTTCCCCTTCTTTTGGGTTGAGAAACTTTATTAATTAAATGTTAATTATTTGATGCTAGGGTAAGGTGGGTTTAATTTAAGATGTAAATGGGTTATTAAATATGTTTTCCCCTTTTTTCTAAATTGGGTTGAGAACTATTTATTAACATTTTTAAATAATAATGTTTTAAATCCACATAGGGGAAAGATTATAAATGAAGATCATTGCTTATTTTATTGTAAATTCTGACAATGATATTCTATAAATCATTTGTCTAAATATCTTTTAAAGCATGATAAAAATGGGATAGGATAATTAATGGCTTATCTTTTTTACCTTCACCCCTACCCCTACAAATCTGGGAATCTAGCATCTGGATTTAAGAGGCATCTTCATGGGCCAAAAATGCAAATTTTTTTCATTTTTAGTGGGGTTATGGCCGTGAATGCAGATTTTGGATTTTCTTTTTTACACCTCTCACTTAGGTGATTGAGGTTAGTTCTTCATTCTATCTCACTTAGAGGTGAATGTTTGTAGCTCTGGAAAAGAAGGTTTTGCTTGGCTCCTTTTCACTGAACATAAGCAATATTCCTTCTTGTCTTTGTTCACTTTCTGAGTTTTCCATTAAAATTCATGTCAAAGTTATTGTGATTCTGTTTATCCTTTACTTTGCATGTTTGTTCAAATTGAATGTTCAGGAAAGTGTTTTGCTATTGCTGTTCTAATCTGTGTGCATTTGGGTTTTAAGTTGTGGAAGCTCTTTCCCTTCTTTTTACTCCAAATACCTCTTTATTTCAAAAAATATCAAGGCAATAGGGTCAAGTTGTGAATTAAAAAGTTATTTCAAGTGTCATTGTGAGTATTGCTTCAATCTATGGATCTATTCAAAGTTGGTGAATCACCTAGTTTAGTTTCAGTTTCAATGTCGTGCACTCTCTCCCATTTTCTCTAAAAAATAGTCAAGTTTCAAGGTGATTAAAGGGGAAGTCGGCCCCTAATCCAAAGGTCTACTTTCTGATAGGTTACCCATAGCCTGAAAATAGTCCCATGTTTCACAAGATTACTAGGTTCACACTTATCTTATTAGGGTGTAATCCTTAGTGACAACAGGTAATAAGGGAAAATATAGAGGGTAGGAAGGTCAGAGAAATTGTATTTGTGTATGTGTGTGTGTGTGTGTGAGAGAGAGAGAGAGAGAGAGAGAGAGAGAGAGAGAGGGGGGGGAGGGAGAGGGAGAGGGAGAGGGAGAGGGAGAGACTCTCCTCTCTCTCTCTCTCTCTCTCACTCTCTCTCACAGCCCCTGCCACCTTGTCACTCTTTCTCTCTCACTCAAGAATTTTCTAGATGTTACATAGCATGTATGCACTATAGTGCATGTGTGCTATAGTGCATGTGCGCTATTCAAGTCATAAATTTGAATAGCGCTAGTGCACTTTGTAATACATTGGAATCCACCAAGCTTAAGGCTTGGATTTTACTTGGAGATCCAACCCAAAGGCTTGGAGGATTCAAATAAGCCTAAGAAGTGTTTTCTAGTAGACATACAAAAAATTCACATGTTTTTTGTGTGCTCCTTGTCAAGTTTACTCATGGTTCAATAATGTTAAAATCAGACGACATGATATTGTAGATCTCTCTGTTAGCTATCTAACCATTTAATTTATTTTGAATTCTGATTATGTTAAGCTTTTCATCTCTAATTTATTTTGTATGTATGTCTGATTTTTGTCAAAAACTAACGTGTAGTATTTTGGGCATAGATTTTGGCTCGTTCATCAAATTTTGCAACAAGTTACTTTTTTAGAAACTAGACTCTGTTATACACACTTGAAAAAAAAAGAAAATTTAATTTTTGATTAGTTTTCAATGATTTCTAGGAGGAGCACATAGAAATTTTACATTTTCAGGATATGTGCACTTTAGAAATTCATAAAAAATTATACATTCATCAAAAAATTAGCAGAAAAATCCAAGAAAAACTACAAGGTGTTAGCTAACTTCTCACTAGAGAGATTAAAAAAATTCAAAAAAAAAGTTAAGATTTTAGGGGGAGCACACCAGACGTTATGTTATGTTTTTTCACAAAAAGAAGGACTACTTTTTGTGCTCCCCCTTTTTGAGGGCCTTAATATGCACCATTTTAAAAATAAATTAGTAGTTTAAAAACTAGATTAAGAGTATTACAACTCTTGTTCTTGTTGCATCTTAAAATTTTGAGTCTAACTATCTTCAATTTCTCGTTGAAGTTCAGAGTTTTATGATTTTATAAAAAAAGTGGCATCTTAAACCCCCTTTTTGGTTCCCCATCTTTGTGTACTTACCCTTATGTGAGTAGATCCCCACTCCAGGCCTGTGAAATATTGACCGATATACCTGCACAACCATGAGTTTCCTCGCCAATTCCATAAAGATGATTTTATTAGTGGGATAGTGTGGCAAGGTGTATGGATCACCTCAGAAATAACCAACTTTGAGATATGTAAAGTTGGGAAACTGTACTCATTCACCTTGTTCTATGCCTCATTTGATACATGCTTCTTAGGAAGCTTTTTGTCAAACAAACACATGTAGTGTCCATAGAAAGCATCCCGCACCCTCCGATAATGAACACAACTAGGTCTTAAAGTCATTTGTTCATAATAGTCCCACATAGGTACCAATGATCTATCCCCTTTGGTTGAGAGGCCAGAAAAGGATCCAAGGGCAGCAATGATGTACGCTAGGTAAGGGTTCATGTAGAATGTGAAAGTGGTAGTCACCTTAGATAAATGATCGCAGAGAATATCATTGATCGTCTCTCTCCAAAATATCATTTGCTTTGATCTAATTACCAAGGAAATGAATTTGTACATCCATGGCTGAAAAGTGTTGGATTCCTTGAGGCCTCTAATTTTTCTAGGCAATATGATGAGATCGTTAATCTCTTCCTTGAATTTTGAACAATAAATCCCCTTAGGCCATCTTGACAAGTTGGACCTCTTGTTAGTCAACCAATGATCATTGACATATTTGATACAATCCTTCTCCCCATCATTCCAACTCTTTAGAGCCTTTTCCTTTGTTATTTTGATGACTACAGGAGTAGGTGGCACTTTGAAAATCCGATCTATTCTATCAAGATCCAAGTTAATAATTGTGTTTCCATCCTAATCTTTGATGGTTCTGGAGGTGTAGTCAAAATTATTGGCACATACTATAACAAATTTTGGCTATAGGACAGCCATAGGAAACATAGCATCTAGGTGGATGTAGCTCTTTCTGAGAAGAATCATCTCACCTTTGGTTGAAGTTTCAACTCTCTTAAGGAATCACCCATGTCTAGGTGACCAAGCTTTGTATCCTGAATCTCATATACATAGGAAGTCACTTGAGAAGGTAAGATGGAGTTTTCATATTTGTCATACTGATATTTCATATTTTTCTTCTCCTTTCCCTTTGGAGAAATGGGTTCTTTTGACATGGCAAGAGTGTATGCAAGTGACACTGTTACATGGAAATTCCAAAGTGTGAGTACATCTTCATTTGATGGACCCATAAAATACTGATTTGGGGTAAAAATGGTATATATATGGAAGCATGCAAGTGGGGAAAAGGATCAGAGAGCTTTTGAATAGCAAAGGGCAATGAATTTTGAGAAAAAATAGCTCTTTAAATGAGGGAAAAACTCAAAAATGATATTTTCTGGAGGTATTGCATCTGGACAACAAGCTTAGAGTGGGTAAATGGAGCAAGTATGCACATATATAGAAATAGGAAGTTCATTTAATCATAGGTGGGGTTTTTATTTCCCACTACAAGTTACCTAGAAGGCACTTGATACATATAAACAAGACTTTAAAGTCCATTTTCAGCCTTGGAAAAAGTGGTAAATGTGTATGCAAAACTCTTGAAGGTGGACATTTTATCTTGCACTGCATGATGGGAAGTAACTTTCCCTTTTTGGAGTGATTCAATGTTAAGAATGAGTTTTTTAACCAAGTAACTCAACCTCATAAGCATTTCCACTGTCAAATTTCTTCAATAACTTGCAGGGACCAAATTTTTTCATTTTCAACTTTCCATATGTTCCAACAGGAAATCTGTCTTTCTTCAAATGAGCCATTACCTCATCACCAACCTCCAAAACCTTATGTCTTCTTGACTTATCTGCATTATCCTTGTATTTCTGATTACTCTACTCCATCTTACGTTTTACTTCCTCATGCAATGTCTTCATAAACTCAACAAATTCTTCCCCTTCAACACTCCTTTTTTGTTCACTAGTAATATCTCCCAGGTCTTGTAAGGAAACTCAGGTGTGGAAACAGCTTCCTATGCTAATCTCTATAGCAGAGTATTGTGCAAATTCTTATAAATCCTTACAATTTCAGATTCGTTAACTACTTTAACAAAGATATTGCAACCACATACCATACATATAGAAAAATAGAGAATGACACAATGATATACCCTGGGGAAACCTTTCGGTAAAAACCCTAGCACTCCAAAACCTGCACAATGTATTGATCAAAACTTTTATAGCTTACAATACACTTGCAATGCAAGTTCTTTCAGAAGATTTCAAAAACCTTGAAGACAAATCACGACAGCATAAAATGTTCCAACAATACACTCGCATCACATCTCTTCGCAACCCTAAAAAAGCTTATATCATGTGCTTCACTTTTTAGGGCTACTCCCAAAGATAAACGTATTAGGGTTTTACCATTCTTCAAGAAAATAGGAATCTTCAATGGCCACATGTCTTCACCTATCATTGAATCTTCCTGACATAGCTCTTACGTGTCATAGGAATCCGTCATAACCATTTTAGCCATGATCTCCTTACACACAATTCAAGATGCTGACACATCAACATTATTTGCAAGAAATACATTTTACAAAACAAATAATAAGAATAGGAATTATCCAAGGTTGAGATACCTTATTCCTAACATTCTCCCACTTGTCGAACACCTTGTAAGAGCAACAGGAACATAACAAGAACTAACCGCTATAGGCCAAAAGGTCCATAGACTCCAAACACCATCTGAACTTCTCAGTGCCCATTGGTTTTGTTAATGCATCTGCAACATTCTTCATAGTATCTACCTTCTCCAAATTTACCTTTCCATCTTCCACCATATCTCTCACAAAGTGAAACTGCACATCAATGTGCTTCATTCTGGCATGGAAGGTTGGATTCTTTGCAAGGCAAATAGCGCTCTGACTGTCACACCAAATAGTAATCTGTTCTGCATCAACACCAACATCAGAACATAATCTTCTAAGCCAAATGGCTTCTTTACAAGCATGAGTAGTAGTAATGTACTCAGCTTTTGTAGTGGACAAAGCAACCACAGGTTGTCGCTTACTCATCCAACTAATGGCACCACCAAACATAGTGAACACATAAGCACTGGTGGATCTCCTACTGTCAATATCACCTGCCCAATCTGAATCCACAAACCTAGGAATACAAACTAAATGCGGAGATCCAGAAGAGTTACCATGATAACATATGGAGTAATCTGATGTACCCCTCAAATATCTGAATACTCGCTTAACTACATCCCAATGTACCCATCTAGGGTTAGCCATAAACTGACTCAGGACTACCACTGCTTGGGCAATGTCTGGTCTAGTATAGACCAAAGCATACATAAGACTGCCAACTGCACTAGCATAAGGTACTCTACTCATGTCCTCCACCTCACTAGGAGATTTTGGACAATCATCTATAGATAACTTTGTTCCCACATAAATAGGAACACATAGTGGTCTACAATCTGCCATGCTGAACCTGTCCAACACAGACTTCACATACTTACTCTGACTCAACCAAAAATTTTTGTTAGACCTGTCTCTACTAATTTTCATACCCAAGATGTACCTAGCTGCCCCAAGATCTTTCATCTCAAACTGTGCTGACAACTAAGATTTAAAATCAGAAATCATACCCTTACCCTTCCCAAACAACAACATATCATCAACATATAATGCAACAATAAGAAGGCGATCATTTTCAACTCTAAAATAAACACAATGATCTGATTTTGATCTTACAAATCCAATTGACAATACAAAGGCATCAAACTTAAGGTACCACATCCTAGGAGATTGCTTCAAACCATATAGAGATTTCTTTAATCTGCAAACTAAGGATTCTTTACCTTTAACAATGTAGTGCTCAGGCTGTGACATATAAATCTCTTCCTCCAAATCACCATGAAGGAAAGCTGTCTTCACATCCATCTGTTCTATCTCTAAATCATATGATGCAGCAGGAGATAACAGAAATCTAATGGATGTCAACTTTGCAACAGGAGAGAATATTTCACCATAATCTATTCCCTCTACCTGTGAATACCCCTTTGCAACCAATCTAGCTTTGTACCTTTCAACACTACCATCTACATAGAATTTCTTCTTGAACACCCATTTACAGCCAACATATTTTCTCCCTTTAGGCAAAGGTACAAGGTCCCAAGTTTTGTTTTTCTCCAATGAAGCCATCTCATCATCCATAGGCTCAATCCAGGAACCTACATCTTCCATGTCCAAAGCCTCTTTCACAGATCTAGGCTCATCAGTGTTAGTAATCAAAGCAAAGGCACAACTAGAATCTAACATAGAATAACCAAACCTTTCTGGTTGCTTTCTTTCTCTCATGGATCTCCTCAAGGGCTATGGTTGAGGTTGTTCTTCCTCTTTTTTTGAACTATCAGAGCTACTAGAGCTCTCCTCATCATTAGGCCCAACATGGTCTCTCTATTTAGTCTTCTCAGGGGTAGGAAGCAACTGAACAACATCTTTTTCCTTTTCTTTTTCATCTGGTTGTAGCACAATAGGAGAAGATGTTAGCTCTCTGAAAATAATATTTCTACTATACAACACCTTACTAGTCACAGGATCCCAAAGCTTGTATCCTTTCACACCAGCACTGTATCCGATGAAAATACATTTAACGGCTTTGTTTTCCAACTTAGATATTTTCTCCTTTGGAACATGTGCATAAGCTTCACAACCAAAAACATGAAGATGTCTAATTGAAGGCTTCTTACCAAACCACACCTCCATGGGTGTCTTACCAACAAGGGTTGATGTAGGAGATCTGTTAACCAGATAGCAAGCAGTGGCCATAGCTTCAGCCCAAAACCTTTGTTCTAAACCAGCTCCACTAAGCATACTCCTAGCCTTCTCTATCAATGTCATATTCATTCTCTCTGCAACTCCATTTTGCTATGGGGTATAAGGAGTTGTCTTATGCCTCTCAATACCTTGTTCTTTATAGAATTGTTCAAACTCTGCTGAGCAAAACTCACCACCATTGTCAGTTCTCACACACTTAATCTTCTTACTAGTCTGATTCTCTACAAGAGCTTTAAATTCCTTGAATCGACTAAAGACTTGTGTCTTACTTTTAAGGAAATAAATCCACGTCCTTGTATTGTAATCATCTATGAAAGATACAAAAAATATAGACTTGGAGATTGAAGGAACTTTTACAGGACCAAATACATCAGAATGAATAAGATCCAAAACATCAGAAGATTTGTGAGAACTAGAGTAAAACTGAACACAATTTTGTTTACCATAGACACAATGTTTGCAGAAGTCGAACTCAAGATTGCAATCATTTAACCCCTCAACGAGATTTTTATTTTTTAGGGTTCTGAGACCCTTTTCACCAATGTGGCCAAATCTCATATGCCACAACATTGTCTTTTCTGCAGGAAGGTTACCTTCCAAAGTGTTTGCACTACCATCAGAACCAATAGCCATAGACTTCTTCACTGCTTGTTCAGATGGTGAGGATGAAGAACTATTACATAGAGGAATACATGCATCTAGCTGAAATAAGGTACCTCTCCTAGTACCCCTTGCAAGCACTATCGATCCTCTCATCATCTTGCATCCTTCTTTTGAAAAAACAACTTGCACACCTACATCATTTAGCATACTTACAGATAATAGGTTTTGTGCCAAACTTGGAATGTGCATAACTCAGTTGATTCCCTTTACTCGTCCATCAGGAAATTTGATAGTGACCCTTCTGCATCCAACTATCTTTAGGTGAGAATCATCACCCAAGTACACCTTTCCACCATCAAACTCTTCATATTTTGAGAACCAGTTTCGATGAGAGGTCATGTGAAAAGATGCACCCGAGTCAACCAACCACACATCATCAGATGCATGGGCTGCCAAAGCTGCGATGAATGCATCGCCGTCTTCTTGAGATCTTTCTAAAGCTGAATCTGAACCTTTCTTCTTCTTCTTCGGCTCTTTGCAGTCTTTATGGAAGTGCCCAGATTTATCACATTTCCAACATTTTGCCTTGGACTTATTGGAAGCCTTTGACTTCCCACAGTTTTTGGATCTACCCTTATTGTCAGACTTATTGTCATTTTTCTTCCCTCTTTCAGTGGATCTCCCACGAACAGCAAGGGCTTCTTTTTCTGAAACGGAAGCCTTTCTCCGCATCTCCTCTGATAGTAGTGAAGACACCACATCATCCATTTTGAAGGTGACTAACGTGCTTCCAAGAGCCTTCACAAGATGGTCCCATGAATCAGGTAAAGAACACAAAAGTGTGTAGCAATGATCCTCCTCCTCTAACTTGACACCAACTGATGTCAACTATGCAGCCAATAGATTAAATGCATTTAAATGATCCGTTAAGGATCCACCTTCCTCCATTCATAGAGAGTACAACTTCTTCCTCAGGAACAACTTGTTCACCAGAGATTTGGCCTGATACATGGCCACAAGTCTTTCCCACAAACTATTTGCGGTTTTCTCATCTAGAACATTCAGAAGAACTGCATCGGTTAAACAGAGTCTTATGAGACCCTTAGCTTTACGGTCTTTGATATCCCAATCTTCTTGAGCTATAGTTTCTGGTCTTGTAGCATTTGAAGTCACTTCCCATAGGTCACGATCTTCCAACATGTCTTCCATCTTGAGTTTCCACAACTCAAAATTAGTGCCATTAAATTTCTCCACCTCCATTCTTCCATATGATGAACTTGCCATCTCAATCTACAAATAAGATTCAGAATACTCTGCAAAAAACTCCCACTCAAACTTGAGATCAGCTCAAAAAACCCTACCCAACAACTAGGATCAAAAGTTGATCAAGCTCTGATACCACTTGTAAGGAAACTCAGGTGCAGAAACAGCTTCCTACGCTAATCTCTATAGGAGAGTATTGTGCAAATTCTTATAAATCCTTACAATTTTAGATTCATTAACTACTTTAACAAAGATATTGCAACCACATACCATACATATAGAAAAATGGAGAATGAGACAATGATATACCCTAGGGAAACCTTTCGGTAAAAACCCCAGCACTCCAAAACCTGCACAATGTATTGATCAAAACTTTTATAGCTTACAATACACTTGCAATGCAAGTTCTTTCAGAAGATTTCAAAACCCTTGAAGACAAATCATGACAGCATAAAATGTTCCAACAATACACTCGCATCACATCTCTTCGCAACCCTAAAAAAGCTTATATCATGTGCTTCACTTTTTAGGGCTACTCCCAAAGATAAACGTATTAGGGTTTTACCATTCTCTGAGAAAATAGGAATCTTCAATTGCCACATGTCTTCACCTGTCATTGAATCTTCCTGACATAGCTCTTACATGTCATAGGAATCCATTATAACCGTTTTAGCCATGATCTCCTTACACACAATTCAAGATGCTGACACATCAACATTATTTGCAAGAAATACATTTTACAAAACAAATAATAAGAATAGGAATTATCCAAGGTTGAGACACCTTATTCCTAACAGGTCTGATACACATCTTAGTTTTATGCTATTAACAATCTCAAAAGGTGTCTTTCCAACACTCCTATTCACCAAATTATTGTATGCAAACTCTGCTTGTGCGAACATCAAATACCAATTACTCGGTTTGTCTCCAACTAGGAATCTTAGTAAGTTACCCAAAATTCTATTTAAAACCCCTGTCTATCCATCAATTTGTGGATGAAATGCAGAACTATATTTCAACTTGGTGTCCAGCTTCTTCCATAGAATTTTCCAAAAATAACCAACAAACTTACTGTCTTGATTAGAGATGATACTCCTCAGTAAGCCATGCAATCTGACAATATCCTTAAAGAGAAGATTTTCTATATGCACTACATCTGATGTTTTCCTATATGGTATAAAATGTGCCATCTTGGAAAATTTATCCACAATAATAAATATGGAATCATTACCTCTTACTGTCCTCAGTAAGACAAGAACAAAATCCATGCTGATATCTCTCCAAGGTTTCTTAGGAACAAAAACCAGTGTGTGTAATCTAGTATTCTGGCTTACTCCTTTTGAAACTTGACAAAATCCACAACTCTTCATAAATTTATGAACATACTTATACAATCGAGGCCAAAAATACCTTTCCTTAAGAAAACTCAATGTCTTATCAATGCCAAAATGTCCAGCCAAACCACTACTATATTTTTCCTTTATCAAATTAGTTCTCATTGATCCTCTCGGTATACATAACTGAATTCCTTTGAACAACATACTTTCCTAAATGAAATAGTCTTCAAACTTACTCAGTTGATCTAATATAGGTGCTTTGCACATTCTTCGCTGCTAAGAAAAATTAGGGTCACTTTAATACAAATTCTTCATGTCATGAAAACCAAGAACCTCAATTTTAATTTCTCTCATCAAACATCTTCTTCTACTCAATGCATCAACAACTTGGTTAGACACTCCACTCTTATGCTTGATCACAAATGTGAAATTCTACAAATACTCAACCCATTTCATATGTCTCTAATTCAACTTATTTTGACTACCTAAATACTATAAAACCTTATGTTCAATATATAACACAAATTATTTTGGAATCAAATAATGTCTCCATTTCTTTAGGGCTTGAATAATAACATAGAATTATTGATCATACACAGAATATTTCCTTTTAGAATCATTCAACTTCTCACTAAAGAAATCAGCTAGTTTATTTCTTGACTCAACACAACTCCTATTTCACTTCTACTTGCATCACATTCAACTTGGAATACCTTATTGAAATCAGGTAAAGTTAATACATGTTATTCAACAACCTTCTATTTTAAAGTCTCAAAAATCTTATCAACTTCATGTATCCATTTGAACTCTCTTTTATCTCCTCTCATTGTCTTAGTTATAGCATTACAAATTGAACTAAAATTTATGATGAAATTTTGGTAGAAACTAGCCAAACCATGGAATGATCTTACCTCACTAACATTCTTAGGTGTAGGCCAATTAAGAATATCTTCAACTTCTCAGGATCCATCTTCAAACCATCAGCTGAAATCACAAATCCTAAGTACACAATCTCTTCTTTCATGAATGAACACTTTTTCAAATTAATCAACAAATTTTCTGCATTCAATCTCTGTAATACCTATCTAATATACAAGAGAAGATCTTATTTGGTTTTACTGAATATCAAAATGACACGATCACAAATTTACTCAATAATTTCTTCAGAACTTCATTCATCAACCTCATAGAAGT
Source organism: Chamaecyparis obtusa (assembly GCA_027943335.1). Classification (NCBI taxonomy): domain Eukaryota; kingdom Viridiplantae; phylum Streptophyta; class Pinopsida; order Cupressales; family Cupressaceae; genus Chamaecyparis; species Chamaecyparis obtusa. The sequence continues at coordinate 11,580 of BSBK01010349.1, read as the reverse complement.
ACTTGGTACATTAGTTAAACCAAAGGGCATAGCCAACCACTCATAAAAACCTTCTTTTATCTTAAAAGAAATCTTCCATTCGTCACCTTCTCTAACTCTAATATGATGATATCCACTCTTCAAATCAATCTTAGTGAATATTTTGCTCCACTCAAACAATCCATTATGTCATCCATTCTCGGTATATGGAACTGATACTTCACTATTATCTTGTTGATTGCTCTTGAATTAGTACACATTCACCATTCTCCATTCTTCTTAGGTGCCAATATAGTTGGTACTACACACAGACTCAAACTTTCTCTGATCAAACCTTTCTGCAACAACCCTTGGACTTTTCGGTTGAGTTCCTCATTCTTAGTTGGTTTCAGTTAGTGTGGTGCTTTATTTGGAAAAATTTCTCCAGAATCAAATCCATACAATGACTTATACTTCTCATCGGTGGCAAACCATCATGTACATTATCTAAAATTATTTCTTTGTACTTGGTGAGAAAATTTCCTACCTCTACCAACACTTTATATTTTGTTGTCTCAGTTGGTTTGTTAGGAATCAAAGCATAACAAACATCATTTTTCTTTAGATCCTTAACAAACTACCTATCTTCCATCAAACAAACTTTCACAGATGTACATATCTCACCAACAGACACTTCAACCAAAGGTAACAATATTTGTCTTTCACCATAAGCCAAAATAGTATTGCAAGATATAAAAATATATATATGGTGTATATATATTTTTATATCTATGTGTGTGTGGGTGTGTGTGGAGAAAATGTTGTAGATATATATTACCTCATAATCCAATAAAAGGAGATCCCAATCGATTAACCGAAAGGAGATGATCAATGCAAAGAGGAATCAACTAGTTATGGATAAAGGGGGAAAGGGGGTCTAATTTCTTAATTATAAAGTAAAACAATAAATCAGAAAGATTAGGATGAAATAAAACACTTATCTTGAAATGTAGCAGATCTGAAAATTGCTATTTTTTGGTGTCTGTACTGAGTTTTTGGAAATTCTGCAACCGAATCTGGAACATAAACACAGAGATGGAGAAAACCCATAAATCTTTTTCTTTTCTAAACCAGGTTGACCTTGACCTAACATACGCTGACCTTAACCTGCACTGCTTCGACATAAATTTTATTTGTGGATCTTAAAAGTTTTCCAAAAAGGGTATCCAAATATGCTCTATAATTCATTGTTTCGCACATGCACCTGTAATAAAAATGATTTGTTTTGTTTATATGAGGGGTTTACCTTGGTCAAACCCCAATTTTGGAATTAACCTTGAAATAGAATTGAAATTGCAGTAATAAACAAAGTAAATAGAACAATTCACCTTGCTTATGTTGAGACCCTTGCAGATGATTCAAATCCTTGAATCCACAAGTATGGATGCTCCAAATGGATGTAGAATTGTAGGATGTAGGATGTCTCAAATCAATTGTCTTTAGATCTTCAACACCAATCTTGAATAGATCTTGGAATAGGAAGAAGCTTGAATGGACATGGATGGAGGAATCTTCAACAAGAGGGCTCCATAGAGCTTGAATCCTTCAATAGCTACCAATGGATCTCCTTGATGAATTGAATCTTGAATGCTTGAATGCTTGAATGCTTGGAAATAGATGATTGCTTCCTTTTCTTTCTTTCTCTTATCTTTCTTTCTTTTTCTTCTTCTTCTGGTGTGTGTAAATTTTGTACCTAGCTATAGACACAACACTTCAGTAAAATATTAGAGGTTAGCAAAAATTAAAATATACAAATAAGAACAATATAGCTAACCAGGTGATTTACTGCCTTCTAGTAGGTGTGAGTATGGTGTTCTCAGATTAGACTGAGATTAGTGACAATGCAACACCTAAATGAAGGATTTAAATGATGAAAGCAATAAAATATGAATGCAAATTAATCTATTTTTAATTTATTTTTGATGCAATAAGATGAGAAAAACTGATAATAAATTAATTTAAATGGATTGAAATGATATGCAAATTAAGCTAACAATGATATGAAATATGAAACTAGAATGAATTGAAAACAAGATTGATCTCACAAAACACCAATTCGCAAGAAGCTTGATGATTCCTCTGATGTCAATTTGCCAGAGTAAGTATGCAAATTTTGTGGATGATTTGTAAAGAGCCAAGCCTTGATTTTATAGAAATCCAGGGCTTGAGGGTGCATGGAAAAAGTCATAAATCACTCTTGATGAACTCAAGTTGATTTTTGAGTTAACAAGAAATTAGAAATAGATAACTCATAAAATCATGCAAGAACAACTTTTTAACTCAAATCAGAAGTTTAGATCAACTTTGAACTCAAAATAGATGTTGAGTTTTGAAAAGATAACAACTTGAATTGATTTTCTAATTTAAAGTTTAACTGCTCTTTGAATGTGCACAAATAATCATGAATTAAATAAATAAATAAAGTGATTTATCCTCAACTTAACTGATTTTTGAAATAAAATAATTAATTTATGGGTTAATCAATTATTAAATCAAACTTTATTCTAAAACTATATTATTAAATATTGACAACCGACTTTAATTAATTAAATAAAAATTTAATCAATTAGTCATGAGATTTTGGATTTATTGTCAAAATAAAATAATACAATTTAAGAATAATTTAATTAAATTTAATAAAAACAATTAAGTGGCAGTATTAAATCTAATTAATTAAATATTCAGAATATTCAATTAATCAAACTTTAGGATAAATAGGATTTATCACCAAATAATAATTAAATTAAAGATAATTAGGATAAATAGTAATATTCAAGGAATATTTCCCGTTGCAGAATTTAGGATAAAATCAATTAAAATTCAATAATGTGCAGATATGCCTTAGGTTAGGACTTTGATGTCGATTTCATTTGAATTGAAGATGTAGGAGGTTAATGAACCTATAGCCCATTTTTGGGGTATTACATTTTGCCCCTCTTTGAATCACTGTGCAAAGCGCAGTGGTTCAAAGAATAGTCTATGTTTTGATATACATATGAAACTGATTTGAAAGATTAAAGATTGAAAGATATCGACCCAGGCTCAGAATGACCAGGAATCGAGATGATGCTAGCTATATCAACAATGAACTGGTGATTACGAAAAAGTGCCAAAATGCCTGATTCCGAACCTTATGATTGCAAAGAAGTGAGTGACCAATTCCAGACCTCAATATCCTTGTATGAATCATATTGGTATCACATCCTGAACCCATCAGTTATGAAGAACCAAGGAAATAACACTAATGAACTGATAGTTATGAAAAGCTGATACAATTTACAAGATAGATTTGGATACTAGATGAATCTGATATGCCCCAAGAGATGATAGATTTTCCCCAAGCGATGAGGACTTTAGATAAATCAGCAACTAGACATGGTTGTTGTCTTGATTACTGAGGAAAGATTGATTGACGAAATTGAGTTACAGACTTTGAATGATGTGCAATGCCATGCCCCCTTCGGGATTAAAATTGAAATCTGATAAGAAAAGTCAGTGTTTATAGTTTAGAAGCATGTTAATTGATTTGAGAAGTGGTTATACACATCCGAGAACATGTTCTGCATCATTTAGAGGTCTTGGAGACCAAGTTTGACTAGGTTTGACCATGAGTTGACCATGGTTAACCAAGTTGAAATTTCAATAGTTTGATGTAAGATAATTAGTTAACTTGAATTTTGGATTTCTTTGATGATTGAAGGTTGATTATGCAAGTAGTGAATAATATAAACGATCTCAGATTTTGATTTTGATCCTAAAAAAGGATTCTACTTGCTGTTTTGTTGGAGGAACCTTCATGTGAGATTCAACTCTTATGATATGTTTTTAGCATTTTTGAAGAATTGTTTAAGCATTTAAGTTTAATTCAATAATTTGTGAGATCACGCAATCATGCAAAGTGCAAAATGAAATGCAAACCTAGGACCTAGGACCTAGTCACTGATTATGTGTCAGTCATTCTCATCATTGAATTTTTTAGGTAACTGGATAAATTAATACAATGCCCACTAGTTATGAAACCATAGATATATGAATATCGATTTGTATGTGCACGAATCAATACAACACCCACTGGTTAGGCAACCATGGACATATAAATATTGATTTTATTTTCAGAATGTCGGATTAGATATAAGCACCAAGGCACAAACCCTAGGATGACCTGAATATCATGTCCATTTTGATATAGCAATTTGTATAAGCATCAAAACATAGACGTCGTGATGACTAGAATATGCCTTGTGTACAAACACATCAAACAGTCAAGAGATCATTCTAAATCCAATGTGAATTACCCGTAGTGACCCTTTATTGTTCACATCCTTAGGTAAGATCGCATTTCACAATAGGATAAATTATAATTAATTTTTATGTTAATTTAAATTATTTTGTAAAGTATAAAATAAACTTAATTTTATTTGTAATACGGTTTTACAAGCTAACAAATACATGTGTTATTCATAGTTTGTTATTTACATTATTAATATATTTAATATTTATATTATATAAAAATAAAATTTAATTTAATTTATGATAATAAACATAATAAATAATATCAATAAATAATATTATTATATTTTTCATACATAGAAATTTCATTAGCAGTTGTGTCAATATGGCTAAAAAAGTGGAAATAAAACTGTTCACATTTCACATTCCTAAATTCTCGTGTATAAGACCTCATTTGATCTAGCCAATCAAATGATAGAGAAATAGTTTTTATAAATTATAAACTTAAAAATATTGCATTTAAACTTTACAAAATCTAAATTTATGACAAAATACAAAATATAATAAATTCTTATTGGCAGAAAGAGTTTCATTTAATCACTAGTTAACACTAAAAAACCAAAAATTGATACAATAGTACTTAGCCTACTGACAAGTACTAAAAATGGGTCGAAAACATTAGTACTGGCCATTAGAAGGTAGGGACTAATAAACATTTAAGTAATATAGTAATATATTACTTAAATTCAGTAATGTGTTATTATCTTACTTAAATGTTTATTAAATAAGCTATTTTTATTTTAAAATTTGCAATGTTGTAATTGATATATAATTAATTGATGTTTTTTATAAATCAATTAATTATTATTAAAATGCAAATTTGGTTTCAAAATGTATAAGTCCATTTTCGGATTTGGAGAGATAAGGGGTTGAAAAGTCAATGTGGGACTTTTGTAAAGGGGTAGAGGTGGCACTTTGACATGTTGTTAGTGCTTATTACAAATTTGGACTCTTTTATGAGTCATTTGAGTCATTTTAGGGGATGTTATGGCCAAACTAGAGTGGTCATCATTAGTACTTGGACAAATAGGTCTTTTGGACTATTTCGACTTCTTAGGTGGAATTTTTATCCATTTTTTGAGGGATTTTTCTCACATTCGACCCCTGTATTTTGAAATGCAGTTTTTATTTTTAGAGGTTTTAGGTGGGAGTTTTTCCTATATATTGTATCTCCTTATTCTTTTTGGAGTTAGTTGGAGTTTTGTAGAAAGAAAGTGTTGTTGTGATCAATTTGGATATCCTTGGCATTTCTCTGTAGTCTACTTCTCATGTGAGCTATTTTATCATTTGCCTTTGAGCATAATACAAAGATTTTTCAGATCTATCTTGGAGTTTCATTTTTGTGTACTTGTGATTGATGTTGTTTTTGTGTTTCATCTTAGAAGCCTTTAAATGATGTCTCATTTTAGTACCATCAGAAGCTAGTGAAAGTTATTCATAGGTCGTGACTTGTATATCTGCTTGGTAGTTATTGAATGTGATCATTTTCCTTTCATAATATCCAGTTTAGAATATTTTCATGAAGTACTTATATGTGTGATTTTTCCACTAAGGTTGTATCCTTATCATTTCTGGTTATCTACTCATTGTGTTGTGAGATTTAGTGGTTCCATATTATCATTTTTGGTGCATCACCTTTTCCTTCTACATTATTTAGGTTTTGCAAATTTTTAGTCTCTTATCCCTTTTCCATCAAGTTTCAATTTTGTTAAGTTCGGTGAAGTATCAAGTTACATTCAATAGGAGCCAGCCTAGAACCCGAAGGTTCAATCACCTTCATAGTTTACCCACAAGCTAGTGATTGTTCCCATGTTTTCTAGAAATTCCAAGTGTTTTAATGCTTAGGAAAGGGTGCAATTTATGGAGTTAACAGTACCAAGAAAGGCTTAATGGCCTAGATCTGTAAACTTTGAGGGAATCTATGAAGTGGTCTCTAAGTGCCTTGGATTGTATTCAAACCTCCTCTCTCCTTAGAACAAAGTAATAGCGGATCAAGCTTAGCAATAAGAAATATATATAGCATATGAAATTAAATTACTTAATATGAAATATGGGATTTAGGAATTTAATTTAATTTAAATAATGTGTATATTATGTGTATACTTTGTGTCTCCTTCGTGTATTCTTGCATCAATGTGTATTTTTTTTGTCTTCATGTGTATGCTCTGTGTATTCATACATTCATGTGTATATTTCATATTTTCAAATGAGTGGTTCTATTTATGACTAATCTAGAATGATAAGAATAACTAAAGAATAAATCGAAATATATGAATCCAGTGCAAGCCATCATTTAATTTTGTAAATTCAATTAGCACCCTTGTGAGATCATCCAAAAGAAAACTTGTCCTAAATTCAATTATTAATTTACAAGGATAAACATATAATTGCTTGAGGACAAGCAAATTTGGGGAGGATAGGACTATAATATCCTCATTCCTAAAATAGAATTTAATAATGGAAAAATAAAATTAATAAATAATATAATAATACTTACTGATGATAATATATTTTTTATTTAAAAATAATTAATAATGTTAATAATAAAAATCATAATATATTTACATACACCCACAAATATACTAAGGATATCGACTAACCAGCAATGTCGTAGTTTCAGGGGTGGCAAGAACGATCACCATAAATAATGGTAGTGAAAACCAATTATGAAGAAAGACAAACATAAATAATATCAATGACATGTGTCTAGGGCAATGATTTAAGTGTTGTTGTATCACAATAATCTGCTTTTTGCTTTTTCATTAAAAGATTTTGTAAACTCTATATATTTGTGTATTTGGTTAATATAATTATTTCTCTTTTTTGAGTTTCACTTTTGTTGTCCAGTTCTCATTGTCAAGCCTTGTGTTGTTACCATTCTTAGTCATGGTTGTCTTCCTATTATTTGAAGCTCAAACTGCTGAGATCCAAATATCATTTATCGTGCTACATGAACTCTCACCAAGGTCATCTTGACTTTCATTTTTATGGCTGCCTACTAAACTGCCACTCTTCATATTAATGAAATTTATGAAAGACATTGCCTTTTGGCTCTCTATGGGCTGTCTTTTGTCTCCTCTTGAAATATTATATGATCTTGACTTATGCAATTGTATGACACTTAAATAATTGCCCTAGACACATGCCATGGATATTATGACCATTAACTAAGATTCTAAAATAACGAGCTCAAAATAGCAAGAACTTAGGATACTAAAATAGTCTAATGCCCTCCCTTAATGGTCATTATATCAAGTACACCAAGTTGCCTCCTAAACTTGATAGAATTTTCTGGACTGGGAGACTTGGTGAGGATGTTTGCAGTCTGGTGCTTAGTGGGGACATACTGCAATGTCAGGGATCCATCTTTGACAAGTTGGCGGATGTAGTGACAATGAAGGTCAACATGCTTTGTCCATTCATGGAAGATTGGATTTTTGGCTAACTTCAAAACTCCTTGATTATCACAAAACAAGGGAGTAGGGCTTGCTTGATGTTTGACCGCTGGGGTAAACTTAGTAATGCATAGACATAGTACAGGATGTGCAACAAATACAAAATATATCAGAGAATAATAAATGGTTTTAGTAATTATTCTAGACTTGCATGTACATTTACATAATAAGGATAATACAATAATGTCCTGTGTCCATCCTCTGAGAGGGTACATAAACTACCCAAAGGGTAATGACCAAAACCTCATGACGTAACAGTTTATCTCTCAGTAACTAACGACCAAGACTAACATAACACTTAATTAATATATTAACTGGTACATTCAAATATCCTGACAACACTTGAGACATGTGCATGTCTATAAACATTTGTCTAAGCCAAACTACCTTACAAGTTGCCTTAATAGTACCCTAATATTTAGCTTTGGTAGAGGAGAGTGATATTGCAAACTGCTTCTTGCTGGTCCATGTGACTGAACTTGTGCCCAAATTGAAAACATACCCAGAAGTAGACTTTCTATCATCAATAGAACCTACCCAATCTGAGTCAGTAAAACAAATGAGCCATGGATTTGTGCTTCTGCAGAGAGAATACCAAAATCAAGAGTGCCCTTCACATATCTAAGCATGTGTTTTACTACAATCCAATGTTCAACTTTTGGGGCTGTCACAAAGCCAAAGATGTATCTCATAGCATAGTTGATGTCAGGCTTAGTGGTAGTGAGATAGATGAAGCTGCCCACTAATTGCATGAATGTTGACTCATCCACCACCAGTGAATTTGATTTGGTTGAAAGTTTCAGCCCTTTCTCCATAGGTGTAGATGCTGGTTTGCAATCATGCATTCAAAACTTATCCAACAAAATTTTGACATACTTTGTTTGAGAAATGAAGATGGAAGTATCTGTTTGCCAAACCTCTACACCAAGATAATAATGGAGAAGTCCCAAATTTGTCATATTGTCTTCACAAAAGATCTGCAAGCCCTAGGCCAAGATTGCACATACCCACAAAAAAACCTTGCAATTTTGACTAAGAAATCATACAAAACTAAAAAACTCCTCATGGACCTAAGAAAAAAGCACACATGAGTAGTAGAAAAAAAGATGAAACGATGCCTAAAAATCTCAAAAATGACACTCAAAACCAGTCTGCAACTTCTTCGCAAAGAAAAAGGAGGTAAAAACCCTAGCTTCATGGGTTACTCTCAATGAAAAACACCAACAAACAACGAGCGAAAGAAAACCCTCGAATTTGTAGACCAGAAAAAACCTTCAAAAATTTGCAAATGATTTCCCTAAAAGACACCATGATTTTTCAAAAAAAATGGAAAGGAACTTTTGGAAAAAAAAATTCCAGGTCAAAGCTATGAATTTTTTTAAAAAAAATTCACTAAAAAAACTGCCTAAGCTCTGATACCATGTTATGAAAATGTATATTCATAAAAGATTAATTACAATATGGAGACAATGTCTCCTTAAATAGAAAATAACTGAACATGAAATGAAAAATTTCTACAAAGCTGACAACAAGAAAGTTTCCATGTTATTTAGAAACTAACTAAAAACTAAAACTTACCTAAAAGACTAAATATTTAAATATCTAAAATATCTAAATGACCATTAATATTAAATACTTTATTAGTAGCATTTGATAATGGTAAGAATTTGCCTATTGTATTGAGGTGATAGTTGTGAGTTTATGATTTTAGTTTGTTGTAGCATTTGATAACAACATTGTTTATGTATGTTGCTTTTATTTTGTAATTCAAACTGGTGATTTATCATTCAATAGAGATTTTGTGTGTTGGGTAAAGTTTCTTGAAAGTGGATGTTAATCACCAGTGCATGTTGGCACCCTTCTGGAGTATTTTTTATCTGAGTTTGCAACGTCCATTGGTAGTCTTTTTTTTTTTTTGATCGGTAAAAGGCCTAGGCCCTTAAAATTTTATTAATATTTCAAACAATAAAGTTATACATTACCCCGCTTAGTGCAGGCGCTAGTAGGAAAGAGCGAGGTAGAGAAAACCTCCAGCCATGCCCGGGATGTGAGTCCAGATTCTAATACATATCTTCATGGGCATACCCACGACTCGATCTAAATCAAGATTTGATAAAACATTGACCTCAGTGGGCATACCCACTGCTCCATTATGTCTATAATAAAAAGGCTTTAAGGGCTTTACAATTATTTCGTGGGCCTTCCAAGACTCGATCCAAGATGGGATTTGAAGAATACATTGACGTTAGTGGGCTTACCCACTGCTCAATCTTTTCGAGGATTACCTTGTTTCAAGAAATTTACAATTACTTCTCATAGTTTCATTACATGCTTTGATTTTCACATACAAATGTTGGGGATTGTCTCTGTTCCATATCCTTGAAGGAGAACTGCTCTTAGTGCCATTGGATGGTACAACCTGAAAGATGACAAGAGGCAAAATTTTTTTCCTTTCTTCATGTTTAGTGCACCAGAATACAATAAATGCTAGGTAGAAATCTAAATTATCTTCCTCCAGATGAGAACAAAGGATACTTGTCTTAATGCACCAAATATGTCCTTACCAGCAGTTCTAAGATCATAATTAGTAGCTCAGAATAAAAAGAACAACCAAAATTTTTATGCTTCCTTATTACCTCAACATTGGTTTAATTATTCTAGCCCTTAATTCAATTCATTTAGAGCTTTGTAGCTAAAGAGCAAAAGATACATTTTAAAATTGAAAATAGGATAAAGCACTACCTATAATTCTTAATTAAAATTATCTGCAAGACCATATCCTTTAACATTCTAGATTAACAAAGTTCCAAACCCCCACCCTTATAAAGTGAAGGAACATAGGTAGAGAGTGATTGAAAATAGAAAATACTATAAACCCACTACATCCTTAAAAAAATCTGATCTAAAATACCTGCACACCCTACAATACCAAGCCTCTGTCTATTAACAAAGCTCCTTCTAAATTACCTTTTCTGGGCACCTAGCCTTCTACCTGTTATCAGTTATTTGAATACATACATTTCCCTGCACCTCCGAATTAATACTTCACAAAATTGCAAAAGATGAGCGTATATGTGCTGATGAGATTGCAAAGATTCATGATCTACGTATGCACAGTCTTAAGGACTCTGCGAATTTAAATATTTTACCATTAAGATATTAATCCAGGAGTGAAAAAACCAATATGACAAAGCATTTACCTTAGGCTAAGAACTAAAAACTGAAAACAAAGGCAACAGTATATAAGCATATATATAGTAACCTACATGTATGCCTATATACCACCCGTGTATATGTAGGTACATATGTACTTGTGTTACAGTGTATATAAGTATATATATATATATATATATATATATATATCAGTACATAAGTACCTGTATATATATAGGAGAAAAACACACACATATATATATATGTATGTTTGCAAATATATATATATATATCTATATATATATATGTTTATATCTCTATATGCATATACATATGTATATATGTATGTATGTATATGCATACATATGTATATATATATATATATATATGTCTATATATATATATATATATACATATATATATATATGTATATTATATATATATATATGTATATATATATATATATATGTATATATATATATATATATGTATATATATATATATGTAATATAAAGACATATATATACATATATATATATATGTATATATATATATATATATGTCTATATATACATATATATATATATACATATATATATATATATACATATATATATATATATATATACATATATATATATGTATATATATATATATATATATA
>BSBK01010348.1:445000-620935 GCA_027943335.1 Chamaecyparis obtusa | reverse complement strand
CCACCAATGCAAAAGTAATTACCATTATCATGATTATTATCTCCACTAGATTCACAACATAATCAAAACCTTAGTCTAATTGGGTTTTCTAGTATTTTTCAACAAATACCTCAAAAAAAATCATTTATTCACAAAACAGGTAGGCAAAACTAATTAAATTAAATTGCAAATGAATATACAAAAACTTTCCAACACATTCATCTTTAATAGGCATGAGGAAGACATGATTTTATTTTCTACAAAGATCTAAAAAGGAATAACAAGAATAAACTTCAAACCTACCTCAAATCAAAATTAAACAGATTCGAAGATGACTAGAATGAAGAATACAAAATCCAAGCTTTTCGAAGAACTCTTCAAATTTGTCTCAAAACTGTCTCCAAAATTCCTCCTCCAAAACCTATTGTGTCCCGAATAATGGCCAAAACGCCCAATACTTAAAGGAACTTCCTTGCACATGCAAAAATATAAACTCAACATCAAAAGGGCTTTGCATGAAGATGAACTTCAATTCACAGTTCAGTCTTAGTTTAACTGGAGTCTCCTTTTTCTCTTTGACTTTTGTTGAAAAGCACTTAACCAAACTTCAACTTGAATTACCAATTCAATTTCATGCAATTATGAATGTGCAACATAAAGCATTTAATTAATTAATAATTAAAACATTTAGTTAACATAATTAACACATGCCAAAATAACCCTCAATTTAATAAAATATAATTTAATTAAACAAAGGTTAAATTTCATGATTAAATATTTCAAAAGTGAGGATATTTAATTAATTCACATTAATTAAATAATTCAACCACACTCAAATTAGCATAAAATTAATTCCTAGTTAATTAATGCATCAACTATATAATAAAATAATAATTAAAATAAATAAATAAATACATTTATTTAATTACCATTTAAATACTATGCCATAGCTAAAAATAGAATGATCTAAAAATAGAAATCATAACAAACGCCACAAACCAACGAATCAGAAAGACCTAAAGACTCACATTCAAACTCAGGACTAAGGTTTAAACTCTTGCTAATTGGATGAGTTTAGAAAGGTGGAAACACATAATCTTGTCCCCTACTTAAGGACAATAATTGGCTTAGGTTAGGATTGGAACTAAATATTATCTTCCCTCTTTTACCATTGAGATTAGTGATAGGGCGCGCTCATCCTAACAATTCAAGAAAGTCAATGTCTGGTACCTACGAACCTGCATAAGAGACAAGCATGTGCATATATATAGAGATATAACAGACAATGGAAAGGATCGGCCGAATGTGTGGATCTCACAAGCAAGTAATTACGTCTCCGTCCCTCAACCACATCAGCAAAAATATAAAAGCATACATGAACACCATACATATGCGATATGGGGTAAGTATAATCATAAGCATCAACAAATTTCTAACATATAATCTATCATCTTAGATCAATTACAACATTTATAAAATTAGACTAGAGGTGAGGTACAACATCCACCCCCCTAGAATTAGGCTTACTCTTGGAAGCCTACAATAGTTGAGGATAAATTTTCCCCCAAACATGAAGCATTTACTAAAGATAAAACATGACATTTGAAAGCAAGTCATAACATAAGAACATAATATACAATCATTAAGAACATTATAATATCTAGTTTAGGAATAGCCGAAAATATCATATTGATCAATAATTCATTAACAATTCAAAAAATAAATCTAAACCTTTATTCATACATCATCATAGAAAACATCTAGGATCGATTGCATAAAACACACATTGACATCTATAATGAATAATGAGTTGAGAAGTTCAGGAAAAGCTATCTAGTTAATGCAGTTCACTATGCAATCATAAAAGATACACAATGATTCCAATATCACACAGCACATATAGTACTATCTCTGTGATGTCCTCCCTTATACATACTATCAAGGGTTCATGATGAACATGATAGAAACAATACTTATCACAGAACAAGGCCAACAATAACAAACATTCAGAGTAGCCACCATAATAATTCATAAAAGAAAAACCCAAGTGGGTGAAGCATAAGTCCAACATTAAATCATGAGATATCTCAATTTCAACAATAAATCAAGTGTGACTAGCATCACAAAAATAGATAATGAAAAGAGAGTTAGGTGACTAATCCAATCATAGGAAAGTTCAAAAATTTCAATGCTAGCCCATACACATCACGTACAATTCATAAATCAACCAAAAATAAATCATCAATCATAACACATCCACATAACAAGGCGACTAATAGTAGCCACACTCAAGAGAGTAATCACTTCATGACATCCAAGGTATCACCCTAGATGCATTAGAGAAGGTAACCATACACAATAAACAGTCAAACACCTATGACAATCACTAGGCCAGTGATATCTCATAGACAATAAAGAGAAGCAAGAACATAAATATTTAGATGTAGTTTAATGGTTATCAAAACACAAAAGAGTTTTATGTCTATGTTTGGTTTCAAGTTTAACAGTCTAGACATCTAATGGGCACACAACTTCCCAGAGTTCCCAGTGTAGAACTCGGTGCTCTAATATAGTATTTAATATCATTTTACTATGCATAACTTTTGAATGATTAGATAAAATCAAATTTATTTAAATAAGCATTAAAACTTATTTTAAATACTAAAAACTATTAAAATACGAGAAATAACTAAAACAATTAATTAGACTTAAAAAATGAATGGAAATAATTATATATAAATATTAAATTTCCTAATTTAGCTTTAATTGGATCTCAATAAATTAAATTCAAGTGTACATTTTTTTTGTATTGGAGAAGATTGAATTTAGTACCATTTAAGTACTTACAACATGAACTTTATCATTACAAAATATTATCAAACCAAAATCAACCAAAATATCTTTTTCGAAAAAAGAAGACTGCACAGATTAATCCTAAAAACTCATTAAATTCACTAATTAAAATCATATTTAACTAAGTCAAAGAAAGGAACCTTTAATAAACTAATTGTCCACTTTTCACCTAGCATTCAGGTCAATTTTTGGTTGACATACGGCTAAACATTAGGTTTATGTGCTCAAATGACACTTATCATAGTCGACGACATGCACCATTTTGAATGTGTGTGACCTCATCATAAACCTATATATAAGCTCTTTCTTTTGATAACGTATCGGTCATATAGTGGATTAAGTAAACATTCATATAGCATACTAGTTAACAAGTCAATATGAGTTGGCAATGGTGCCAGAAGTGACTTTCATTTCAAGAAGAGTCAATAAAACTTATAATGTTCAATTGTTGACAATGTTCATGTTAAGAAAGGAAGAGATTATAGCAATTGAGAAAAATTTAATCAACCTTGATCATTGGGGGCTTGAATCATTCGAAAGAAATAAATAGTTCTATATAGTATAAATAATTGAAATTTTTTATGTTTTATAAATTTAGATAAACATTGTATTTTGATAAATGAATTTAAATATATAAATATATTTTTAGGAAATTAGGTTAAGGTTAGGCTCAAAAGAAAATAATTAAATTCTTAAAATATGATTGAGGATTATATGATGTCTTTAATATAATAAATATCTATTATATATAGAATAGTTTGATATTTTGCAATATTTATCTTAAAAAATAATGTACTAATATGACATGTCATTCATAAAATATTATATATTTATATAGAGAATGCAATATGTAGTTCAATATTACAATGTACTGAAAAGTCGTTCTACTCTCTCATGTGACGATAAAGTTACAATACACAATATTACACTATGAGTTGGACAATGTACTGAAAAGCCACTTTTCTTCCGTAGTAATTTTATGCTCTCGTGTGACGATATTACAATATGAGTTGATCAATGGTGCCAGAAGTGACTTTCATTTTGCAGGCTCAGAGGTTTGCATGGAAATATGAAGGTGAGAGGACATGTCATATATGATGGACAGGTTCCTCCATCATCCATGTCTCTGCTTTGGACTTTTCAAGCACCAAAATTTACATGTCCAAAGAAGACCAATATTGCCATATTTCTTAATGTTAATTCTTATTATTTTACATGCTAATAAGCATATTTTATTAAACCAATCCACAAATTCCCTTTCGCATTCTTTGTATATGGTGCCATTTAACAAATAAAAAATTCCTGCGAACCTTTTCCCTCCAAATTCTAATCTACTTATTTAACTAAAGTGGGGTCTTCGATGACTATAAACTAAATTAGCTGGTATTAGTACAAATTTCTTCATAAAAAACCAGATAGGACCATCCCAATGGTCTTTTTTAATTTTCAATCAATTAATACCATCAAATCTCCAGTTTGGAAGTTTTTATGGTTTTATATGTTTTATTATTTTGATAAGACATTCATATTTGATGTCACTTTCAAGGTGCGATTAATGTGTGTCCAAGAGTGGAATTTGGGCTGTGAATGCATTTCTCAACTCAATTTGGCAAATAGGAGTTGTCTTCGCATGTGATTACCCATGTGATGTGCAGGACCAAGCACATATTGATTGCAATGCAATATTTAGACAATTAGTTTAGATATAGTTTGCATATTTAAATAGACGTTAACATTTCCCTTTCACCAGTTATCTCCAGTCAAAATGGTTGTCATGAAGAAGTAATTATAGGTTCAAATTGGTAAAAGCTGACCTGTTATCAACTCCATTCATATATTTCAATGTAATGGCACGGCTCGCACTCTTTCATTGAGTTTATGCATTTGTTTGAGTTTGGCCAAAGTTGTTCCCATGGAGTTCAAAAAATGAAAAAGAAATGTGGAAGTGTTATCTTCAGGTAAGTGGTGTTTGGTTCTATAAATTAGGTGGAGAAGTCATATTAAAACAATTTAGGAAACACAAATACTTGAATCATGAGATGTTGTACAACTTCTTTATGGATGGTTAGACGACCCTAGCTACAAATATAATGTTGTCAACGAGTACAGATCTAGCATGGGACACATCCTACTAGTTAAAATGAATGTGTCAAGACTAAAAGGTAAGTTGATTACTGTTTACAGTTACATGGCATGATAACTATTCCCTTTTAGCATATACAATTAGAAAAGGCTAACTGTACAATATGCTTTTTGCAGATGGTACATTTGATGAAGAAATGTATGTTGGAGTGGAGTTGAACAATGATGGAAGAAAAGCCACTCTACTGCTCTCCTATGATGATAAAATTACTGAAGTCATGTGCTTAATTTTAAAGAATATCATCAACAGATTTGAGAATCTAGAATCGCGTCAAGCAGAGTTAGACCACTTGACAGATAGCCTGATAGAGACTTTCAGTTACTGTAGTACATTATTGCACTACACAACTGATCAACCGCACAACGGAAAACATGTAGAGTTCATTGCAGAAATGGTTCTAAGAAATTTTGAGTATGGAAAAGAGTTGATAAAGCTGCTAATAGATATGGTAGTACAACACTTCATTTTGTAGCTCTCCATGGTCACAATGGGCTATGCAGATTTCTAATGAATGAGTGCGGGTTGCAAGCCCATCAAAAGGATTGAAATGGAGGAAATCTATTGCATTTTCTTGTAAACAGCAATAAAGTACACATAGTATACGTATTGTGGGAATTGACAGGTGTGAAAAATCTAATTTTATTGATGGACGCCAAGGGCAAGATGTCGTTGCATAAAGCAGCTACTAATGGTAATATAGATATTATATGCACTCTCTTGGATGGTCTTGAGGAAGACATGGTGAAAAAATATGTTCATCAGCCCAATTTGTTTGGGCAAACGGTGCTTCTCAAAATAGTAAGGGGAGGTACATGCAATGGCTCTATTTCACATTCAAATGGCTCTTGAGAAGAGCTTGTTTCCTAGAATTGTTGATGCATAGACAGCAAAAGATACTTGGAAGACTCTAAAAGATGCTTACCATAACAATGACCAGATCAAGGTTGTGAAACTACAAATTTTGAAGAGAGAATATGAGAATTTGAAGATGAAGGAAAGTGAGAATGTGGAAGATTTTTGTGTACGAGTCAAAGATGTGGTTCATAAAATGGCCACTTTGGGTGAACTTAAGAGCTAAGAGAATCTGATACAAAAGGTATTGAGATCTCTAACCCCAAAATGGAATACTATAGCAATTATCATTGAAGAAAGTGAAAATTTAGCCACCTTGGAGTTTGATAAGCTAGTTGGATCTCTCATATCACATGAGGATAGAATAAGGGACACTTCTACCAAGATTAGTGAGAAGGCTTTTGCTTCCCAATTTTCAATTTCAAAGAATGATGGTGTTAGTAGAAACAATAACAATCACAGAGGTTCACGAAGGGTTCAATATTAGAACTTTTCAAGAGGAACTAGAGGAAGAGGAGGTGCTCAAGGAGGAAGAGGCTGAGGTAGATTTGATAAAAGAAACATTC
Source organism: Chamaecyparis obtusa (assembly GCA_027943335.1). Taxonomy (NCBI): domain Eukaryota; kingdom Viridiplantae; phylum Streptophyta; class Pinopsida; order Cupressales; family Cupressaceae; genus Chamaecyparis; species Chamaecyparis obtusa. The sequence continues at coordinate 614,542 of BSBK01010348.1, read as the reverse complement.
AATGTTACCATTGCAATCAGTATGGACACTATGAGAAAGAGTGTAGGCTGAAATAAGGTAACAATAATGCAAATTATGCTCAAAAAGATGAGGATCCTTCCTCAAGTAATTTATTCTTGTGTTATGTCAAAGCTGAAAATAATATGAGTGATATTTGGTATTTCGATTCTGGGTGCTCTAACCATATGTCTGGTAACAAGGATATTTTTTCAAAGCTTGATGATGGCTATAAATCCAATATTACTCTTGGAAATAACAATACAATAGAGGTCACAGCCAAAGGAGCCATGGATGTTCAAACAAAGGAAGGTACAAAAAGTGTTCAAGATATTTATTATACTCCAAAATTGAAGCATAATTTATTGAGTGTTGGGCAGCTATGTGAGAAGAATTATAGAGTTGTATTTAAAAATATGAAATGTACTATCTATGATAAGAATCAGGGCAATAAAGTGATTATAGTTGTTCCTATGACAAAGAATAGGATGTTTCCCTTGAAGTTTGGTGAAAATGACAATCAGCTTGTGAATATGGCTTATGAGGATAAAGGTTGGTTGTGACATCTCAGGTATGGTCATTTGAATTTTCATAGTTTGAAGATTCTAACATCAAATGCATTGGTTCTTGGGTTGCTTAAGGTTGAAGAGCATAACAAAATTTTTGAAGGATTGAAAAAGGGAATCATGCAAGAGAATCATTTCCAAAAGGAAATGCATGGAGGGCTCATCACCCACTTTAGCTTATTCATTTTGATATTTGTGGTCCTCTGCAAACACAAAGTTTGGGTAAGTCATCATATTTTATCACTTTTATTGATGATTACTCATGCATGCGTTGGGTTTATTTTTTGAAGACTAAGGATGAAGCCCTTGATACATTCAAGAGGTTTAAAGCCCATGTAGAAAATGAGAAAGGAAATACAATGAAATGTTTGAGAACAGGTCGTTGAGGAGAGTATTGCTCTAAAGATTTTGAGAATTTTTGTGAGATGAATGAGATCAAGAGAAAACTCACAACTGCTTACACACCTCAACAAAATGGAGTGGCTGAAAGAAAGAATCATACTATGGTAGAAATTGCAAGGGGCATGTTACAACCAAGGGTTTGAACAATACTTATTGGGCTGATTCAGTTGCTACAACAGTCCATATTCTCAATAGGAGTCCTAGAAGTGCCCTAAACAAGATGATTCCTTGTGAAGCATGCTATGAGAAAAGGCCTAATGTAAACAATTTTAAAGTTTTTGGTTGCTTGGCATATGTTCATATACCTGATCAAAATAGACAAAAGTTAGATGCTAAAAGTGAACCATACTTTTTGTAGGTTATAGTGAGGAGAGAAAATCTTATAGATTCTATAATCCCATTACTAATAAGAATCTTGTCTCAAGAGATGTGATTTTTGATGAAGGGGGAGTTTATGGTCATTAAAAGGGCCATTTTGAAAAGCTAAAATCTATTTTGGATGATGATATTATTGATAATAATGATCATAAGCAGCCAACTAATGGTTCTTTTTCAAGATCTCCTAGTCCACCAAGCAGGCCCTCATCAAATTCAAATGCAAGTTCATACCCAAGTCCAAGTTCAACAAGAAGGGTAAGAAGATTAAGTGATATTTTCAGAGAAGTCAAAATCAAGAACATGAAGAAGATCCAATAGGTGAGACAGTAAATTTTGCATTACTTCCTAAAGCTGATTTTGAGCCATCATGTTTTGAAAATGCATGTAATAATGAGGTTTGGATGCAAGTAATGAATGAAGAGATGGATTCTAATGATAAGAATGAGACATGGGAGCTTGTAGAGCTTCCGCATGAGAAGAAGATGATTGGCACAAAATGGGTATACAAGATCAAATATAACAGTGATGGGAGTCTGGAAAGATATAAGGCAAAATTGGTTGCTAAAGGTTTCACTCAAAGGTATGGTATTGATTATGAAGAAACTTTTGCACTAGTAGCAAGACAAGAGACTATTAGAATGCTTATTTCACTTGCAACTCAAAAGAAATGGTCTATTCATCACATGGATGTGAAAAGTGCCTTTCTAAATGGGTACTTAGAAGAGGAATTATATGTGGGATAGCCACAAGGTTTTGAAGTTAAAGACAAACAAGATCATGTTTATAAGCTAAAGAAGGCTTTTTATGGCCTCAAGCAAGCACCACGTGCATGGTATGCAAGGATTGATGGATATTTTTAGCAGAATGACTTTCAAAGAAGTAAGTGTGAACCTACCCTTTATTACAAGCAATAAGGTAATGATATTATCATTATGAGTTTGTATGTTGATGATTTGTTATATATGGGTATTTGTTCTAAGATGAAAGGGGAATTCAAGGTTGCTATGATGAATGAATTTGGAATGAAAGATTTGGGTCTCATGAAGTATTTTTTAGGAATGGAGGTTTATCAACGTGAAAATGAAATTTTTATTTGTCAAACAAAGTATGAAAAGGATATGCTAAAGAAATTTGATATGGCTGATTGTAAACCTCTTTCTACTCCAATTACTCATGTAGTTGTATTATGTAGAGATGATGGTACTTATATTGTTGATGAGACATCATATAGAAGTATTGTTGGTAGTTTTATATTTCTAACTCACACAAGGCCTGATATTGCTTACTCAGTTTCATTGGTTTCAAGGTATATGACAAATCCATCAGAAGAACATTTGAAGGCAGCCAAGAGAATTTTGAGGTATGTGAAAAACACTCTCAATTTTGGAATTCACTATTCTTCTAAAAAATTTGAGCTTGTTGGATTTAGTGATTCCGATTGGGGAGGTACTTTGGATGACCGAAAATCTACATTTGGTAATTATTTTTCTTTGGGCTCTGGTTTAATCACATAGAGTTCAAAGAAGCAAAGTATGATTTCTCTCTCTTCTACAGAAGTAGAATATGTTGTAGTCACTTCAGTAGGCACACAAGTTTTATGGCTCAGAAAGCTTCTTAAAGAAATTGGTACAAAAGAAAGTGGTTGAATTGAAGTATGTTAACACAAAGGATCACATTGTGGATATCTTCACAAAGGCTATTATAAAAGATTATTTTTTAACACTTAGAGATTGAATTGTTAGCCCTCTCAGCATCAAGGGGGAGTATGTGCATAAGTGATGCTGGAAAAGTATTTTTTGAAGAGTTTTTTAGTTAGTTTTATTTGTTTTTATGGAAATAAGGAATGTGCAAAGATTTTCATATTTATATTTAGAATTTAATTTTTTTAGTTTTTTTCCTTAGCAAATAAAACATGTCTAGATACATGTGTATCTAGTTTTCTTTCCTATTTTTCCTATGGCTATGAATTATTTATATTCAACCATTTGTAATTTTTTTTTATATAGAGCTGCAATAAAAGTTATTTTTCAAAATTTCATCTTTTGTAAAATCTTGACCTCTACAGTTGAACTCAACCCCTGCATCGATCAAATTGATAAGAAATGTTTTCGTAATTTGAAAAAGGAATTGAAATTTAAATAGTATTGTAATCTAAGGAGGGATTATATTTTTTGGAACCTAACAACAAGTTCCCCACTGTCTAAGCTTGTAATCCAAGACCATTTGAATTGTTGTACTCGTCTTCTATTTCTTCAAACCCCTCTCCTAGCTGCTAGTACAGAAAGTCCATCGTTTCATCATGGTTAGAATCTGGTATGGCCAAGGGAAGCTGAACTATTTTTCTTAAATATTTCTCTGCCAAATCTTGTAGATCTCTTCCATTTAAATAATTATTGTCTTCATATTTATTTGTTGTTGCTCTTACTATCATTTTCTTATCCATTCCAAGAATCACGTTGATTTCACAAACTGCCAAGACCAAATTAACTACAGAGAGTACCTAGTAATAGGATTTTGTGCAAAAACCCCATAACTTTAGTGTTGTATACCGTCATATATTAGAGAGCTATACTAACAAAGATGATTCCCAAGTGAAATACCTGTAAAATAATAGTGTCCTCACACCTATCTAGGTCATCAACAAAGACAATTATTCAAACATTTTTTGTGGAAGGCGGAGGTGAATTGAATGGACATATCTTCAACGATGTGAAGATGGAGGCCACACATTCTCCACAACCAATTGCCAACAACAAATTTCCAAACCAATGATGGTTTTTTCCACATTTCTTTCTTTAGAAAATTGATATCAGATATCACTTGATACTGGTAACCAAGATTTGTACTATGGTTTGGTAGCCAAACATATTGCATAATAAGAACACTAACAAGCTTAAAAATAGAATGCATTTTTGTCATTATAGTCCAAAATAGTACCACTAGAGTTACAGGTATAGATCTATATTTTAAGTGTGCCAGTTCATGGTGCTTTGATCTACTTGATAAGATCCAAAGAGCCAACGTAAGCAAGCATGAAAGAAATAATGCAAGGAGGCTTGGTAAAAGAAATTCAAAACATATTTTGTCTCCATGCTCCTTCCATGCATATCTACAGCATGACCTAGTTCTCTAGGACATTATCATTGTGTCTTCCATCACCTTTGTTATTTTAGTAGCCAAACCTACCCAGGCTTCCAACTCATTCTGATAGTGCCATGCATTATAGTGAACAGTCAAAATATTGGGAATCTTACTAAGGTTACTACTTGAATTTGATGCTTTATCCTTCAAATGAAACTGAGAAATACAAGACAATGAATATTAGTATAATACTACATGCGATACCCATGGTGCTATGCTATTTAATTTTTTAAAGAAGAAAAACCTAACCATTTCCCCATGATCCATTAGCACTAATGATTTATACACTTGAGGGTATTTTTATTGATAGTTCTCAAGAAAATACACCAACGGATCAACAACCTGATGCACAGGGTATGAAACTTTAGGAATCCATTAAAGAAAATGTTAAAATCGCAAAGAATTGCTACACAAAAATTAAATGACATTATCACATGATCAAAGATCATCTGATCAGATAGATCATTTGAAGATTTTACATAAGAATAAATTCTGCAAAACAACTTTTATTGCAGCTCTGTCTAAAAAATATTACAAATGGCTGAATATAAAGAATTCATAGCCATAGGAAAAAAAAGGAAAGAAAACTAGATGTCCATGTATCTAGACAGGTTTTATTTGCTATGAAATAAAACTAGAAAAACTAAAAACTAAATTCTAAATATAAATATGCAAATCTTTGCACATTCCTTATTTCTATAAAACAAATAAAACTAACTAAAAAACTCTCCAAAAAATGTTTTTTCCAGCATCACTTATCCACATACTCCCCCTTGATGCTAAGAGGGATAACAATTCGATCTTCGTGTGCCAAAATTGATCTTTTGTAACAACCTTCATGAAGATATCTGTAATTTGATCCTTTGAGTTAACATACTTGAATTCAACCTCTTTCTTCTGTACCAAATCTCTAATGAAGTGTTGTTTGAAATCCAAGTGTTTGGTCCTACTATGATGAACTAGATTCTTTTCCAATTTAATAGCACTAATATTGTCACAAAAAATCATAGTACGCTAAACCGAAATCTCACCAATTTCTTCATGAAGCTTTCTAAGCCATAAAGCGTGTGTGCCTGCTGAAGTGACTGCAACATATTCTGCTTCTTTAGAAGAGAGAGCAACCATACTTTCCTTCTTTGAACTCCATGTGATTAAACCAGAGCCCAAAGAAAAATAGTTACCTGATGTAGATTTCTGGTCATCCAAACTACCTCCCTAATCAAAATCACTAAAGCCAACAAGCTCAAATTTTTTATAAGAATAGTGAATTCCAAAATCAAGAGTGTTTTTCACATACCTCAAAATTCTCTTGGTTGCCTTCATATGTTCTTCTGATGGGTTTGTCATATACCTTGAAACCAATGAAACTGAGTAAGCAATATCAGGCCTTGTGTGAGTTAGAAACATCAAACTACCAACAATACTTCTATATGATGTCTCATCAACAATATCAGCACCATCATCTCTACATAATACAACTCCATGAGCAATTGGAGTAGAAAGAGGTTTATAATTAGTCATATCAAATTTCTTTAGCATATCCTTTGCATACTTTTTTTGACAAATAAAAATTTTATTTTCACATTGATAAACCTCCATTCCCAAAAAAATACTTCATGAGACCCAAATCTTTCATTTCAAATTCATTCATCATAGCAACTTTGAATTCCTCTTTCATCTTAGAACAACTACCCATATATAACAAATCATCAACATACAAACTCACAATGATAATATCATTACCTTCTTGCTTGTAATAAAGGGTAGGTTCACTCTTACTTCTTTGAAAGCCATTCTACTGAAAATATCCATCAATCCTTGCATACCATGCATGTGGTGCTTGCTTGAGGCCATACAAAGCCTTCTTTTTCTTATAAACATGATCTTCTTTGCTTTTAACTTCAAAACCTTGTGGCTGTCCCACATATACTTCCTCTTCTAGGTACCCATTTAGAAAGGCACTTTTCACATCCATGTGATGAATATACCATTTCTTTTGAGCTACAAGTGAAATAAGCATTATAATAGTCTCTTGTTTTGCTACTGGTGCAAAATTTTCTTCATAATCAATACCATACCTTTGAGTGAAACCTTTAGCAACCAATCTTGCCTTGTATCTTTCTACACTCTCATCACTATTATATTTGATCTTGTATACCCATTTCATGCCAATCTTCTTCTTCTCATGTGGAAGCTCTGCAAGCTCCCATGTCTCATTCCTATCAATGGAATCCATCTCGTCATTCATTGCTTGCATCCAGACCTCATTAGTACATGGATGGCTCAATATCAGCTTTAGCAAGTAATGCAAAATTTATTGTCTCACCTATTGGATCTTCTTCATGTTCTTTATTTTGACTTTTCTGATAAATATCACTTAATCTTCTTACCCTTCTTGTAGAACTTGGACTTGAATTTGATGGGGGCCTGCTTCGTGGACTAGGAGATCTTGAAAAAGAACCATTAGTTGGCTGCTCATGATCATTATTATCAATAATATCATCATCCAAAATAGATTTTGGCTTTTCAACATGGCCTTTTTGATGACCATAAACTCCCCATTCATCAAAAATCACATCTCTTGAGACAAGAATCTTATTAGTAACGAGATTATACAATCTATAAGCTTTGCTCTCCTCACTATAACCCACAAAAATGTATGGTTCACTTTTAGCATCTAACTTTTATCTATTTTGATAAGGTATACTAACATAAGCCAAGCAACCAAAAACTTTAAAATGATTTACATTATGCCTTTTCTCATACCATGCTTCATAGGGAATCATCTTGTATAGGGCATTTGTAGGACTCCTATTGAGAATATAGACTATTTTAGCAAGTGAATCAGCCCAATAAGTATTGTTCAAACCCTTTGTTTGTAACATGCTCCTTGTCATTTCTACCATAGTATGATTATTTCTTTCAGCCACAACATTTGTTAAGGTGTCTAAGAAGTTGTGAGTTGTCTCTTGATCCAATTCACCTCACAAAAATTTTGAAAATCTTTGGAGCAATACTCTCCTCCACGATCTATTCTCAAACATTTGATTGTATTTCCTTTCTCATTCTCTACACAGGCTTTAAACCTCTTGAATGTATCAAGGGCTTCATCCTTGGTCTTCAAAAAATAAACCCAACACATGTGTGAGTAATCATTAATAAAAGTGATAAAATATGATGACTTACCCAAACGTTGTGTTTGCATAGGCCCAAAAATATCAGAATGAATAAGCTGAAGTGGGTGATGAGCCCTCCATGCATTTTCTTTTGGAAATGATTCTCTTGCATGCTTCCCTTTTGTACATCCTTCACAAATTTTTTTGTGCTCTTCAACATTAGGCAACCCAAGAACTAATGCATTTAGAATCTTCAAACTAGGAAAATTCAAATGACCATACCTAAGATGCAACAACCAACTTTTATCTTCATAAGCCATATTCACAAGCTGATTTTTATTTTCACTAAACTTCAAGGGAAATGATGTAGGAGCATCCAGGGTGTAAGAGCAATCTTGCACCACCCGAAAATATTTATGTTTTTGTATTCAATAAGGGCTATCTGTTGCAGAGATGCTATTTATGGAAACTTGCTATCCAGGGTGTAAGAGCAATCTTGCATCACATAGAGTTCAAAGAAGAAAAGTATGGTTGCTCTCTCTTCTATAGAAGTGGAATATGTTGTAGTCAATTCAGCAAGCACACAAGTTTTATGGCTCAAAAAGCTTCTTAAAGAAATTGGTGAGATTTAGGTTCAGCCTACTGTGATTTTTTGTGACAACATTAGTGCCATTAAATTGGCCAAGAATCTGGTTCATCATAGCAGGACCAAACACTTTGATTTGAAACAACACTTCATCAGAGATTTGGTACAAAAGAAAGTGGTTGAATTGAAGTATGTTAACACAAAGGATCACATTGCGGATATCTTCATGAAGGCTATTACAAAAGATTAGTTTTTGACACTCAGAGATCGAATTGTTAGCCCTCTTGGCATTAAGGGGGAGTATGTCGATAAATGATGCTGGAAAAGCATTTTTTGAAGTGTTTTTAGTTAGTTTTATTTGTTTTTATGGAAATAAGGAATGTGCAAATATTTGCATATTTATATTTAGAATTTAATTTTTTTAGTTTTTTCCTTAGCAAATAAAACATGTCTAGATACATGTGTATCTAGTTTTCTTTCCTATTTTTCCTATGGCTATGAATTCTTTATATTTAGCCATTTGTAATATTTTTTATATAGAGCTGCAATAAAAGTTATTTTTCAAATTTTCATCTTTTGTAAAATCTTCACCTCTACGGTTGAACTCAACCCCTACATTGATCAAATTGATAAGAAATGTTTTCCTAATTTGAAAATGGAATTGAAATAAATAATATTGTAATCTAAGGAGGGATTATATTTTTTGGAACCTGACAATAAGTTCCCCACTATCTGAGCTTGTAATCCAAGATCATTTGAATTTTTGTCGTTGTCTTCTATTTCTCCAAACCCCTCTCCCAGCTGCTGGTATAGAAAGTCCATCATTTCATCATGGCTAGAATCTAGTATGGCCAAGGGAAGCTGAACTATTTTGCTTAAATATTTCTCTGCCAAATCTTCTAGATCTCTCCCATTTAAATCATTATTGTCTTCATATTTATGCGCTATTTCTCTTGCTATCATTTTCTTGTCCATTCCAAGAATCACATTGATTTCACAAACTGCCAAGACCAAATTAACTACAGAGAGTACCTGGTAATAGGATTTGGTGGAAAACCCCATAACTTTAGTGTTGTATACCATCATATATTAGAGAACTATACTAACAAAGATGATTCACAAGTGAAATACGTGTAAAATAACAGTGTCCTCACACCTATCCAGGTCATTGACAAAGACAATTATTTGAACATCATCTGTGGAAGGCGGAGGTGAATTGAATGGATGTATCTTCAACAATGTCAAGATGGAGGCCACACATTCTCCACAACCAATTGCCAGCAACAAATATCCAAACCAATGACAGTTTTTCCCTCATTTCTTTCTTTAGAAAATTGATATCAAATATCACTTGATGCTGGTAACCAAGATTTGCACTATGGTTTGGTAGCCGAACATATTGCATAATAAGAGCACTAACATGCTTAAAAATAGAATGCAATTTTGTCATTACAGTCCAAAATAGTACCACTAGAGTTACAAGTATAGATCCATATTTTAAGTGTGCTAGTTCATGGTACTTTGATTTACTTAACAAGATCCAAAGAGCCAGAGTAAGTAAGCATGAAAGAAATAATGCAAGGAGGCTTGGTAAAAGAAATTCAAAACATATTTTGTCTCCATGCTCCTTCCATGTGTATCTGTAGTGTGACCTAGTTCTTTGGGACATTGTCATTGTGTCTTCCATCGCCTTTGTTATTTTAACAGCTAAACCTACTCAGGCTTCCAACTCATTCTAACAGTACCATGCATTATAGAGAACAATCAAAATATTGGGAATCTTACTAAGGTTACTACTTGAATATGATGTTTTATCCTTCAAACGAAATTGAGAAATACAAGACAGTGAATATTAGTATAATACTATGTGTGATACCCATGGTGCTACGCTATTTAATTTTTTAAAGAAGAAAAACTTGACCATTTCACCATGGTTTGTAAGTGCTAATGATTTATATACCAGTAGATCAACAACCTGATGCATAGGGTATGAAACTTTAGGAATCCATTAAAGAAAATGTTAAAATTACAAGAATTGCTACACAACAATTAAATGAGATTATCACATGATAAGGTATACTAACATAAGCCAAGCAACCAAAAACTTTAAAATGATTTACATTATGCCTTTTCTCATACCATGCTTCATAGGGAATCATCTTGTATAGGGCATTTGTAGGACTCCTATTGAGAATATAGACTATTTTAGCAAGTGAATCAGCCCAATAAGTATTGTTCAAACCCTTTGTTTGTAACATGCTCCTTGTCATTTCTACCATAGTATGATTATTTCTTTCAGCCACAACATTTGTTAAGGTGTCTAAGAAGTTGTGAGTTGTCTCTTGATCCAATTCACCTCACAAAAATTTTGAAAATCTTTGGAGCAATACTCTCCTCCACGATCTATTCTCAAACATTTGATTGTATTTCCTTTCTCATTCTCTACACAGGCTTTAAACCTCTTGAATGTATCAAGGGCTTCATCCTTGGTCTTCAAAAAATAAACCCAACACATGTGTGAGTAATCATTAATAAAAGTGATAAAATATGATGACTTACCCAAACGTTGTGTTTGCATAGGCCCAAAAATATCAGAATGAATAAGCTGAAGTGGGTGATGAGCCCTCCATGCATTTTCTTTTGGAAATGATTCTCTTGCATGCTTCCCTTTTGTACATCCTTCACAAATTTTTTTGTGCTCTTCAACATTAGGCAACCCAAGAACTAATGCATTTAGAATCTTCAAACTAGGAAAATTCAAATGACCATACCTAAGATGCAACAACCAACTTTTATCTTCATAAGCCATATTCACAAGCTGATTTTTATTTTCACTAAACTTCAAGGGAAATGATGTAGGAGCATCCAGGGTGTAAGAGCAATCTTGCACCACCCGAAAATATTTATGTTTTTGTATTCAATAAGGGCTATCTGTTGCAGAGATGCTATTTATGGAAACTTGCTATCCAGGGTGTAAGAGCAATCTTGCATCACATAGAGTTCAAAGAAGAAAAGTATGGTTGCTCTCTCTTCTATAGAAGTGGAATATGTTGTAGTCAATTCAGCAAGCACACAAGTTTTATGGCTCAAAAAGCTTCTTAAAGAAATTGGTGAGATTTAGGTTCAGCCTACTGTGATTTTTTGTGACAACATTAGTGCCATTAAATTGGCCAAGAATCTGGTTCATCATAGCAGGACCAAACACTTTGATTTGAAACAACACTTCATCAGAGATTTGGTACAAAAGAAAGTGGTTGAATTGAAGTATGTTAACACAAAGGATCACATTGCGGATATCTTCATGAAGGCTATTACAAAAGATTAGTTTTTGACACTCAGAGATCGAATTGTTAGCCCTCTTGGCATTAAGGGGGAGTATGTCGATAAATGATGCTGGAAAAGCATTTTTTGAAGTGTTTTTAGTTAGTTTTATTTGTTTTTATGGAAATAAGGAATGTGCAAATATTTGCATATTTATATTTAGAATTTAATTTTTTTAGTTTTTTCCTTAGCAAATAAAACATGTCTAGATACATGTGTATCTAGTTTTCTTTCCTATTTTTCCTATGGCTATGAATTCTTTATATTTAGCCATTTGTAATATTTTTTATATAGAGCTGCAATAAAAGTTATTTTTCAAATTTTCATCTTTTGTAAAATCTTCACCTCTACGGTTGAACTCAACCCCTACATTGATCAAATTGATAAGAAATGTTTTCCTAATTTGAAAATGGAATTGAAATAAATAATATTGTAATCTAAGGAGGGATTATATTTTTTGGAACCTGACAATAAGTTCCCCACTATCTGAGCTTGTAATCCAAGATCATTTGAATTTTTGTCGTTGTCTTCTATTTCTCCAAACCCCTCTCCCAGCTGCTGGTATAGAAAGTCCATCATTTCATCATGGCTAGAATCTAGTATGGCCAAGGGAAGCTGAACTATTTTGCTTAAATATTTCTCTGCCAAATCTTCTAGATCTCTCCCATTTAAATCATTATTGTCTTCATATTTATGCGCTATTTCTCTTGCTATCATTTTCTTGTCCATTCCAAGAATCACATTGATTTCACAAACTGCCAAGACCAAATTAACTACAGAGAGTACCTGGTAATAGGATTTGGTGGAAAACCCCATAACTTTAGTGTTGTATACCATCATATATTAGAGAACTATACTAACAAAGATGATTCACAAGTGAAATACGTGTAAAATAACAGTGTCCTCACACCTATCCAGGTCATTGACAAAGACAATTATTTGAACATCATCTGTGGAAGGCGGAGGTGAATTGAATGGATGTATCTTCAACAATGTCAAGATGGAGGCCACACATTCTCCACAACCAATTGCCAGCAACAAATATCCAAACCAATGACAGTTTTTCCCTCATTTCTTTCTTTAGAAAATTGATATCAAATATCACTTGATGCTGGTAACCAAGATTTGCACTATGGTTTGGTAGCCAAACATATTGCATAATAAGAGCACTAACATGCTTAAAAATAGAATGCAATTTTGTCATTACAGTCCAAAATAGTACCACTAGAGTTACAAGTATAGATCCATATTTTAAGTGTGCTAGTTCATGGTACTTTGATTTACTTAACAAGATCCAAAGAGCCAGAGTAAGTAAGCATGAAAGAAATAATGCAAGGAGGCTTGGTAAAAGAAATTCAAAACATATTTTGTCTCCATGCTCCTTCCATGTGTATCTGTAGTGTGACCTAGTTCTTTGGGACATTGTCATTGTGTCTTCCATCGCCTTTGTTATTTTAACAGCTAAACCTACTCAGGCTTCCAACTCATTCTAACAGTACCATGCATTATAGAGAACAATCAAAATATTGGGAATCTTACTAAGGTTACTACTTGAATATGATGTTTTATCCTTCAAACGAAATTGAGAAATACAAGACAGTGAATATTAGTATAATACTATGAGTGATACCCATGGTGCTACGCTATTTAATTTTTTAAAGAAGAAAAACTTGACCATTTCACCATGGTTTGTAAGTGCTAATGATTTATATACCAGTAGATCAACAACCTGATGCATAGGGTATGAAACTTTAGGAATCCATTAAAGAAAATGTTAAAATTACAAGAATTGCTACACAACAATTAAATGAGATTATCACATGATCAAAGATCATCTAATCGGATAGATCATTTGAAGATTTTACAAAAGAATAAATTTTGAAAAACAACTTTTATTGCAACTCTATCTAAAAAATATTACAAATGGCTGAATATAAAGAATTCATAGCCATAGGAAAAAATAGGAAAGAAAACTAGATACGCATGTATCTAGATAGGTTTTATTTGCTAAGAAATAAAACTAGAAAAGTTAAAAACTAAATTCTAAATATAAATATGCAAATCTTTACACATTCCTTATTTCTATAAAATAAATAAAACTAACTAAAAAACTCTCCAAAAAACATTTTTTCCAGTATCACTTATCCACATACTCCCCCTTGATGCTGAGAGGGCTAACAATTCGATCTCTAAGTGTCAAAATTGATCTTTTGTAATAGCGTTCATGAAAATATCCATAATTTGATCCTTTGTGTTAACATACTTCAATTCAACCACTTTCTTTTGTACCAAATCTCTGATGAAGTGTTGTTTCAAATCAAAGTGTTTGGTCCTACTATGATGAACCAAATTCTTAGCCAATTTAATGGCACTAATATTGTCACAAAAAATCACAGTAGGCTGAACCTAAATCTCACCAATTTCTTCATGAAGCTTTCTGAGCCATAAAGCTTGTGTGCTTGCTGAAGTGACTACAACATATTCCACTTCTGTAGAAGATAGAGAAACCATACTTTCCTTCTTTCAACTCCATGTGATTAAACCAGAGCCCAAAGAAAAACAATTAGCAGATGTAGATTTCCGGTCATCCAAACTACCTCCCCAATCGGAATCCTTAAAGCCAACAAGCTCAATTGTTTTAGAAGAATGGTGAATTCCAAAATTGAGAGTGTTTTACACATACCTAAAAATTCTCTTGGCTTCCCTCATATGTTCTTCTAATAGATTTGTCATATACCTTGAAACCAATGAAATTGAGTAAGCAATATCAGGCCTTGTGTGAGTTAGAAACATCAAACTACCAACAATACTTCTATATGATGTCTCATCAACAATATCAACACCATCACCTCTACATAATACAACTCCATGAGAAATTGGAGTAGAAAGAGGTTTACAATCATCCATATCAAATTTCTTTAGCATATCCTTTGCATACTTTGTTTGACAAATAAAAATTTCATTTTCACATTGATAAACCTCCATTCCTAAAACATACTTCATGAGACCCAAATCTTTCATTTCAAATTCATTCATCATAGCAACTTTGAATTCCTCTTTCATCTTAGAACAACTACCCATATATAAAAAATCATCAACATACAAACTCACAATGATAATATCATTACCTTCTTGCTTGTAATAAATGGTAGGTTCACTCTTACTTCTTTGAAAGTCATTCTACTGAAAATATCCATCAATCCTTGCATACCATGCACGTGGTGCTTGCTTGAAGCCATACAAAGCCTTCTTTAGCTTATAAACATGATCTTCTTTGCCTTTAACTTCAAAACCTTGTGGTTGTCCCACACATACTTCCTCTTCTAAGTACCCATTTAGAAAGGAACTTTTCACATCCATGTGATGAATATACCATTTCTTTTGAGCTACAAGTGAAATAAACATTCTAGTAGTCTCTTGTCTTGCTACTAGTGCAAAATTTTCTTCATAATCAATACCATACCTTTGAGTGAAACTTTTAGCAACCAATCTTGCCTTGTATCTTTCTACACTCCCATCATTGTTATATTTGATCTTGTATACCCATTTCATGCCAATCTTCTTCTTCTCATGCAAAAGCTCTACAAGCTCCCATGTCTCATTCCTATCAATGGAATCCATCTCTTCATTCATTGCTTTCATCCAAACCTCATTAGTACATGCATCTTCAAAACATGATGGCTCAAAATTAGATTTAACAAGAAATGGAAAATTTACTATCTCACCTATTGGATCTTCTTCATGTTCTTGATTTTGACTTTTCTAATAAATATCACTTAATCTTCTTACCCTTCCTGTAGAACTTGGACTTGAATTTGATGGGGGCTTTCTTGGTGGACTAGGAGATCTTGAAAAAGAACCATTAGTTGGCTGCTCATGATCATTATTATCAATAATATCATCATCCAAAATAGATTTTGGCTTTTCAACATGGCCTTTTTGATGACCATAAACTCCCCCTTCATCAAAAATAACATCTCTTGAGACAAGAATCTTATTAGTAATGAGATTATACAATCTATAAGCTTTGCTCTCCTCACTATAACCCACAAAAATGGATGGTTCACTTTTAGCATCTAACTTTTATCTATTTTGATTAGGTACATGAAAATAAGCCAAGCAACCAAAAACTTTAAAATAATTTACATTATGCCTTTTCTCATACCATGCTTCATAGGGAGTCATCTTGTCTAGGGCACTTTTAGGACTCCTATTAAGAATATAGACTATTGTAGCAACTGAATCAGCCCAATAAGTATTGTTCAAACCCTTTGTTTGTAACATGCTCCTTGTCATTTCTACCACAGTATGATTATTTCTTTTAGCCACTCCATTTTGTTGAGGTGTGTAAGTAGTTGTGAGTTGTCTCTTGATCCCATTCATCTCACAAAAAATTTGAAAATCTTTGGAGCAATACTCTCCTCCACAATCTGTTCTCAAACATTTGATTGTATTTCCTTTCTCATTCTCTACACGGGCTTTAAACCTCTTGAATGTATCAAGGGCTTCATCCTTAGTCTTCAAAAAATAAACCTAACACATGCGTGAGTAATCATTAATAAAAGTGATAAAATATGATGACTTACCCAAACTTTGTGTTTGCATAGGACCAAATATATCAAAATGAACAAGCTGAAGTGGGTGATGAGCCCTCCATGCATTTCCTTTTGGAATGATTCTCTTTCATGCTTCCCTTTTGCACATCCTTCAAAAATTTTGTTGTGCTCTTCAACCTTAGGCAACCCAAGAACTAATGCATTTAGAATCTTCAAACTAGGAAAATTCAAATGACCATACCTGAGATGTCACAACCAACTTTTATCTTCATAGCCATATTCACAAGCTGATTGTTATTTTCACTAAACTTCTAGGGAAATGATGCAGGAGCATCCAGGGTGTAAGAGCAATCTTGCATCACCCAAAAATATTTCTATTTTTTTATTCAATAAGGGTTATCTATTGCAGAGCTACTATTTATGGAAACTTGTTATTTTTAGTAAGTTGGTCATACGATCTCGGAATGTTTTGATTTTACATGTGGAGGTTCATCTCAATCATATCAGCCTATCAGTGAAATTTCATGGCTAGATCAGGTCTTGTCAATTGGGCTAACTAGTGGTGACTTATGGTCTCCAAAAGTCGGGCACCTAAAATGGTGGAAAATAATTTTCCTTCAAAATTTTGGTTTAGGTTTCAAAATTTATTTTGAGCTGACTTTAATGTAATAAATTGAAAAATAAAATAATTCTTATTTTGGTCGGCCCTAAGGGCTAAATTTCTGGAACCTTCTCGGGCGGTGGCGATTGTGTATATAAAGAAGGCCTGTAGTGTTGTCTAGGGCAGTCAGAATAGTTGGGGAATAGTTCGGAATAGTTTTGGGTAGTAGATCTAGGTATTGATTTGAGGCTTTGTCTTATAGAATATTGTAAGGGAATGCCCATGTGGCTTTGCATATTGTAATTCTAAAAATTTTGTAATTCCACATTTGTGGAGATAATAAGAAGCCCATTTTTTGTTCTTGCATGTTGTTGTTGTTTCTCTATTTTTGTTATGTGTTTGTGGTATTAAGGGGAGCACCCTTCATCACGTGGTATCAGAGTAGGAGTTCCTGAGTGTGTAAATAAATTGCCAATTTTGAGACAATTTGCACCAGGACCATGGGTTAGGGTTTTTGTGTAAATAGATCACTAACTATGAGGTAGTTTGCACTAGGACTGTGGTTAGGGTTTCAACAAGAAGCATGAAAATGCCTCCATGAAGTGAACATGGCAGAAGAGATGGTGTTGTAATTGTTACCCAAATTTTCATGTACATGCAAATTTGGCTAAAACCTATCCCAGGGTCTCTATTTTTACCTTTCCAACCATCCCAAAAAATTTCATGGCCTCATGTTTTGTTTCCTGGCCTCTGCAATTATTTCAAGTCCTTGGTCTACAAGTTAAAAAAAATTTAAAAAGGTAGCCGTTGTGCCAAAAAACCCCCTGCAAACCCTAAGCCAATTTCTATTTTCAAGTTACTTTATCTCAGCCACTTAAGTTTTGGTTTTAGCATGTGCGCTTTAATCTTATTGGCTGGTCGCAAGTTCTCTTATTTTTTCCAGCGGTCATCTTTTCCTTTCAATGATTCAGCAACTACATTGTTTCTCCTATTCACTAAATGTTTCGTAGTTTCCATTTAATATCCTATGACCTAATGAACGTTACTTTCTCTTCGATCACATGATCGCTAAATCTTTCAGTAGTCTAAATTTGTGGGGTCCCAGCTATCAAGATCGATGGTTGTCATAAGTTCATGAAGGGTCTGTCAGAGGCTTGCGATCTTATGACAACTGTTAGATCTTCCAATTCTATAGCACTTCAAAGTCAAGTGGGTCCATTGCGACGTTGTCCCATGTGGAAGTTTTTCATTGGCCAAAGGTGAAGATTTGTCAAGCTTGTCAAAGTGGGCCCAGTAGACTGGCTTCCTTTTGATCTAATGGTTGGCACATGATCTCATGTGTTGTGTCAGAGCCATGAGATTATGCATCGACCATCGATCTTGCTTTATTATTAGAGCCTTGTAGGTGGGTCCTCGGATGATGATGTGCTCATTTCTCATTGGTCCACATAATGATGACTTGGATGCTGATGTAGGGCCATTTCAGAATGTCTGCAGGGATGTCAGAAGGATAAAGATCAATGGTTAGCATATCTTCACGAAGGGTTTTTCTGACACATGTGATCATGCACTAGCCATTAGATTTACCAAGTGTTTAGACTTTTCAATGGGTCCAGTGCTAGGTCGGGGTGATTTTTTGGCTTCTTATTGGTCGAAGTAAAGGGACAGACTGTGGGACCGTGTTGCCAGGTGTGTTGATGTGCTCAAATATGATTCATTGTAAAGAGATGATGAAGATTTCTAGGTGGACCCACATGTTAGTGGGGTCCTGACTTAATAGGATCAACGGGTGGCACATGATCGGAAGGAATATTTGGAGGCTATGAGATCATGCACTCGTCATTAGATTGGAATCTAATGTCAGTGGGTCCATTGTCAAAGACTTGTCAAGGCATATGCCTACAAAGTAGTTGGGGCAAATGGGAAGTTGACAGATGGCAAATGGGGCCTAGGGTTAAAAGGTATTAAGCGACTCTGTGAATGAAGGGTTTCTCATGTTTTCTTAATGTAACCAAGGTAAGTTAGAAGACTCAGCGATTCAGCAAAATGCCTTGTTTGTTGAATCACTTGACCAGACCAGGGTTAAGCCAAAGGATTTCATGAATAAGGAAAAAGTCTTCGATCACGTGGTTGCCAAATGACTTAAAGGAAGAAAGGCTCAAGGTGGGTCCAAACATGCTAATGTGCCAAAACACTAGATTCTTATTGGTCCAAACATGCCAATGTGGATTTTTTGACTTTTTAGAAGGGTTTGCGACCATTTCAAGGATAATCTAGACCATCCATTGTCTGAGAAGGAAAAGACATCGATGGTTATGTTTTAAAATTACCAGCTAGCTGTTGCATTTCAAATTCAAATGTGTCTAAGAGGGTTTTTCTGCCAACGTTTGATTTGCAAACCACAAGTGGCGAGGTAGCTAGAAAATTTATGTCTGTAGGACATTTGTAGTTAGGAAGATAATGATAAAGGTCTAGGCAGCCATTTTTGGTCATTTCTTGTTTCCTGAGAAGTACCATTTGAGCATTCATGGCAAGACTTTGTGCAAGAATTTGATGAGTCCAGGTTTCTTGTCTGCAGGTAATGAAGTACAGGGATGGGCACGCAAAATATCTAATCGGCCATGATGTTGCAGAGATATATTTATGGTCAGATGTGACAAGGTTAGGGTTTATTATGATATTGTAAAATTCTTGTAACCCTAGTTAGGTTTTTAACTCTTGCCTGTGTGCAAGACGAGGTATATATTGTATTTTTGGAGCTTTTGAGCTAAGAATGGACTTTTTGTAAAAGAAGAGTTGGGAAATTGTAGAAGAAATTCATCTTTTCTTAAGGGTCATCTATGGTATCATTTCTACCCTCTGGCTTATATAATTGTAAAATTCTCATTGATAATACAAACATTGCAGAGGTATTTTGTGATAATCCTTCATGTCCCTATGCTTCCTTATTTGAGTTATCTCTTATTGGATTAAAGTATATGTTGTTTTTAGTGATATCTCAGGGTTCCTGATCCCTCTCTCTTTCTACAACTATTGTGTGTTATTGTGGATGATTGGATGTGAATGCTTTTGTGGTTATACTTCAACCCCCTAACAATCTTGTCTCATTCCTATGCCGAGTTGTAGAAGTGAATGTTTGTTTGCAGGTCATAAATTGTGTCTAAATTCTCAGAAATGCTATTGGTTTTGAAATCCCTCCTTTCCCTGAATAGCCTCTTTCTATTACAAACCCTTCTATGAAACACTTATGAAAGCCTATTCAGTGAGTTGTGATCTCCTAGACCTAAGTTGTTCATCAAATTCATCCTCTATACTGAGATCCAAACCCTAATTTTGGTGTATCACCTAGTAGGAAGTTTTCTTTCAAGTTATTTCCCTTTCATGCATTCCTTCTATCCCTTTCCCCTCACAAGATTTACTTTTCATGTCAAGAAGCAAATTAAGGTGATTATCCAAGAGGAACCAGCCTAGAACCTGGAAGTCTCATCTTAGTTAGCATAGGTCCCACAACCTAGAGATGATTCCCATGTTATACTAAGTTATCAAGACCAAGAGAGCTTGAAACAAGTGTGCAAACTTGGTGTATAACAGTTCTGGCATGACCAGTGGGATAGTAAAGATCAGATTGAAATCCAAAGGTGCTCCTATTGGTTCATCTACAAAAGGATTAAAGAAGTCAGTATACAAGGACTATTAGTACAGACTCAAGCTCAGGGATACCCCACCTTGGTGCCAATGTATAACATTTCTAGCATGCCCAGTGGGACAATAAAGAAGTTCATGGTTCAAGGTTATGTTATCTCTAATATGCAGATTGCATAATGCAAGCTTTCAAAGGTTATTTTATCAAGTATATCTAGCAACTCCACTGATTTCATAGATCAAGGCTAACTTGTTCAAAGTTTATGAGAAAGATTGAGACTAGGAGCTCAAAGCCTACTAAATTTTCAAAGTTGCCCTCAAAAAGAAGCTACAAAGGTAGGTCAACTCAAAGAACATCCTCTACAAGGAGAGTTAAATCTACACCTCCTGATGCTTCAGAAAGGAGACCTTTTCCCTTTCATTCCAGAAGAAGAGGAAGATTCAAATCTAGCAGCAAATACAACTTACATTATGGTCAATCTCCAAATTCCAACTCCTACAATGGCTAGACAATATACTTTTGCACCTTTCAACCAAGGGAGTCCATTGACTTTTTTTGTACATCATGATGTTCCCTTGGTGGCATTAAAGATCTTACCTAATTTCATAGGTGAAGGAAAGACAATAGCTTTTGAGCACATAAGAGATGTGACCACCATCTACAACATACACAACATAACCCAATAAGATGTGGCCACCAAATTATTAGCAGCCTCTCTAAAAGGTAAGGCTCTTGAATGGTTTAGAACTCTAGCTGTTGGTTCCATTAACTCATGGGATGCATTAGGGGATGCATTAAGTAAGCATTTTGAGGATAAATCAGATAATTTATCTCTAGTTGAGCAGTTAACAACCATAAAGAGAGATCCTCAAGAGCAAATGAAATATTACAATAGTAGATTCCTTAAGACATGGAATAGAATTATAGTCTCTGTAAGACCATCAGCTAACCATGCTTTTCTATACTACCTATAAAGTCTAAATGGTCAAATTTATGTCATGATTCAATCCATGGGTGGTACTTCTTTACCCCAAGCCTTTGACATAGTTGTCAGGGCTGAGAACTGTTTAATCCAGGCAGACATGATAGCTAGAAGGCCACCAATGCCCATCTTCCCTAGCCTTCAACCCATTGCACCTACACAAGTACCCCCATTTACCCCTATTCCCACCATATTAGCACCTCATGCTAGTACTAGTGGTCAAGAGCTGACAAAAAATTTCTCTCAAGAGTTACAAGAGATAAAGAATAGTCAACAAACTAGTATGCAGGAAATGACAAACTTGTTGCAAACTCTAACCAAGGAGGTTACCAATTTGAAGAAGCAAGGTCAAAGAATCATACCACTATTTCAATCACAAGGCCAAGGTCCTAATCAACAATATCAAAATTAGGGATAGCCTTATCAGCAAAATAGGCCACCATACCAAGGAGGCTATCAAGGACAAAGACAAAGTTTCAATCAGAGCCATTTCAACCATACAACCCTACACCTCTCAATTTTGCAAATCCAATGAGGGATATGGTTCCTAGTCAAAATAATATGGTTATGGATAATGAGTGGTGCTTTCCTTGTAATCAGCCTCATAATTAGACTGCATGTTCAAATGGATGGATGAACCAAGCTCTAATGGTTCAAAATGTCTCACAAGTTCAATCAGAGGCTTCATCTAGTGGATCAGTTCCTCAACAAGAATCACAAGAGAATGAGATCACTCTTTTCAATTGGGAGCAACCAGACTTCAATGGAGTCAATGATGAAGCTACTTTTGTTGCCTATACAAGAGCAAAGAGAAGAGTTCAAGACATGAAGAATGTGAATTCCAAAGCCACCACGTTTGTAGAGCCACTGCAGCAAACTGCTCCTACCACATATAAGGAGACTCCTGCTATTACAAACAAAGAAAGCCAACATTCCAAAGAGGTGTAGCCCATCATATTGAAAGCACAACAAAGAGTACACACTATGACACCTTTCAATATTGTAGACAACATGAAGAAGGTGAATGTCACCCTGTCTATGTGGGATTCTTTGTTTATTCTGGGGCAATCTGAAAGTTTGAAGATGGTCATGACTGAGGCAGCAACTCCTCAACCTACAAAAGAAGCTACAAAGCCAATGTTGGTTAACACTGATCAAGAGAAGGAGACTCCAAGTAGAAACTCCAAGACCAATGCCACGCAAGGTAGGAATTCAAAACCACCTCCCTTTTATGTATCTTTAATCATTGAAAAATCTCTAGTACATAATTGTATGGTAGATAGTGGAGCTACTAGAACTGTGATGCCCAAAAAAGTAGTTGACTAATTAGGACTGAAATATGAACCCTTCCAAAAGAAGGTTGCACAACTTGATGGGTCCTCAATCAATACTATAGGTGTGGCCAAGGATACTAGTCTGATCCTTCATGCTAGTCCTAATTTCTCCATCCTCCTTGATATATATATCATAGATCTTCCTGCATTATTTTCTATATGTTTGTTAAGGGAGTTCACAGCTAAGATAGGAGGCTACCTATCTTCTGACTGATCTCACATGCTCTTTCATACAAGATATGAGACCAAGGTCACCATTAAATCAGAACAATTGACAGCACACCATATAGAGCCATATGTATCCAATACCATCAATATAAACTACCCCATATTTGATAGCACTGATTTCCAAACCATTAGTGAAGCAAACACCAAGATAGAAAATATCCCTAATATTTTCCTAAATGAAAGAGAATCAAAGCATGTTTTTTGGAATACTAGTTTGGGAAACTATCTGATACAAGAGAGTGATTCTATAGAGCCCAACCTTCTTAAGGACACTAATTCAGAGGATTAGAGCAATCTAGTTTGGGAACTATTTTTTGATGGAGCTAGAAGTAGACATGGCTCTGGTGGTGGTGCTATGTTAGTGTCCCCAAAAGGAGAAAGGTACTATACTGCCTTTAGATTTAGTTTCTCCTGCACTAGCAACACTGCAGAGTATGAAAGCCTTGTGAATGGATTGGAGTGGGCTAGAAAAAGAGGGCTTAAGGCCTTAATAATTTATGGTCACAGTGAGTTAGTTGTCAGCCAAGTAAGAGGGATAAGTGCAACTAAAAATGACACCTTGAAAGCATAAAAACATAGAGTTTGGGATGCAATTGAAGACTTTTATGCTTTCAACATTGTTGCTATCCCTAGAAAATTAAACCAAAATACAGATAGGTTAGCTGGTGTTGGATCTCAGTATGACATTCCAAATAGTATTTCAAAAGAAATATATCAACAACATATCAAAGTGATTGTAAGATCCTCTATTCTTGATAACAATGTCAATTGGCAGGTGTTTGACAATGATGAAGAAATTCTATAGTTCTTGTTCGAAGACGATGTTTTTTTAGAGCATAATCAAGATAGGCTATCAAAGAGCTATGGTGATCAAGTGATGCAATTTAAGTCCAATAAGATGCCTAGAGGTCTTTTCACCTTAGAGACCATCATCAACAAGGATGATGAAGTTAAGAAAAACAAATCTGGCCTGGTAGTTCAACAAGAACATTGTGTTGAATTAGGGTTGGAACCAGGAAAGAGCTTACAATTTGGAAAAGTAAACACTGAATTGGAGAAGCAAGCTCACACTCAATTATTCAAAGAATTCAATGATGTTTTTGTATGGAAATACGAAGACCTTAAAGGTTTTGATCCAGCCCTTGTCTAGCACACTATTGAATTAGAGCCTAATGCCAAACCAGTGATACAAAAGCAAAGGCCTATTGATCCCAAGCTTGAGCCACTTATGCATAAAGAGGTGCTCAAATTAATAGAAAGTGGTATCATCTACCCCGTCAAGCATACTAGTTGGGTTTCCAACCTTGTTCCTATCTAGAAGAAGAATGGGGAGTTGAGGTTATGTGTTGACTTTAGGGATCTTAATAGAGATTCCTTAAAGAACCACCATCCATTACCCTCCATGGAATAAATTTTACAATGTGTCTCTGGATCCGAGAGATTTTCATTATTGGATGGCTATTCAGGATGCAATCAGATCCTAGTAAATGAAGAGGATCAATAAAGACTGCATTTACAACCAAGTGGGGAACCATGGCTTATCAAGAGATGCCCTTTGGTTTGTCAAATGTAGGTGCTACATTTCAAAAGGCAATGGATATGGCCTTTAAAAGCCTCATGTACAAGTTTGTACTAGTCTACTTGGATGACACAACTATTTATTCTAAACATGTAGCAAATCATATCAAACATTTGAGGAAGATTTTTGAAAGATGTAGAGAGTTTGGTATATCCCTTAATCCCAAGAAATGTGTGTTTGTAGTTCATGAAGGAAAACTATTGGGATATGTAGTATCCAAAGAAGGAATTACAGTGGATCCTGAAAGAATTGTAGCCATCCTAGAGCTACCCTTGCCACATCATAATAAAAGTCTCCAATCTTTCATAGGAAAGATTAATTTTGTTAGGTGTTTCTTGCCTAATATTGTAGATTTACTAAAGCCTTTAACAACCATGTTAAAGAAGAGTTCAACTTTGAGCTGGAATAAAGAAGGAAAGGCCAATTTCCAAGCTATCAAAGAGGCCTTGTCAGAAGCTCTTGCCCTATTAAACCCAAATTTCAGTAAGGATTTTATCCTTTATGCTTATGGAGGTCATGATGCTATATCTACAATGTTGACCCAAGAAAATTCAGAAGAATTGGAGCAGCCTATTACTTTATTTAGCAAAGGTTTAGAAGAGCATGAACAGAGATACTCTTTTGTAGAGAAACATGTACTTGCTATGGTAAAGAGCCTTAAAAAGTTCAGATATCTATTGACTCATAGCAAGGTACATCTGAAAGTTACTCATCCCAGTGTTAAAGAGTTTTTTCTTTCCAAGGACCTAAATGAGAAAAGAGCTAGTTGGATCACCAAGGTGATGGAATATGACATTGATATTAAGACCACCAAGCTAGTTAGAGGAAGAGGTCTCTGTGAGCATTTGGAAAGAGATGAAAGATCAAAGAAATCAGAGAAAATGGATGCATCTTTGGTTGTGCATTCTATAGAAGATCATGTTAAGGCATTAGGTTGGTTGCCTAATATGGTTCATTTCTTGAAGATAGGACAATGTCCTACAAGCTTGGATTCAGCAAAAAAGAGGTATTATAGATTGCAATTTATTCCTTTTGTGCTGATAGATGATGTTATTTTTAGAAAGGATCACAATGGTGTCCTTTTAAGATGCATAGATTTAGAAAAGATAGCTGATGTCCTATTTGAATTTCATGATGGACCTTCTGGAGGTCACTTTTCTCCTAGGACTACTACTTTTAAAATCATGAGAGCTGGATACTATTGGCCATCTATCTTTAAAGATAGTCATGATTATGTAAGAAAATGTATCAAGTGTGCTATGTTTGCAGGAAAAGAAAGGCTTGTAGCTTTGCCCCTACAACCAATTAGAATAGAGAAACCTTTCATGGAATGGGGCATAGACTTTATTGGTGTGATTAATCCTCCATCTAGTGCAGGACATAAGTGGATAATCACTGCAATAGATTATTTCACTAGATGGATAGAGGTAGTTTCCTTGAAAGAGGCTAATGAGAGTGTTGTATTGAGTTTTTATGATGACATAATCCATAGGTTTGGCACCCTAGATTCCATAATATCAAATAATGCATTGGCATTTACAGGCCTTAAAGTCTTAGAGTGGGCAATCAGAAATGGCATTTATCTGAATACAAGTTCTAATTATTACCCTCAGGGCAATGTCTTAGTAGAATCAACAACTAAGAATTTGATTAGGATAATCAAGAAGACTCTACAGGATAATTAGAGAGATTGGCATACAAAGCTCAGGTCTACCTTGTGGCTAGATAGAATTATCCCAAAGAAAATCATTGGTAATTCTCCTTATGTGTTACTGTATGGGAGAGATGCTAAGTTTTCCATTTCAACTGAATTACCAGCTCTAGACTTGGCCACTCAATATGCCCTATTTGAGGAAGGAGATGCCTTGCCTATATCAGTGAATGGATTCCACTTGTAGCCCTGCTTTGAGGTTAACCCCTCTCTGTAAATTCTTGTAAATATGTGTTTCTTGCTTTCTTTCCCTATTTTCTAGGTTAGTTTCCTACTTTCCAAGAAGTGCTCATGCATAGTTTTGTTCCCCAGTTCCAGTTTTACCTCTCTGCCAAAGTTTTGTGTTCAGAATGACCCCATGCCCAATGGATATGTCAAGGCCACTAGTTTTCCATGTCTAGTAGGCTAACATCCATTAGAAATCACCAAAATGTTATGCCAATTTCCATGTACATGCAAATTTGGCTAAAACCTATCCCAAGGTCTCTATTTTTGCCTTGTCAACCATCCCAAAAAATTTCATGGCCTCATGTTTTATTTCCTGGCCTCTACAATTATTTCAAGTCCCTGGTCTACAAGTTAAAAAAAGTTGAAAAATGTAGCCGTTGTGCCAAAAAAACTCCTGCAAACCCTAAGCCAATTTCTATTTTCAAGTTACTTTATCTCAGCCACTTAAGTTCTAGTTTTAGCATGTGTGCTTTAATCTTATTGGCTGGTCGCAAGTTCTCTTATATTTTCTGGTGGTCATCTTTTCCTTTCGACGATTCAGCAACTGCATTGTTTCTCCTATTCGCTAAATGTTTCACGGTTGCCATTTAATATCCTACAACCTGGTGAATGTTACTTTCTCTTCAGTCATGTGATCACTAAGTCTTTTGGTGGTCTAAATTTGTGGGGTCCTATCTATCAAGATCGACGGTCATCGTAAGTTTGTGAAGGGTCTATCAGAGGCTTGTGATCTTACGACAACCGTTAGATCTTCCAAGTCTATAGCGCTTCAAAGTCAAGTGGGTCCATTGCCATGTTGTCCCATGTGGAATTTTTTCATTGGCCAGAGGTGATGATTTGTAAAGCTTGTCAAAGCAGCCCCGACAAACTGGCTTCTTTTTGATCTGACGGTTGGCACATGATCTTATGTGTTGTGTTAGAGCCATGAGATTATGCGCCGACTGTTGATCTTTCTTTATTGTTAGAGCCTTGCAAGTGGGTCCTCAGATGATGATGTGCTTTTTTCTCATTAGTCCACATAACGATGACTTGGATGCTATAGTAGGGCCATGTTAGAATGTCTATAGGGATGTCAGAAGGATGAAGATCAATAGTTGGTGTATCTTTGCGAAGGGCTTTTCTAACACATGCGATCATGCACTAGCTGTCAGATTTACCAAGTGTTCAGACTTTTCAGTGGGTCCAATGCTAGGTCAGGGTGATTTGTTAGCTTCTTATTGGTCAAAGTAAGGGGACAAACTATGGGACCGTGTTGCCAGGTGTGCCAATGTGCTCAAATATGATTGGTTGTCAAGAGATGATGAAGATTTCTAGGTTGACCCACGTGTCAGTGGGGTCTCAGCTTAATAGGATCAATAGTTGGTGCATGATCAGAAGGAATATCTGGAGGCTATGAGATCATGCACCCACCATTAGATCAAAATCTAATGTCAGTGGGTCCGTTGTTAGAGACTTGCCGAGGTGTATGCCTACAAAGCAATTGGGGTGAATGGGAAGTTGAGAGATGGAAAATGGGGCCCAGGGTTGAAAGGTATTAAGTGACTCTGCGAATGAAGGGTTTCTCGTGTTCATTTAATGTAACCAGGGTAAGTTAGAAGACTTAGCGATTCAGTGAAACACCTTATTCATTGAATCACTTAACCAAACCAGGGTTAAGCCAAAGGATTTCATGAATAAGGAAAAACTCTTTGGTCACGTGGTCATCAAATGACTTAAAGGAAGAAAGGGTTGAGGTGGGTCCAACATGCTGATGTGCCAAAATGCTAGATTCTTATTGGTCCAAACATGGCGACGTGGATTTTTTGACTTTTTAGAAGGGTTTGCGACCATTTCAAGGATAATCTGGACCATCCATTTTCTGGGAAGGAAAAGACATTAATGGTTATGTTTTAAAATGACCAGCTAGCCATTGCATTTCAAATTCAAATGTGTCTAAGAGGGTTTATCTGCCAGCATTTGATTTGTAGACCACAAGCGGTGAGGGAGCTAGAAAATTTATATCTACAGGACATTTGTAGTTAGGAAGATGATGATAAAGGTCTGGGTGGCTATTTTTCATCATTTCTTTTTTTTGAGAAGTACAATTTGAGCATTCATGGTGAGACTTTGTAGAAGAAGTTGATGAGTCCAGGTGGCTTGTCTGCAGGCAATGAAGTATAGGGATGGGCACGCAAAATATCTAATCGGCCATGATGTTGCAGAGATATATTTATGGTCAGATGTGACAAGGTTAGGGTTTGTTATGATATTGTAAAATTCTTGTAACCCTAGTTAGGTTTTTAACTCTTTCCTACGTGCAAGAGGAGGTATATATTGTATTTTTGGAGCTTTTGAGCTAAGAATGGACTTTTTGTAAAAGAAGAGTTGGGCAATTGTAGAAGAAATTCATCTTTTCTTAAGGGTCATCTATGGTATCATTTCTACCCTCTAGCTTATAAAATTGTAAAATTCTCATTGATAATACAAACATTGCAGAGGTATTTTGTGACAATCCTTCATGTCCTTATGCTTCCTTGTTTGAGTTATCTCTTATTGGATTAAAGTATATGATGTTTTTAGTGATATCTTAGGGTTCTTGATCCCTCTCTCTTTCTACAACTATTGTGTGTTATTGTGGATGATTGGATGTGAATGCTTTTGCGGTTATACTTTAACCCCCTAACAATCTTGTCTCATTCCTATGCCGAGTTGTAGAAGTGAATGTTTGTTTGCAGGTCATAAATTGTGTCTAAATTCTTAGAAATGCTATTGTTTGTGAAATCCCTCCTTTCCCTGAATAGCCTCTTTCTTTTGCAGACCCTTCTATGAAACACATATGCAAGCCTATTTAGTGATTTGTGATCTCCTAGACCTAAGTTGTTCATCAAATTTATCCTCTATACTGAGATCCAAACCCTAATTTTGGTGTATCACCTAGTAGGTAGTTTGCTTTCAAGTTATTTCCCTTTCATGCATTCCTTCTATCCCTTTCCCCTCAAAAGATTTACTTTTCATGTCAAGAAGAAAATTAAGGTGATTATCCAATAGGAACCAGCCTAGAACCTAAAGGTCTCATCTTAGTTAGCCTAGGTCCCACATCTTGGAGATGATTCTCATGTTATACTAAGTTATCAAGACTAAGAGAGCTTGAAACAAGGGTGCAAACTTAGTGTATAATAGTAACACCTCAGGTTAGGGTACTACAGAGACAAGTGTGAACATTGCAAGAGGAGATTCAAAGAGGAATGAATCTTAATGTAAGAGATGAAAGTGAGGATGAAGCCGAAGGAGAAGGAAATTCTGATTAGGAAGGGGAAGTCAAAGTTTTTAATCCAGAAGAAGAAAGAATTTTCCAAGCCATTTGTAAGATTGGGAAAAGACCTAAGATTGAGGTTCCTACATTTTTAGGAAATCTTAACCCAGAAGAATTGATCAACTATATCAATGAATGTGAGGAATATTTTGAGTATGAAGATATCGAGAATCCTTAATGGGTCAAGTTTCTGAAGGCCAAATTGAAGGGTCATGTGAAGATCGAGTGGAAAGAGATTTAGTTGGAGAGAAATCAAAGAGGAAAGGATAAAATCACAAGATGGGATCAGATGGTGGATAAATTGAAGTAATAGTTCATTCCTGTTGATTATGAGCTTGACCTACTAAAGAGGATACAAAGTTTGAAGCAAGCAAGAAGATCTGTTCAGAAGTATACAGAGGAGTTCTATCGAATCCTCATTAGAATAGGCCATGTAGAAACTGATAAGGAGAAAGTTGCCTGTTACCTTAATGGGTTGAGGCCAAGCATTCAAGAAGAGCTAAATCTAGTTCGAATGAATAGTATTGAAGAGGCATACCAGTTTTCCCTAAAAGTAGAGGAAAAGCTAAACAAGAATTTTGAGAGCAAACAAAGTGGAAGACGTCATGATGGAAGATCTGGTGGATAGTCATATGGAGATTGAAATGAAGATTCAAAAAAGCAGGATGAGGCCAATAACAGTCAAAATCAGAGAGGAGATAATTTCAATCATTTCCATAATCAAAATAATAGAGATCACAGAGGAAGAGGAAGAGGAAAAGGTTTAGGAAGAGGAGGCTTTCGTGGAACATGTTTTCACTGTGGAGAAGAAGGTCATAGGGCATTTGAATGTCCTCAATGCCAAGGAAGGAAAGATAGGAGAAATGAAGGCCATGCTAGAGTTGCACATGTGGATGAAGATGCCATATCATCAAATTCTAAAGATGCTAAAAGAGGAGAAACGTTGATTAATAGAAGAGTCCTATTGAGTGGTGAGAATGAACCTGAGCAAAGAAGGAGTCTGTTTCGCACCAAGTGCAAGCATGAGGGTAAGTGTTCTAATATGATTATTGATAGTGGTAGTACTGATAATTTGGTATGAGAAGAGATGGTAACAAAGTTAAAGCTCAAGAGGCAGAAACATCCACATCCATATCGGGTTGCCTAGGTACAGGATGACCACAAGGTCAAGGTCAATGAACAGTGCTTGGTGAAGTTCAAGATTGGAGGATACCATGATGAGGTACTATGTGATATCATATGTATGGATGTGTGTCATATGTTGTTGGGTAGACCATGGTAGTTTGATAGATGTGTTGTACATGATGGTCATGCGAATACCTATTCCCTGACAAAGGATGGAGTGCGACATAAGCTAAAACCATTGAAGGAGGCTGAAGAAAAGGTATGTGGTAATGCAAGAATAAATTTTATTGATAGATTAAATTTCTTAGATGGTATGCAACATGAGCATATGTGTTTTACCTTAATTCCAAAGGCTGGGAAAGAGGAAGTAGATGATGTACCTTTAGAATTTGCAAATTTACTGAATGAATTTTAGGATATTATATCTAATAATGTACCTGATAGATTACCACCAATAAGAAAGATCAGTCATCAGATGGACTTGATTCCAGAAGCTAATTTTCCAAATAAGGCAACACATAGAATGACACTAGTAGAAAGTGAAGAATTGAAGATAGTTTTGAAGTTTAGTTCATCACATCATCCACAGATTGTATATGGAAGTAGTCCCAGAAATGCATTTGAGTTGAGAAAGATAGACAAATGAGAAATAAGTAGTGTTGAAGTTTAGGATTTTGTAGAGCATTTGAAGAACATCCATGAGGAGGTGAGGAAGCACATTGCCAAGGTGAATGCATAGTATAAGGCTAAGGCAGAAGAGAAAAGGAGGCATAACAAATTTTAGGTTGGAGATGAAGTCCTGGCTCATTTGCAGAAGGAGCAATTTCTAATTGGTACATATAATAAGTTAAAAATGAAAAAGTTTGGACCATGTAAGATATTGAAGAAGCATGCTTCAGGAAATGCAGATAAGGTCAAGCTGCCTACTAAGCTAAATATTTCACCAATGTTTAACATTTCAGATTTGACAAAGTATCATGAAAGAGGAGTTGAAGTTGTGGTTACAACAACACAGTGGACTACTCTAGGAACTAGTTTAGATATCAAAGAGATTGAAGACATACTGGATAGTCATGTTGGTAGAAGCACAAGGAATAGGGTATATGAAGAGTATTTGGTCAAATGGAAAGGATGACCTATTGAAGATTCATCATGGCTAACAAAGGAGGAGGTTAACCATCTTGGTTTCCCTCTTCATACCTGAGTCGTGACAGGGTCGCTTCTCAAATTACCCTGGGTGTCTGATGTATGAGCATCCAAGGTGTAAGAGCAATCTTGCATCACCCAAAAATATTTATGTTTTTGTATTCAATAAAGGCTATCTGTTGTAGAGATGTTATTTATGAAAACTTGTTATTTTTAGTAAGTTTTTCATATGATCTTGAAATGTTTTAATTTTACATGTGGAGGTTCATCTTAGTCATATCAGCCTACTAGTAAATTTTCATGGCTAGGTTAGGTCTAGTTGTGAAGCTATTGAAGATTTTTGGTATTGGCAGTAGGGTATAGAAACTTTGAACTCAATTTTGAAGGCTTTAGAGGCCTTGGATGAGGTCAAAAATTTGGGTGGCAAGCGCGTGCATGAGTCAAGCCTCTAGAGTGCTTCATGGCCTTTCCTAAATGGGGTTATAATAGTCAATCAGGTTAACTGGTGATGACTTATGGTCTCCAAAAGTTGGGCCACTTGAAATGGCGAAAAATAATTTTCCTTCAAAATTTTTGTTTAGGTTTCAAAAGTTATTTTTAGCTGACTTTGATGTAATAAATTGAAAAATAAAATAATTCTAAGTTTGGTCGGCCCTAAGGGCTAAATTTCTGGAACCTTCTCGGGCAATGGCAATTGCATATATAAAGAAGGCCCGTAGTGTTGTCTAGGGCAGTCAGAATAGTTCTGGGTAGTAGATCTAGATATTGATTCGAGGCTCTGTCCTATAGAATATTGTAAGGGAATGCCCATGTGGCTTTGCATATTGTAATTCTAAAAAATTTTAATTTCACATTTATGGAGAAAATAAGAAGCCTATTTTTTGTTCTTGCATATTGTTGTTGTTTCTCTATTTCTATTATGTGTTTTTGGTATTAAGGGGAGCACCCTTCATCAGGAAACATCCTATTCTTTATCATAGGAACAATTGTAATCATTTTATTGCCCTGATTCTTATCATAGATATTACATTTCTTATTTTCAAATACAACTCTATAATTCTTCTCACATAGTTTCCCAACACTCAATAAATTATGCTTCAATTTTAGAGTATAATAAATATCCTGAACACTTTTCATACCTTCCTTTGTCTAAACATCCATGGCTCCTTTGGCTGCGACCTCTACTTTATTATTATTTCCAAGAGTAATATTAGATTTATAGCCATCATCAAGTTTTGAAAAAATATCCTTGTTACCAGGCATATGGTTAGAGCACCTAGAATCCAAATACCAAACATCACTCATATTATTTTCAGCTTTGCCATAATACAAGAATAAATTACCTGGGAAAGGATCCTCATCTTGTTGAGCATAATTTGCATTATTGTTACCTGATTTCAGCCTACACTCTTTCTCATAGTGTCCATACTGATTGCAAAGGTAACATTGAATGTTTCTTTTATCAAATCTACCTCAGCCTCTTCCTCTTTGACCACCTCCTCTTCCTCTAGTTCCTCTTGAAAAGTTCTGATTTTAACCCCTTCCTAAACCTCTGTGATTGTTATTGTTGTTGCTAGCACCATCATTCTTTGAAATTTGGAATTGGGAGGCAAAAGCCTTCTCACTAATGCTAGTAGAGGTGTCCCTTAATCTATCCTCATGTGATATGAGAGAGCCAACTAGCTCATCATACTCCAAGGTGGCTAAATTTTTACTTTCTTCAATAATAATTGCTACAGTATTCCATTTTGGGGTTAGAGATCTCAATGCCTTCTGTATCGCATGCTCTTAACTCATAGGTTCACCCAAAGTGGCCATTTTATGAACCACATCCTTAACTCTTACACAAAAATCTCCCACATTCTCACTTTCCTTCATCTTCAAACTCTCATATTCTCTCTTCAAGGTTTGTAGTTTCACAACCTTGATTTGGTCATTGCCATGGTAAGCATCTTTTAGAGTCTTCCAGGCATCCTTTGTTGTCTGTGCATCAGTAATTCTGGGAAATAAGCTCTTCTCAAGAGCCATTTGAATGTGAAATAGAGCCATTGCATTCTTCTTCTCAACTTCCTTCTTCAATCTCCTCTCATTAGCTGTGAGATCATCCCAATTCTCAGGTTCTTCATATTCTGATTCAACGATCTCCCAAAAATATTTTTCTATAAAAAAGGTCTTCATCTTGATTGACCAATATTGATAATCAACTCCATCAAATTCTAGAATTTGCAAATTGTTTGCCATGCTGAAAGCTTCACAGTCCTAAAGCTCTAATACCAAATGAAGATTTTACAAAATAATAAATTCTGAAAAACAACTTTTATTACAGTTGTGTCTAAAAAACATTACAAATGGCTGAATATAAAGAATTCATAGCCATAGGAAAAAAACAAGAAAGAAAACTAGATACGCATGTATCTAGACAGGTTTTATTTGCTAAGAAATAAAACTAGAAAAATAAAAAACTAAATTCTAAATAAAAATATGCAAATATTTGCACATTCCTTATTTCTATAAAAAAAATAAAACTAACTAAAAAACTCTCCAAAAAAAAAAATTTCCAGCATCACTTATCCACATCATTTATGATGAATTGCATTACAAAAGTTCAAATGAATAGAGGTTTTAGAAAAGATTAACAAATTTTAGGAAATATATCAGATGCGAGAGGAAAGTATAGATGAGAAACTTCACATTATTTTCTATGTTGAGGAGGATGAAACTAGGGAAACTATTAAAGCAAAACTAAGGAAGCCCTGAATGTAGATGTCAGGTGTGGACTTAGAAAGTGAATCTCTTGCAGAGATATACGTCTTGACTAGGGGAAAAGTAACATTCTAAAGGTGGTTATGTTATGTTTTGTATTTAATCAAAAACTTTAACTCGTGTTAGATACGTGTCTTTTTACTGCGTGTTTAATTTTACTTGGGTCAAATGAGCTTCCACAAGGCTTGTCACAAATGATTTAGAATGAATGTATGTAAGATAATTAAACTAGCAATCTCACCATAGTGTGCAATGGGTACGTCGTAGAGTTATGGAAAGGTCATTTAAGTATTTGTCCCTTTGTTTTTTACTCCCTCTCATCCTCTCTAGATCTCCTTATCTTTGTATCAATATATCTCATCATCTATGTATTTTTATATCTCTTCCTCTCTATCTCTCCCTCTTTATCTTTTCCTATCCCTATAACCCTCCCTCTCTCTGTAAGTCCCATATTTCTAAACAATTTTGAGGTGTATCAAGAGGTAAAGGGAGTGGCTCTGTATACATATCCCTATCACTAAGAAGAATGACTCTTTGAAAAGATAGGGTAATTTCTCGTCATAGCGGTTGATAAAGAGGAAAAACAAATCATAGTTAATCCAATTTCTTTGCCACGAAGCCACAACGTTAACACTAAACATGGCTAAAAATTTGTGTACTTGTAATTTATTTTAACCATTTCTTTATGGACATGGAAATAGGGAATGTCGTAATTTATTTTGTTAACTATTTAATAAGAATTTAAAATGTGGGTCATATATTCTATGAGGATGTGCTTCCACCAGCCAAAACTACATTGCTTTGGGAATGGTAAAATAATATACGTAATATGATAAATGAAAAAGTGAAATGCCAATACACGTCTGAATTTCCTTATACCTTATTAGCCACAACATTTGAATCCAAGATCCAATTCCACACCAGACAAAAAGGAAGCTCTTTACCATTTGTATCCTCCCACTATGAAAATCTCAAAATAGTACTTCTTTGCATTAAGGTGGGAGAAGTGCTCTATTGCCCAAGTGAATTTGAAAACATGAGGCTCCTCTACTACCTACTCATCATTTTCAACTACCTCGTTTCAATCTACATCAAGTTTAAAGTTTAAAGTTTAAATACAACTAAAGATAAAGATGTGAATAAAGAAAATGATCAGGAAGCTAGCATCACCAGTCACAACCTTTACATCATCCACAAAATTATGAATTACTTACATCCAGAGAAGGAAGAGATGTCATCATTGCCATGCTTTTGATTGCCTGATCTAATCACTAAAAAGCTTCCTCCACAGATAAACCAGCTTAATGTTGCTAGTAATGAGAATGACAATCTATATACCTATGTGACCCTTAAGTCTTAGATGCTAGGGAATAGTAGTGCTGATAGATGATATTCTAGTAGGTTTTTAATTTTTAAAATATAGTACACAACTATTAAAACACGCTCAGCTACTAGTATTTTTCCTTACTTCCTTTAAAGCCTCCTTGGTATGTCATGTCTTGTCTGAAGCATGGTACTTTCCTCCATTGGTGTGTTAAGAGGAAATTTATTTATTGACAACAATGCTCAATCTATCCATAGTGTGGTACATAATTTTTATTTTATTTTTATTTTAGTGGATCGCTGCTATATTTGCTCATGCACAAGTTTCTCAGTGTATTACTAGCCTTGTTGTAAGAAGGTAACGTTGGTGGACAATTTGCTCCATTGTGCTATGTTCAATCCTCTAGACTAATCAATAGAAAGTTTGATCAATGGACTACAGAGTCTACATCCCAAGGATCCACTAGGAAAGATGGGAGCCCCTGTGCACTATGCATGACATATTGAACAAAATTTTTAATCATTTTGATCTAGAAATTGAAGTGGCTATCATCCAAGTTCTTGAGAGTGATTGGATGACAGGGAATGCTTATGCACTTCCTGATCATTGCATCTTGTTCTTCTGACTACTTGTTTTGATTTGTGATAAGCTATCTATATGGTGGAAAGTTTAGCCAAGACTTATTTCCATGAAAATGCAGCTCCAATCTCTGAACTTAAAAGAGTCTTATATGACTATACTATCAATGTTGCATTATACCTAATTGGAGGCTGTGAAAGTGTTAACGACTATAATGCTAATGGCCTTTTTGCCAATTTTTTTGTGCTATTCAGTACGGTTTGGTTTGTGATCACCAGGAAGATGCCATTTCAAGATTTGAAGAAATCATGAGCCAAGTGAAATCAAGCAATGTACATTGCTTTTGGCCTCGTTCAAAGAGATTTACAAATTAGCAACACTCCAAAACCTATCCCAAGAGCCTTCATTAGAATCTTCACTGATCTTATACATTCCTCCAGAGAGTAGTACTGGTTCAGGCCAGCTGCAATAAGACATAGTGTCTCAGATTGTGGATTTTTAGCATCGCTCCTACTCCTCTTTGATTGTCTTCTTCTACTTCATTACTTTTCTCTCTGTTCTCCTCTATGAGAGCAGCCTTCTCTACTTCTTATGTACATGTTAAACATCTATTGTACTATCCTTTGTTAGTTGGTTGAGGTTGGATATGGGTTTCTACATTGGTTGGTGTCTCAATTTTGTAATTTCATTTCCTACTTTTTTATCATCAATATTTCTACCAATAGAAAAAATGCAAAAGGATGAATGGGAAATTTCCTGAAATAGTTCTCTCTGTAAAAACTGATAATCTTCTTTTTAATATAATCTCTTTTACCGACTTTCATAACTTTCTATTTAAATAGAAAAAAAAATTAGCAAACTGTAAACTATAGAATTTTCAACATAGATCTAGCTAGAAAGAAAAGTAAAGCTTACAAAAATAGAGTAAAAACAGAGCTGATCAACAATGAAATTTTATCTCTATTCCATATTCGATGATACAGAAAAATCAATTTTACAATATGCACACAGTGCATGATTTATACTGAATTAAACCACCGATTGCAAGAGCAAATTATGGTGAAGACATAAACTGAGCACAAGTTTCCTTAGTTAGGCATACATGCGGAGAAAATGAGATTGCAGTCAAATCCAAAATTTATGGTTGAGATAGAATGAAGAGTCTCAGTTAGATCCGTAAGTTCTAGAAAATAACTGACACTAACACCCCCCCTCCCCCCTAAGTCTAACTAAGGAGAACAAGAAACTAATGAAAGAAAAGATGTAACTGAAAATCTTTTGTGACAAAAAAATCATAGACATCTGTCAAATGTTAACCACCATAGTGCTGAATGAAGATATTCCTTTGAAGCCAAAATGAAGATCAGAATCAATCTGTATGAGTGCCCGCAGCGACACTACTCGAACCATGAACAAATGGCAAGAAGATAATAATCTGCATATGTGCTCCCAAACAATGAATGGATGGCAAACAAAGGCAAAACATCTATCATTCAAGGATGCAGATGACACATAAATCTGTATGAGTGACTCTATCGACACTACTCAACTATGCAAGAATGAAGTGCTGGTTGAAAATACAGGTGCCAATTGTCTATACAACTGATCAACTATGGAAGCAAAGAACCATCAACATGAATAGTAGAACAAACCCTCCATAATGTTGAAAAGAGAGGCATGACAGGTCCACTGACCAGATGTCACTAAAAAGGAAAAGAAGGCAAGGCCCATGCGAAGAGAGCATGGCCTTGACCCATCTTTGATGCAGAATTCGGTTCAACCTCTGTTGCCATAATTTTTGGATACAAGCCTCTACTTGTGGGCCAAAGCAGAATTGGTGGTGTGCATTCAAAATAGATGAATAGCATGAGAAGAGAAGAGACTGAAAACTTCATTCTTCGAACTCTGATGTTCTTTATCTACAAAAGAAAAACATGCATTTCTCCTTCCTAGCACCTAAGCTCTGATACCATGTAGAATTTTCAACATAAATCTAGCTAGAAAGAAAAGTAAAGCTTACAAAAACAGAGTAAAAACAGAGCTGATCAACAATGAAATTCTATCTCTATTCCATATTCGATGATACAGAAAAATCAATTTTACAATATGCACATAGTGCATGATTTATACTGAATTAAACCACCAATTGCAAGAGCAAATTATGGTGAAGACATAAACTGAACACAAGTTTCCTTAGTTAGGCATACATGCGGAGAAAATGAGATTGCAGTCAGATCCAAAATTTACGGTTGAGACAGAATGAAGAGTCTCAGTTAGATCCGTAAGTTATGGAAAATAACTGACACTAACATAAACTGAATATAATTATTACAAACTCTTACAAAATTGAAACTTATGCACATCAGATTTTAACTCATGAAAAATAACACTCATGTTCATTTTTTATAACTCCACATACAGTTTTTCATGCAAAGTGAGAGGAATTACGGCGCCAGCATTCATGATTGTAAAGGTTCTCTTATCCCATAGTCACCAGAGTTAAATTTTTTTACCGCTTTATAGTATGTACTCACATGGGCCGTTTCAGATGATGGCAATAAATATTTCACTCCATTCTTGACTTTGTTGTATTTTTCTCCACCTGCTTGAGTTAGCTCGAACTGTCTGCATCCAGGAAAGTCCTCAATTGGTAGAATGTTTGGAAAGAATAGCTGAGCTGCTTCTTGGAGCAAAATCTTCTCAGTCTGTCATTGTGTAAATTGTAAATAATTCAGGATTTTGATCACCAATGCATCGAATGAATATATGCTAAATAACATTGAAGAGAAGATTTAAAAAGGTACCTGCAACATTAAGCTGGATTTGCCCATTCCCCAGTCACCAAAGACGCCCACTGTCACGGGTGATTTAACATACGGGTTTAAAAATAGTGCAGCTAGGCCTTCTGCAAAAGCTCTCCTTCCTGGCCCATTGGAAATCACCATAAGTTTCTACGAGAACTTCTATGCTATTACGGCATTAAAAAATCGTTCAATTGCGAAGAATGCCCTAGGAGTATCACTTATATAATAGGGAAGCTGTAGACGTAGTCTTTACGCAATTATACGTAGAAGTATTGGACATATAAGAGAAAAGTGTTGCTACTTACCGAGGCTATCGTGGATGGTTGGTTGATCTCGGCCTTCCGGAATTTTCCCTAATCGCTGACGAACTATCACGTTCCAAGCAGCGAAAATATTGACTTCTTTAATAGTTACACCGATAAGATCAAATGTAGGAAATTTTGTTGTGCTTCAGTTTCGGGCTACACATCTTACTAATTTGACAAATGCCAATTATTTTAATGAGCAGATCACCTTCAACCATTATCAAGCATAAATTGAATAATATAATTCATTGGACTATGTAATATATTATATCTCAATCTCATTGTATAGAGAAACTTAAATTAACTATTTTCTAAAATATATAAACTCTATGTCAATCATGAAGTTCTCTAATTAATTATTAGGGCTAGGAGGAGTTATATATGTAACTACATTGAATTTGGAGAATCTTACCTTGGTGTATATCAGGAGATACAGATTTTCACACTTTTTTTTGTCATTTTTCCTATTTATGCTTGACTAAAATTGAAATGTTTTAATTTGGAACCATTCATCTATGTCACATGTCTAGGACTCTTTACCATTATTTTTCTTAGGCATAAGTCATCCTAAATCTCTTTCTAGGTGTAGAGGCATTAAATTTGTGGAAAAACAAAGTGGTGTGATATACAAAGGGAAAGTAACTACTAAAATGACTTATAGATGTATTCAACGCTATTTTACAATTGTGTTTTTAAAACAATAAATGAGTTCATTATGTGAATTTTTTTTTATCCAATTTATGAATTATGGAGTATTCTCAATTATTTGCAAGCTTATATAGCCTTTAATTAACCTTTCAATTAGGACTGCATCAAATAATACTAAAACATCAATATTAGAAGCTTGAAGTGAAGTGAAAATATAATTAAGTTTCTTCCAACACTAAGTTATTATGTAGAATATTTCTAGCGAGATGTATACTCTTATGAACTAATCACTCACTACCAAGTAGTGTAAAAAGGTATCCATAAAAATTTACAAATGACATATGTAAATTATTCCTCATAAAAAATAATGAATTAAAACAATATTTCATGAAAGTAGTGTTGAAATTAACCAAGACAATAGATAGAAATTTTAACACAGTATAATAGAAGAAAAATATGTAGAAAAGATATATTTGAATATTTTTTAACATTTGTACAAGAGATAGAATCAATATTTTTTTATTAAGGGTCAAAGAAGTTTTGATGGGGCCCCAAAACCTACTAATAGCCAGATGTTGAAAGGGATCTAGAACCCACCCAAAACCAACAACTGCAAGAGATATTACATTATATAATAGAAGCTAATCATCAGCATCAAACCAACAGCCTAGAAAGGAAACAACCACTAAAGCACAAGATAAAAAACTACAAGCCTAAGACTAACAAGTCAAAAAATAGGTTTTTTCAACACTCTCTTGATCTTAATTACAATAAACCATGGGTTTTACCATGCACCCATAACTTGTGAGAAGCATGAGTTTTATAAGATCTCCCACAACCTTTAACTTCACTAGAAAACATAAGGGTTTTTGGTAGGATCCCCTAACACTAACAACTGAGGCGTGTTCTTCTTCTTCATGCCTTGGTGTGGAGAGGCTTCTTTTCTCTTCTGATGCCTAGGGTTGGAGGGTTGTTGTGTTGGAGTTTTGGCTCTTTCAACTCTTTCCTCTCTTTGGTACAGATCTCTATTGAGGTGGGGTTTAACTGCCGGGCCCAGTGACAATTGAATGCTTCTCTTCTTCTTTCCTCTTTCCTACTCCAAACTAAGGTGGAAGCTCTTTTTGAGGTGGAGGTTCATCCTATAGAGGTGGTTTTTGCTGGACGAAAGAGGTGTGAAGGAGTGTTTTTGTTGACCTTGGCCTGTGTTGGAGGGAGTTCTTTTTGCTAGAGTTCTTTATTTGTACTTTCTTTCTCCTGGCAAATTGTGGCTTGGTGGATTGGGGAGACTTTCCTTTC
Organism: Chamaecyparis obtusa; assembly: GCA_027943335.1. Lineage (NCBI taxonomy): Eukaryota > Viridiplantae > Streptophyta > Pinopsida > Cupressales > Cupressaceae > Chamaecyparis > Chamaecyparis obtusa. The sequence continues at coordinate 572,891 of BSBK01010348.1, read as the reverse complement.
CCCATTTCTCTACTTAAGGTTGGGGGAGCCTTTCAAAACCCTTATGTCTTGGTGTAACTCAAGTTAAATCATCTTATTAATTTAAGGTGCTATTTTTATTCTTGTTTGGTCCTGCAAGGGTAGATGGGTCTTTTTACCACAATGCTAGTTTTTTATCCCAGATTTAAACCCAAAATGGTTATGGGAGCCATTTCAAAACCCATATCTCTAGTTTGGGGTGCCTAAAAACCCTCATCTTCTTCTATTGGCGTAAAGCTTTGGCTTCACTCTAACGGCTTCGTGCAGCTAGAGCCTTATTGTTTATCCCTCATTTGGCTGTTGTTGTTCAGATGCCTTGGGCTTGCTAGTAGTTCTACTAGTAGTCTCTGGTAGGGGGGCTATGTAAAGTTTACCTTCTTCCCCCAACTGTCTCGTTTTAGGTCTATACTAATTTTTTCTATCTTTCTCTAGGTTATAGTTCCCTTAAAAAAATAAATGTATATGGTTTTAGGGCCCATTTAAAACCTATTTTACCTAATCAAAAACAATAAGCCTAGATAGTTTGCATATTGAAGGACAAACTAAAGAACCAGTTGGTCTTGATAAGGCTCCTAAAACTGTCATAGGGTTTCTCAAGGCTCCCCAAACCTTAATAAACATCATAAAAAAATGTATAAATAGAAACTAACTAATAATGTGGGTTTTGGAAGGCTCCCCAAACCTCTATGGGTTTTGATTTGGCTCACATAAATAAAACAAACAACCTCAATAAAATGCATTGTGAAATGTATGTTGAAGAACCATTGAGCTTTAACATGGAACCCAAAATTAAGAGAGAGTTTTGAAAGGGTTCCCCAAACTACAACAAGAGTTTTAACCTAGATCCCTCATCTATAAATGTACTAAAAAGAATTAAATCCCCAAATTCATCCATAACTCTCCCAAGAAACTTCTCTCCAACTTAATATAAGAGGATCCCAACTCAATAGGATCAATAGAGAAGGGAATCATGAAAGAATTTAACTTTGAATATGAGCGATCACAAAAAAAAGTGACCTATAAAAAATCCAAATTCTCTTCAACTCTAGAACCAAAACCTACCTCCATAGGATCAATCATCACCTCAATAAGATTAGAGAGTGAGGATAACAAATGAACAATGAGCCACAACTAGATTTCAACCATATGAAAAGAACCCACCTCAATAGGAATCAGTTCTACCTCAATAGGAATCACATATAGTGGAATCCATATCTTAGCAGTGTTAGTCCATTGAAGAAACAAAACTAGAAGAACCAAGGAGACAAAAGGGAAATACACACCGAAAACACCACACACCCTTAACTAAAAACAACACAAAGCTAAGTTGGATCCTTAAAAACTTTAACCACTACTTGGAAAGCACACAAAATGGTGCTAACAAGAACCATAATTCCCCACATAAATAGAAAAGAAAACCTAAAAATACCAACAATGCGGACAAAGGAAGAAACACATGCTCTAAAAAATAAAGAAGACCCAAAAGAGATAAAAAATAGGGATAAGAGAGAACAAACAATAGAACATGATCCAACTCCCCAAATTGAATCTCTCCAAAATAGGGGAAAAGAAGATAATCCCCAAAAACACCAACCAAATCAACACATGCAAGAAATCCCAAATTGTGGATGCCAGCAAATAAAGTGCCTTAAACTAACAAGAATAAAAGAACATTGAGCTTCCATGCAACATAAAAGAACCCACAAAGAAACTATCAAGTGACCTCACTACCAAAGGCCCCAAGGATAGGGTGCATGAGCCTTTCAAAGAACTAAATAGAAATCTTCACAGGACACCACAACAAAGATAACCTAGAAAAAATAACTCCTCCATCCAAAAAAGAAATATTTTACATAAGAAATAATTAGAAAAGGGGCACCCTGATATCACCCAAGAAACCATAGAGAATAGACAAGGCCCATGACCAAAATAACCCACAAAACTATCCAACATTAGGGACAAAACCCCAACTGAGCTTGAGTAGAAAAAAGAATCTAATAGGTGGAACACCTACAATACCAAGGAAAAAGATCACCATGATATGTTCTTAAACCAATCACAAGTTGAGAAAAAAACCACAACAAGCCAAAGAGAAATGGAGAGGCCAGAGATGAGGACAATAAAATTCAGGTATATATCCAAATAAAAACTAGGCACAAAGGCCACAAAACCAAAAATAAAGGCCTAAAAAATTGCTTGCAATACCACAAAACCAAAAGTATTATGAATAGATTGCCCCCCCCTCCACCCCCATACCAACAAACCCCTTGAAAAAAGAACAGAAAAGAGTAGAGCTACCGAAGCAACAACAATGATGAAGGAACAAAAAAGAAAATCCTGAGGATCTTCTAAAAACTCCCCATCGTCTACATCATGCTCTTCCAAATCACCATCTTTCTCAAAAGCCCTAGATGCTCCCCTATCATTCCCTCCTCTCTTTCTACTCTCATACATTTCAAAAAATTTATGATGCTCACACGTTGTTCCTCTTTATGTTAGTATATTTTATCACAACGAGTAGATTGATTGGTTAATTGTTTTCAAAAATTATATTGGTTGTGAGGAAATTACTAATTTTTAAATAGAGAAGTTTAAAAATATAAATCTAAAAGATCATTCCACTATATAGTAAAAACTAATTTAGCTAGGTTAGAAAGTCATTCATTTGAGATCAATTTTTTCTATCTTCAAGGTTTTAGGCGTAGTCATGGTTTGGTCAATTTGTTTAAATTGTTTGTGCTTCTATTCTTTTGACATACCCAACCCCTTATTTTCCTATGCTTGTGGTTGTCTTAGATCTTCACATTAATGAATATTTAGTGTTTGCATTCAAAGTTTTGGTCTAAAGAATTTTTTTTGTTTTCCTAGGTGATGATCTTGGAGTTCTATCTATATTTTTTCTATTCGCTATGATAGAATATTTTTACCCTATTCCAGCTACTTGTTGTGGTGATATTTATTTTTCCTAGGATGTATTGTTGTATTTGTCAAGGGTTGTTTGTCTTTTGTAAATATTATTCCTTTGGCATGACTTATGGGGCTCATTTTCCACTACTACTCTTGTATTTATGAGTTCATTGGCTATGTAATTGAGGATTAGGGTCTTTTGAAGATGGGGGATCTTATAGGTGCTCTTGTCTTCTTGGGGACTTATTTATCTAAGGAGACTAAGATTATTTCTAATGTCATTATTGGACCTATTGACACTATTATGGAAATACCTCATGGTTTAGATGTTTTGAAATTATTTGATGGAATTTTTTGGGTAGCTCTAATCCTAATGGATAGTGGTGCTTATGGTTTGGATCGGGATGAGAGATGCATTTTTTAAGTTTTAAGTAGGGGTAATTTTGTTTTCCTTATCCTATTTTTTCTCGGTGTTGTATTCTTGAGCTTTGGCTTTTTGTTCAAACCATCTCTTTCTCTTTTGGCCTATCTAGAGGGCTTTTCCCCTATGGATGTCATGTAGCTTAGAGCTTGTCTTTTCATAGGGATGCAAAGATTGATGCCATTTTTTGGTCTTGGTTATAGTGTTGTTCACTATTGAGTATTTTGATATTATGTTGAAGGCTGACGAGGTGGTTGAGGGAGGTAATTCCCTCTCATTGGTTTCAAGATTATTTCCTTTTTGGCTCTTCCTTGTCCCAATTTTTAATGCTAGTAGAGGTGTCACTTCTAATAATATAGAGGAGCTACAGGAAGTGAAGTTTGTTGGACGTGTTTCTATGAGTGCAAAGTTTTGTAGCATTCCAGCGTGAAGGAATTTATTTATGCTTTTGTTGACCTGTTTGATGGTTTATACAATATTATTGAATTAGCAATTTTTTTATGAAGAGTATAATAGTATTGTGATTTTAGTCTATCATACTTTCTTAAGGCTTTTTCTCAATTTTTATAGATCTAATTGTCTCATTTTTGTCAAGGCTAGTTCTTGTTTAATTTTTCTAGTTAACGATCTTTACTATTATTTATAAAGAGAATCTTGTGGTGGCTTGGGTTGTGAAGGATCTTATTTTCATTCATGTCTATTCTTTTTTTTCTAATGGCCTCTATTGAGGAAGCATCTTTTTACTAGCTAGATTCCTCTATTGTTTAGTGTATTGAGGTGGATGCTTCCCCTTTTGAGGTGGGGAATGTAAGGGTGGATAAGGTGGTACATTGGTTTTTTAGAAAGGTTGTGGGTGCCCCATTAAAACTCATATATTGAATTAAGGGAGTCTTATGGAACCTTAGTTTCTTGAGGTTAAGTGAGCCTTTTTAACCCCTTTATTTTGGTGTACATTGGGATTTGACTTGTTTCTTAAAAAGATCAATCTATCTTGATTTTTCTTTTCTAGGCTGCTATTTTTTTTTATTGGTGGGGCTTCTATGTGGTTATGCTTATCTTGTTATAGATATTTATCTACGAATCCAAATCCCTCCAAAATTATCTTATAAAGGATTTCAAGGCCTCTTAAAAACCTCTTTGACCCCTATAATGGTGGAGATGGTGAGAAGTTTTAGGATGTATGTCACTCACCAAATATAGCATACATTAGAATACAAAACCTCCAACAAGGTGAATCTAATTAGCACAACTATGAAAGTAAGGGTGTCAGTGCATGATCTACACAATGTAGGGTCTTGGATTATTTTTGATAAGAATGATAAGGAAACATAAATCTGACCTATGAAAGTAAGTGTAAGAGAAAAATATGGGGAATGAACCTTTCAGGAAAAAAGAGGGAAAATAACCTTTAGATCTGAATTTTATTGTTGTCGGAATGTAGAAATAAGGTGTAATTCTAGATTTTGGGCTCTAGTCTCTATAACTCCCCTCTATGTAAATTTCAACCAAAAAGTGGAGGAAAAGGTCATCAACATCAGCCTCATCATGGACTAGGTCATGAAATTTGACCTAGTTTTTTCAAGTCCAAATGTGATGAAAATTGTACCAAGTCAATAAAAGGTTCTAAGACTCCTAAGTCTTGATCTATCTCTCTAATTTGTTCCTACACATAGAAAATAGGTGGAAGAAGGTTTAAGTGAGGGATTTTCTTTAGTCAAAATCCTTTTAGGAACCAACCTTAAAATGAAATAAATATAATAAAAGAGTGATTTTATGTACTCGAGGTTACATGTAAATAATGGAATATATCATACCATGTAGATGAAAATGTATCTTATAACATAATGAAGTATGTTGATGCAATAGCCTTGAATCAACACAAAAACAAAAAGGAAATCATGTAAGACAAAGCCTCATGTAGCATATGTTGTAAATTTCCACAATATTGGATTGAAGAAGGGAGAAAAGAAGAAGACTTAGTCGATAAATGTAGATCTCCCTCCTTGATTGTAAATTCCTTTTCTTAACATCCAATGGTGGAAATAAGATAGATCTATGAAAGGAAATACCTTGCATGCATGAGGGAAATAATGACTTTAAATCCTTGAATGTCTTTTGAATAGTTGATAATGCATGTCTTTAGAAAGTGGGTGGTTTCTTTTACCTGGATCTCTTTAATGCACAATGAATCACTTTGAATAGCTTTCATGTATGTATTAATAGGTTGTGGATTATACACATAGATATGAAAATGAAAGGAAGAGGTCTCATTTTATAAATATTTCAAGGATTAGATTTCATCAAGGTCGACTATAATTTGAAACCCTAGAAGAGAATCCTTCCATAGGGATTTGGGATAAGTTTGAGCATAAAACACTAGGAAAAGGTCAACTTGGCCGACCTATTCTAGGACTAGGTCATTCTGGATGACCTAGTCTAGGTGATTTGCCTCTAAATATGTTAGGATATTGGGGCAGGTGTTAAAATTTGGTGGTAGAGGTTACAACCCACCAAGAGATTAGGGAAGATCTCAAAATTGAAAGATGAATGTATAGGACATAGGTGGAAGGGAAATTATGTGATTGGATGAAAACTAGGAAATCATGCATATAAATTAGAGGCAACCTCAAGTTTAAACAACATTGAGGGAGGAGGAGGACCTGTATTTAAATTGAACATGCATTTAAGAAAAGCATAAGGTCGTACAATTAAAAACACATTAAAGTAGGAAAAAAATGGTCCCATAATGTGGACAAATGAAGTGCTTACTTTTTAGGATGGTAATTTAGCCCCCACTTTGGCAGGAGTATGAGAAAAGATCATTCTCATGGTAAAGGAAGAGAAACAAAAAAATAGAAACACTGATGAGAGAGAGAGAGATGATCATGGTGAATTGAAAAGAGACAAGAGAATCACTAAGCTTAAGGACATAAACCCCCAAAATAAGGATTTTAACTACACATCCATGCACAAGGGAACATAAAAATATATAAAATATATAAAAAAAAGACAAAAGAAACAACACAAAAAAATGGGTTAGTACTAAAAATGAGACTCCAAATCAACTATTGAAAGAGACCTTGAATGGAAATGTCCAACCCACTAATATCATGTTTATAAATCTATTGCAAGAGAATAGGTGATCACATAGGTAGAACAATAGCATTTCCAAATATAATACAAACTCGATGATTTCATCTACAAGTGTAACCATGAGAGAATAGAGAAAGAAACCTTGAATCCCATAGAATAGAAAATTATGTTATGCTAGGTGATCCATTGGGAGACAATAAAGAGAGGAAGGAGAATTCATAGTCTATAAAATTGTGTTCTTTTGGTCAATTCTACCTAAATAATTTGCACATGGGACAAATTAAAAATATTTTGCACATGGGGCGGCTTCAAAAAATAGTTTGTACATGGGACAAATTAAAAACTTTTTGCACGCAGGGTGGTTTTAGAGGATCAATATTTTATAAATTCAAAGTGAATCCAGATTTAGGGATTGATCTTATGTAAATTACTTGTGGATTCATAAAAATAAATATATCTTATAGAAAGAATGTTTCTATGTGGATCAATGAAAAACAATTGTATCTACAAGGGATTTTTTTTATGTATGGCCCCCTCCTTATGATGGAAACATTAGAGACATTATAAGCATGATAATCAAGGATACCTAATTGTGACAACAAGAAGATATCCTAAAATAAACAATGTATACCATTAACTTAGCAAAGAGTGTTAACCCTATTGAGCTAAGCAAATAGATAATTGTGAATGAATATTTCACTTTTGGGAAGAGACCCTTGCAAGTTAGAGATATTGGATGCAAGAACACTACCTTCAAGAGGAGTTATTGGACAAAGATAACATCTTCATGATAAAAGAGAGGGAACAAAATAAGAGTGTACACATTTAGCCCCTCGTTGCTCGGTGAAATAGGGATTCTTGATGAAGGATGACATACTTCAAAATACAAAGTAAGGAGAATTCTTTAAGATGAACATATTTTGTAAATAAAAAAGAGGTTGTCATCAAGGATGCACAAATATTTTGTAAGAGCGAATCTTGAATCAAAATAAATAATTTTTTATAAGAAGAGAATGTCACATGATAAAAAAAAATGCCACTGTACTAAGGAAAGTATATCCTTGGGAAATATAGAGACAAAAAGAATATACATGAGACCTTTTCCCCTGAGTGTGAATGAAAAATACACTATGTGGTGCAAACCTAATGATAGTTACTTCATAGTAGATACACAATTTAAAGCAAAATAATCTACAAACCAGAGAGAAATCCTAATGTAAAATGAACACATTTAAATAAAAGACATCACATTATAAGAAAAGAAAGTCATTGGGAAGGAGGTGAATGAGGGAAATGATATGGGTGATTATTAAATTTTATACATTCCCTTTGAGGCATGAAAAAGTTTGTTAAGAAAAAAATTTAGGATCTTGTATGAAAGAAAGTATCTCATGCCAAAAAGGATGTACTATTATAAAATAATACCAATCCATGAATAGATGAAGAAAAGGAGAATAAGGATGCCAAATTATGCCTACTTAGTGGTCAACCCAGTTATACAAGATATGCATTTCTGAGAAAGGAGGAAATTGTAAGGAGGGTACTAATCTCATGAAGGAGAAGGATCTTAGAAAAAAAATTCATGCATGGGAGGACATCATAGTACAAAATAGATGATGAGAAAAGAGATAATGGATCCTATAGAAGGAGAAAATAGAAAGAATGATACAATATATTTCCTCAATGATAGATATTTTAATAATATGCATGCACTTTAAGGAAATAATAATAAGAAGAGAACATGCTAATTTATTTCTCCAATATATGGAAAAAATATAAAATGGCTAGTGTTAAGAGAAGAATACATCTACCAACCAAATATTGAATAAATTGTCTAAACTCAACACAATCACAAATAGAATTCATATTCAAATAATAAAAGGAGCATGAAAATTCCCCATTGATGGGTCACTTTAGATGTTCATTGTATCTATAAGGGATTTATATCCTTGAATTATACTTGATATTCAAATAGATTTTCTTGGCCAAGGCTGTATGGTCGTCAAAAGGTGATGGATCGTTTGATGGAATTGGTAAGAGAATGTCAAGAGGAGGTTTTGTCTTAGAGAAAATGTTAGGTTGAGTTGTTTAAAATTAATCAAGAGGGTAAGGAAGAACCTTAAAGCTTTGGTCAATAAATCCTTTTTCTTTCTACTCATGTGATGTAGAATTAGAAGGTAATTAATCTTGATGAATATGATTAGAAGGAAGATAAGTATGGATGGTTTCTCTAGGAAGATCAGGATTCTTATTGTCCTTAGTGTGGGAGGAAGAAGGGGAATTATCCCTCATTCTTTGAGAAATCATCTAGGAAGTGTCTATCATCTAGATAATGAATATTTTTAAAAATATTTTGATAGAATCATAAGAATTATCTACCAAAAGATCATTAGGAGATAGATATATCTATTGCATCTATTTGCTTAAAACTTGAAGAAGAAAAACACATCACACATTGATAATGGTCTTGGAATATTCCTTACAAGAAAGAGATATATGTGCGTTAATCTCATTATGCCATATGCAAGAATACCATGAAAGAATATAAACATAAAGAAATACAACAAGCTATAATTCACTCCATGTGTTTGATAAAGAGAAGTAACTATTGATATAATGACATAATTATTATCACACCAATCTATTTTAGACAGTTCCATGTCAGAAAACATACAACTAGATCTCAAAATAGCAATATAATAAAGACAAAGATTCAATATGATGTACAAAAAAATGTAATACAAATTGTGAACACAAACTAGTTCTAGATATCAAATCAGAATGGAAATGTAATACATTGGATTCACCAAAATGTAATGGTGGAAATGGTAAGGAATGATAAGATGTAGATCACTCACAAAATCTGGCATACATTACAATAAAAAACCTCCAACAAAGCTAATCCAATTACCACAACCAAGAAATTTAGGGTGATAATGTGTGATCTTCATAATGTAGGGTTTGAATTCTTTGTGATAGGGATGATAAGGAAATTTAATATGACCTATGAATGAACTTACAAAGAAAAATGACCTTTAGATCTCATATTTTTTTATGAATATGACCTTAACTATTAATTGAAAAAATTAAAGTATTATATCATGAAAATGGAAACACTTCCATTTAGGACACGTTTATCCCTTTGAGTAAGTGGTCTAGGGTCATGTCAAGAAACTTGAATATGTCTTTGAATGGATCTAGCTTTTTCCCCCTATTCTACTTCTCTCTCCACCTTTTTCCAGCTTGTTTCTCACACCTAGTCTTGAGAATCTGAGATCTATGACCTCAGTGTCAAGGCTGACCTTTTGGGTCAAGGTCAACCTAGACTCTGACCTAGATCAAATTTGACCTCAACTTTGAACTAGGGAATATTTTACCTTGACCCTGACCCTGGGCCCAATTTTCAATTTCCAGAGGTTTTGGGATGTCAAGCTTCAGAAAGTTTTATTTTCCTGCTTCCAAGTCAACTGTTTCGGATGTCAAAATAGTAAACCCTTAAATTGTATTTAATCTAGGTCCATTTCTAAGGGTTAAGGCCTAATTTTAATTTAATTCCCTAATGTTGGCCCCTCTAGAAGTTTGTGCCCTAGATCACTATAAAATGAATCTTTCCTCTCTCCTTTTGACATTGACTTTTCATGATCAAGCTCTCGAGGAGACATCCATTATTCACCAAGAAATTTTATGATCAATACCTCAAGTTAAAGCAAGTGAAATCAAGAAAGCATTCACCCTCAAGCATTCAAGCATTCAAGAATTCATAAAGGAGATCCATTGTTAGCCATTGAAGGATTCAATCTCTTTGGAGCCCTCTTGTTGAAGATCTCTCCATCCACATTCATCCAAGCTTATTCCTATTCCAAGATACATTCAAGATTAGTGTTGAAGATCTAATTAAATTGATTTGAGACATCCTACATAAAATTCTACATTCATTTGGAGCAGCCATACTTATCAATTCAAGGATTCAAATCCTCCCCAAGGATTTCAATATAAGCAAGGTGAATAGTTCCATTTACTTTGACTAGTACAAAAACAACAATATATGACCAAATAAACTACCAAAAATTATAGATAAATGACCAAATTTGGTCACATGACTATTGGTAGTTTATTGTCGGTCATTTATCTTGGGACCAAATTTATGACTAAACTATTTTAGTCATTTATTTGGTCATTGATTTGGTCATATATTTAGTCATTTATTTGGTCATTTGGTAGATTATTTGGTCATTTGGTCATTTATTTGGTTATTTGGTAGTTTATTTGGTCATTTATTTGGTCATTTGGTAGTTTATTTGGTCATTTGGTAGTTTATTTGGTCATTTATTTAGTCATTTATTTGGTCATTTATTCGGTTGTTTATTTGGTCATATATTTAGTCATTAATTTAGTCATATTAGGGCATGATGGAATCGAACCATCATCCTCCTACTTGTAAAGTAGGTGCTCTTCCATTGAGCTAGTACCCTTTAAAGAATAATCATACCATGTATACTAGTACTTTCCACTAAACATGATTTTAAGTTTTTCCATCTATAGTTCAAGGGTAGCAAAGCTTAAGGGGAGGATGACTAGTGATACTTTAAACTCAATGGTGAAGTTATTCAATGTGCAATATATGAATGAAGTGAATGATGTCATTGGAAAATACATTACATGTGGTTTGTTCCCCTTATTATAATGCCAAGCATATATCTTTAGGGGAAACTAGCCACATTTTGCGTGGCTAAGCCACTAATGTTCCCTGCAAAGATGGGCTAAGTCTTCCATGATCTCAACCAAAGTGTAACGGGCTAGAAAGGTAGCCGAGAGTTATGTGAAACATGCCTAACATTTAAGAGGGGTTTCAAATTCAATGAGATACACTTTTGAATGGAAAAAACACTAAAAATTCCACCTTTAATCTTGGCAAACACCATATGATACTTTGAATCAAATCAACTTTTAACTGTGTGGAAACCATGCAAGTAAAGTGTGCATCAAAATTGCAAAGAAAAGCATAATGTAAAACTCATGCACAATTGGGAGATATATGGCAGAAATACAAGTGAAACATGCCAAGGTAACTTGAAAGATTTTAGTGAAAAGTTGGTACAATTTTTTGTTGGTGTGGCCATCTCAAAACTCAGCCTGAAAAATTAACATTTGCAATATCATTTGAGATTACCACCTACCTCTCAAGGAAAGAAATCAAGCCAAAAGTGGTTCACCTTTGTGTGTTTCAAGTTAACCAGAACTTTGCCAAAGCTCTTAAAAATATGCCAAATTGAAGGCAAGCTCAACAAGCAAGGACAAAAAACAATCTTAATGAGATGCACAAAGTGAATGGAAAAGACACCCAAATTCAGTGTGAAACATGATAAAAAGGCTAGATAAAGCATTAGTGACCAACATGTGAGTGATAGATAGGGCTGAAACCTAAGTGAATTGCCTCCAAGGTCAAAAAAGTGGCAAAATGGTTATGAATCCACACCCAACATAAAGACCCATCAGTCATAAGAGTGGCACATATCTTGGGGGGCAAAACCACTAGAAAAATCTACTTGAAGACCAAATGACAAATGTCTTATAAAATTTCCCATGGCAAAGCCACTAATTGACTCTACCAAATCAATCAAAGAGTGGAAACAACATAAGTGATTTCTACCATTGCTTTAAACTTTAAAGCAATAAAAATAAGTCTAGAGCATGCACGAGGTAATTACCACCTAAATAAAGGCAATTGATTTTGAATTTCAAAACAAGTCTGCCTTCGATATTTTTAGCAGAATAATGGCTCATTTATCTAATTTTTTCAGGCATGTGAAGAAATTTCTGGCAAGATGGTTGAAGGTTTTCAAGGTTAGTAGCAATACATGAAGGATTTTCAGCATGTAATTATTTTTTCCTATTCTTCTTGATTCACTCTGTCGATACATAGCCCTGAACTGAGTTTGTCTCTTTTCCAACTGGCCATCAATATGTTCAATAGGCTTAAGTGATCAAAATTTTCATACTTATGCCATGCAAAACACAAAGAAGAAGTATATTTCAAATATTAATTTACCATCATGGATGCAATCAAAATGCTTCAAAAGTTTACTTCAAATTCATAAGGTTGGGCATATCATTATATCTACAGTTTCATCAAATTTATCATTATTTTTAAAAAGACCCCAACTACAAACATATCATAATTCTCATGTTATATTCAGATATCAGAGTATCTGGGTTTTCCCTACTTGTAATAATGTAAGGATTAAAGCATGTATAACTTTGATTGTAATGGTCAAAAAAATTTCATGAAAAAAAAATAGTGACCACCCACTAACCTTTGAAATTAACATTTCAATGCTTTTCGATGAACAAAGAGAACTATGTTCCCAAGCCTCAATGCCTCATTGATAACCTATCAACAACACAAAATTATTAATAATTATTAATATTTGTTAAGGAATGTTTAGAGATCATATTTATTATATAAAATTGTCAATCTATTAACAAATACAATGATTATAAATGGTTGGTATTAAACTGCTATTCAATTTAAGAGTCAAAAGTTATTTTGATCAATAAAAATAAGATATATATTTTCTACATCAATAAAATATAAATTTTCTACTGATTATTTCATCATTAAACTAAATAATATTTAAATAAAATGCATCTCAACTTAGATTATGGGTAAACTCCATCCTTTTATAATCATCCTAGTTTAACCTCAGATCTTTGGGCTCCTGCTGTTGTTTTCTTCTAGCTATATCTAAATGTTTTGACTACATCAACAATGCAGAATATGTTAATTACATCAATTCAATCAACCAAAAGCCAAGTAGCATAGTAATAATACAGTGTTTTCTAACATGTCCCCACATACTATGAGAGAGTCAATTACCAAAGGGAACTTGAGAAGAAAATAAAGGCAGAGAGTTAAGGCAACTGCTGAAGTTTCATGACCAATAAAGAGAATATTAAGAATGAGATCCCACAATGCGAGCATAGCATGTTTTTGGGAATTGGATTTAGATTTGAATTTGGTCAATTTAATATGTCATTATCAACAACCTATGACTCACCTAAGTTTTGTCCAGATTAGAAATAAAAACATTATGAGCTTCCCATCTCAAAGAATTTTTCTGTAATCCCTCAAAGTTCATTCCCATGACACAAACATAACATATTTTTGAAAATTTGATTTATATTTGGTTGTTCTTGATTGAATTTGAGACTGGACCATGTAAGAGATAACTAATGCATTACTTTAAGACAAAAAACTAGATGATGGATCAAATTTCTAGGGTAAAGACCATTTGATAAACTATTTCACGTATTGTAATTGCCTAGGAAATCTCATCCATCATCAGTGTGAACCACGGAAATAGAAAATCTCTGATACAACTCAAAATCATGCAGTAACACAAACTAAAGTGAAAGCAAACAAATTAAAACTGAAGTGGCAAAACTGATACATTTAATGGGTGGAGTTTGAATAGATTTTGGTTTTAACTATGTGTGATTTTCTTATCATAGAATATGACTTAATCCATTGATATTAAACAAGTGAGTATCTACTTCATCTGCATTCTCTCTCTCTTTCTAATATGATGGATTAGGTAGTGTGATTTAAAATGTTGATTTGTACATTCATACTAAAAAAATCAAAGAGTTATGAATACTTTGCCTATCATTATGAACTATCAAATCTAATATCACTATTATTATAAACTATAGAAATCTAATCTTACTATCATACATTTGAATCACACAATTTTCTTTCCATTAAACAATTGTCTACATCAAATATGAATCTTGCCTCTTCCATACCTACAATGCAACAAGCTATGTGCAAGCCTTTGAAACATCTAATTACAAACATATATATCATGAAGCATAAGGTAGAAAATAAGATGTCATAGGGGAGTACCTCTTTTGAATAGGGAGTAGAGAGGATAACACAGCTATCAGCAAGGAAGAAATTTTCATGCCACATATATTCTTTTGTAAGTTGGACATGTGTACTCTACCTTTTTTGTGTCATAGAGAATGCCATTAAATTTAAAACCCATGTGTACCTATATAACATAAAAAAATATGTAAATTAAAACCTTAAAACTACACCAACAATGTGAACTTAAGAAAAATAGTAAATGACAAGGAAAGAATGTATATACCTTACAAATCCATGAAAGAATAAGAATAACATACTTCTATAGCATCCCATCATTCAATGCTTGGAATTATACACTGATATAGATTATCATTCAATGCTTATCTATGGGAGATTAATTTTTTTGGACTTGTCAAAGAACCAATTAAGTGGTGTGATTCTAAAATATGATGAAATGTCCATACTTCACAATCTTGAATTTGGATCAATTTTTTTTTTGAAGGAGAGATGCCAGATAAGCTTGGAAATCTAAACTACCTTCAAGCGCTAAATCTTAATGAGAACAAATTGCAAGGTATTATTCCTCCTATTTCAAATTATAGGAAATTTAAAGTATTTAACATATGAAAGAACAAAATTCAGGGGAGCATCCAAGTTTGGATTGTAGAACTAGTGGAGTCATGAATTCTTAACTTGTCTTTTAATAACTTTCAAAGCACTTTCCTGTCATATTTTCTTAATCTAAAGAATCTTCTTGGGATTGTTTCTAAATGTAAGAACAAATCTCCTACTTCTTTTAATTGTGTGGTTATACAAGCACTTACTAACCCAGCTTGTATTTTAATTTTTTAGTCAGTTTTGATGTTTGTGTTTGGTTTGTTTTTCATGTTCTTAATAGGCTGTAATGTTTGGTTATTTTTTATTTGTAGGGAAAACATTGAGATTAGTCTCGAAGGAGAACTAGGAGGAGATATAAATATAACATATCATAAAGTAATGAAGCGGCGATCATATCATCAATTATACTAAACTTATTTTTGCAATACTCTATATTGCTCATTTCCATATCAATAAATTTTTATAAGACAGTTTAAACATGCTCAAATCTTTGTGATTTTTTAGGGATCTAAAAGAACAATACATTATGTTCAACAAATGTTTTTACTTATATTTATATTGGATAGGGGTGTACAAGTGTAAGGTTGAAATATTTTTGGTTTGAGTCAAGAATACTAAGGAGTATTTATTTGAATAAAAACTACCTGAAATACAATCTTAATCTCATTTCCTATGATATTCTCAACACAAATATTGTAAAACTACTATTTTAATTTCATTTTAGTCTAGGAACAAATTATTATATGAGTTTGGATCTAATCTTTTGAATGAAATTTTTATGAGTCTGGAAGTGGCTCTCTGAATAGATTCTTACATTACATTTTGATTATATGGAGGTTGAGATCTTTACTTAATAAAGTTAATTACATGGAGGTTTAGATTTTTATTAATAAAGTTAAATATTCTCAGTAGAAATAATCATTTGATATAACTTGGTGTCCAGATATAATCTTTTGAATGGAATCTATCATTCTAAATTACTCTGAACTTTAAATAGGGTTGAGATTGGCTCTCTTGACAGATTCAATTTTGGTTTCAAATATTTTATGTAATTTATATAGAAGTATTGAGAAAGGTTTTGGATGTCATGACAATCATGTGTACTATATTTTGAATGAGATTCAATGAATGAAATAGTTATTTTTTCTTAACACTGTTGATTGTTTCCTCTAACAGCATGTTTTTATGTTGTTCCAAGACACATTTCTATTGGAGTTTTATTTGAATGAATCTAGAAGTATATTGGAAGTTTTTGAAGGGAGAGTTAAAAAAATTTTGGAACTGGTCTAGTGCCTTTTTATTGAGTATATGGAAAGTAATGACAAATTTACTAAAACTTGTTAGAATCTATTCCTAGGGTTGTCTATCATAAGAAAAATGGAATAACTTTTCTTTGCACCGTTAGATCTCTCTAAATATTTTAGAAAAGGTTTGAAATGATGTTATTTACATATCCACCAAAGTGATTGGTTAAATAATACCATTTGCAAAAGTTATTAGTGACTGATTCAAGATTGTTGAAACCTTGTGACAGTCATAATTAAATTTCAATACAAGATTCAAGTATCTATGCATTTAATGGGTCTTATAAAGTTGGAACATGATTGAATTATTATTAATAAATTTCGGAGCTCTTCGTAGTGTTTGGAATGTACAAGGAAAGAGTGTTCAAACCCTTTGATTACTGCTCTACCATGTAGAATATGTGACAATTATAAGTCTGATTTTTGTACCAATCAACTTTGTAAAGTTGTTGATATCTAAAGTCTGTACTCATGATATGGAGGTAGATTCCACTTTGAATGAGTTTACTTGAAGGTTCTAACATTTTTTTATCGGGACATGATCAAAGCTTATGATTATTGCTCTTGTTTGTAGACAACTGGCTCTCCACCATGTGGACAACATAGAAGGACATTTCATGGGATATGGTGAGTTATTGATGGAATGCTTAAAATTCTTGAATATGATAAGGATGTTGGTTATGTCGAAGTGCCTAGAGAGGTTTGAGATATTATTTACTATTTCTGATTGAATCATTAAGATTCTTGATGATTTGAAGATATTGGTTTCCTTGTGCCTCTAAATATGTTGAATATGATAGTTTAGTTGGGTTGATGGCTTAATCCTCATGGTTGATTTGGAGATTGAAGGCAAGTTCCACAATGTTATGCATCATTTTCCTACCTTTTCATCTGTATTTAAAATGGAATGTGCTGACTGGGGAATTTCTCCAACCTCAAACAAGAGAAGGGGGTTCACATCTAGATAAAACTATTCTTGTCTGAAAGGTTAAATCCCAGCTCCATGGTCTCTACTTGTCTCATAAAGAGAATTTTCCATACTAGAATAAGGGTTAAAATTCTTGCTAAGATGAGGTAGGAGCAATTTGAAACTACACAATGACATACATGTAAGGCAAGGGAAGGATACTGGTGATCCTGCACAAAAATTTGTTGCTCATACATACCAACATAACCAAACAAAATGCAATACAAAAAAAAAATGATAGATATTGAAATGGAAGAAAAGATTGCTCCAAATTTTCCTAGAATGAATAAAACAAAAAAAAACTCTATAAAATGTTACATTTAAAAATAATATCCAGAATTATAGAGAATAGAGAGCTCAGATAAGGATAATACTTACCAAGAATAGAGAAGAATATCATAAATCTTGTTGCTATCTGTATCACCTTGCGACTTCCATCTTGTGTCAATGCCAAAAGACCAACATTCTCACTACATGCAGAAAACAAATAATTTAGAGTTCTTAACTAGTCTTTTTTCAAAAGGGCCAAGGACTAGTTGAAAGTGTTAGGATTTTTACACTGATGCAATGACCTATTTATAGTTCCCAAAACCTATCCTCCATTTTTGTGATGATCTCAGTAGTTGGATACTTGGATGTGAAATGTACCTCCTATTTAACACTCTACACAACACACAAAAAACTACTCTAGTGTTTGAGCCATAAGTCTTAGTAGCTTAAAATATTCAATAAAGAAAGAGAAACTCTATGTCGGTATGGTACAGGCTATATTAATAGATTTTTCTTTCAAAACTATGATTTTTAGTATTTACTTTAATAATACCAATGCAAAATAAAAATGACCCTATCTATTATTAAACATAAAATTAACATTTTTCAACATAGAGAAAGTTAAAATACTTAAAATTTAACATACATTTTTCTTTCTCAAAAAAACTAGATAGATTGATCCCTTTTGACAAGGAAATAAGATCAAATGCATTCATAAGAGAATATTTTGTCCCCTTTGGTTCCTTTAGTTCTATTACATGGTTTTCTTGTATTTGAAAAGGTGAGCATCTTTTTGCGATGTCTGAAAAGATATTTATCAACACTTAGTATAGCAGTTTTAAAAGTATGACCTGTCAGACACAGTCTACCCCATTGACAAAATTGTATAAATGAAAAGAAGACGCAACTTGAAGATAATGTAATGGAACATTGAAAGTATGATATATTATTTACAGATGCCCAAGTAATTCTTCATAGTAACTAACTATTAGTGCACAAGTGACTTTTGCACTGTTAAAGGAGAGCAAGGATACAAGCATAAAAAAATCATTTATCTTTTAAGTGTCTCTTACAGTCTCAAAAGTGTAGCTATTGTATAAGCATTTCATCGAGGATTCAAGAGATAGAAAAAAGCTATAACTACCCTAATGAATTTTCAATTTCCATAAATTTTTAGTTAAGAAGTTGCAGTCACTACTATTAGAGCTAAGACTAACAAGCTCATTTCTAAATATAGGACTTAGGTATGATATTGGGCATCCTACCTTAACATAATTGATCATTGTCACTTCAAAAGATGGAAATATACTAGTAAGGAAGTGGAATGGTTAGAATGATGAATCCCACTGACCTAATTAATAATTACATTTGGTTATTCCTATTATCTACACTCAAGTGTAGAGGCATGAATATGAGGACTAATTTGCAAGAATTTTTCTCATAGATGTACTCTATGCTGATTAAAGATCAACTTGAGAAAAAAATTAGTTTTGAAAATAATCAACACATAGTAATTGAATTTATCAAAACACTACAATTATATGAAAAGTTCCATATCACCAGGAAAACAAAGGGAATGGATTTAAACTTCCAAAATAACAGTTTGCAATGCTCTAGGATTTCAAACCTTAACCTTATCTAAAATTTGATTTCATATTGGACAACACACAATGTGAAATAAAGAGGATTGGAGACAACATACATCAAATAAAATATATCAAAGAAAATATACATAGATACAAAGTACCCACAAGTTTTTGTGGGGTTTGGAGACAATATATATCAAAAAAAATACACACATTAAAGCCATCAAACCAAACCCTCTCAGTCATGGTCACAAAATATGAGAAGATCAATAAAAATGAGCAAGTTTACAAAGTTTTGAAATATTCATAAAAATATCTTGAGAAGGTGTCAAAAATATATAAAGTATCCACGGCCATTCACAGAGAGGAAGGGTAAAAATTAACAGAGAGAGCCTTGTTTAATGAGAGAATACACTCTGAATAAGCCCGCAACCCATGTAATTATAAAATAAATTTGAATATTATGAGCCAAATAATAAATATAGAATGAAAAAATTTAAAACCCTTGAAATTGTATCATTCAAAGAACAACCAATAGTTTATTGAACATTAAATCTTCATGAAATACATGAATAAAGTGTTGAGACCTAGCCGAGATTGTTAGGAAATCACAAAGGATCAACATACCTATAGGTGGGTTCTTGAAATATGTATATGGAGGAGCTTCAAAAATTTTGCAAATCTTTCAAGTTTCAAAACCCTAACCATAGAGGCAATGCCCAGAGTAAACAATGGAGAAGAAATTAAAGAATCCAAATGAGGGGCCGCAGGAGATTGTTCAGGGTAAATGGTTATTGAGTGTGAAAAGGCTTTTTGATTTCTTTTCTTTATTTTAGAAAATCATTTTCTTATCATATTCCTATGGTGGTTCTTTTTATTTTTGCATAATATTAATGTTGAATCAATATTTATCAAGTGGTGATTATCACTTCATAAATATTATATTCAAAACTAATATTTATTAAGTGATAATCGCCACTTAATAAATTTTGATTTTAATGAAAAGGATAGAATTAAGTTGATAAATGTTTTATTTTTCATATAATATTAGTGTAATTATATTTATTTAATGGTGTTGTATAAACTATTAATGAAAATTAACTTAAAATGCAAAATATAAACATATGTTTTATTATGCCAAAGGGGGAAGATTGATTTTGACTTTGAGATCAAGTGGAGTAGTTGTAACCATGTTGGAGAGGAGTTCAATTTTTTTCATACACCATGGAAGTTCTTGTGGAGATCTTGCAATATTTTCCACAATGATTCAAATTGTGATATTGCATTAAAATTCAACTATTTAGTTTTTGAGTCAAAGTCATTGAGCCATGCTTCATGAGTAGTTTACATGCTATAGAACAAAATTTATTATGAATGGAACTTCTAAGTATATAAGTCTATGATATTATTAAATTTTATTATAAAGGAGTAATAATCATTCATTTAGTCATTTTTGTTTGTGTGACTAATTATTTGGTCATTTATTTATCCATTTTTTTTTTTGGTGACTAATTGTTTAGTGATTTATTTAGTCATTTATTTGGTCACTTATTTAGTCATTTTTATTTGTCTAACCTTGTTATTTTACCCGATGACCAAATTAGACATTTATTTAGTCATTTATACTTCTAAATTGCAAAAAAATAATAGAATTTGATCATTTTTAGTCACATGACCAAAAATTTTAGTGACCTAACCAAAATTTTTAGTTACGTAGTCATTTATTTTCCAAATTCAAGCTACCAGCAAAGCAAGCCCTAGTATCAAAAGACTCCATTACTTTTTTCAAGAATTGGATCCTGCTCAACTTCCTTCAATCTATCCTATTGGTGAATAAACATTACTATTGAAATACAACTTCTAAGTATATAAGTTTGTGATATTACTAAATGTTAGTATAAAGGAGAAATAATCATTTATTTAGTCTTTTTTTAGGGGTGACTAATTATTTAGTCATTTATTTAGTCATTTATATTTTTCTGACCTTTTGATATTACCTGGTGACCAAATTAGTCATTTATTTGGTCATTTATACTTGTGAATTGTGAAAACTTAGTAGAATATGATCAGTTTTAGTCACGTGACTAAAATTGTTAGTCATGTGACTAAAATTTGTAGTCATGTAGTCATTTATTTGCTAAATTCTACTAGTGTTTGTTTATATATATTGCAATTTCAATTACATTTCAAGGTTGATTTCAAATCAGGGTTTGACCAAGGCAATCCCATCATCCAAACAACAAAACCATTTTTTTTACAGGTGTAGGTGCAGGATGACAAATATTAGTACAAATATGGATGCCCTTTTCAGTGAACTTCTGAGATCAACGAACAAAATTTCCATCAGAGTTGTTTCAGGTCAAGGTCAACTTTCAGTGGGGGTCAAGATTGTACCCTGGGGTAAGATCTTACCTCGATCCTAAGGTCAAGGTCGATCTTGCTTAGAAAGATATAATTTTTCTAGGTTTTCTTTGTCACTGTATTTCCAAGCTGGATCAAGTTGCACAATCTCTTGAAATTGTACACAGACATCAAAAAATAGTCTTTTCTAGATTCATCCTATTTTGAGGTTAGTACTTGTCTTCAATCCATTTAAGTATTTGAGCATATATTTTCTATAAGTTGTCTTCAATCCTATCTTCATGTTCTCCATAGATTGTTTCATTTGTGTATTGGTCACTTCCTTGTGATTAATCAATTTGGATCTCTCTTTTGGGAATTTGGATTAGGGCTAGATCCTATATTCTCCTACACATTCAGCACATTACATTTTGGTAACAACACACCCTACTCCTCATCATCCGCTTTTTCTTGTCTTACATTTTGGTGAACCTGACATACTTACCCCTTTTCTTTTGTGGAATTAGATGCCTTATTGTGTTTTATGGCATTAGATCTTGCATGTATTAGATTTATTTCATGTGTTTACATCTCATATAAAATCAAAATATTCTGTGTTTTCTTAGTATTAGTTCATTTTCATTGCATTGGTATATGAACTTTACTAGCTCTAGTCCTACTTATAATATTCCAGTTAGACAAAGTCATAGACTCATGGGTACCTTTGATCCTGAATCTTCTTCTCCTTTCTTTAGGATCCCAAATGATAATTTGATTATTTATGATTCTAATCCTACTATGGAGCAAAACTCTTCTCACTCATCTCATGACGAGGATGATGCTTTAAGGGTTACTCCTGAACAAGTCCAAAAAATTTCAACCGAACTTGATAAAATGGGTAATTGGCTTATTCAAGAAAACCATAATCAAGATACTATTCAAGCTAGAGAGGCTCTTAAAAAAGTTCTTCGTGATAGTGATCAATGTGTTAATATCTTATGCAGTATTACTCATCTTGTGCATTCAAATGTTAAACCTTTAGCTCAAGAAGCTCAAGATTTAGGATTCACTCCTTCTATCACTAGTGTGGAACCCTCTTCCATTTGATTACCTATTATTTCTACTTATACTCCTCCTTTGGTAAATATGATGATTCTCTCTCTTCCTATGACTGCTCCTCCCATGTCCCTTCCTACATCACAAACTTCCTATCATAGTGTTCCTTTTACGTATTCCATTCCTCTTCCAACTATGGTTCCAAATGTTCCTCTAGTTGTGTCTTCCATTCCTGCTACTTCATACACTTTACAAGTAGTGTTTCTAATGTTGCTATGCCTCTGATTTTCTCTAATGATTCAAAAATCATTAGTTTGGCTCAAACTATCATCTTTACAACAAAAACTTGCATCCTTGACTCAAAACAAGTTTAGCATTCCTACATGTGACATGGGAAATCCTTTGTCCCTATACATCATTAGTACTCTTGTTCCTTAGAAAGTCGATATGCCTTGTCTTGAGAATTACAATGGTAAGAGAGACCCAGTACTCATCTTCAAACATTTCAAATGCTTTGTACTGATTATGCTCATGATCATAGGATTTTAGCTAAGTTTTTTGCTAGAACTTTTCATGACAATGCCTTATAATGGAATTGTTCATTGCCTCCTTATTCTATGGAATCCTTTCCAAAACTTGCTAATGCTTTTATTCAACAATTTCAAAATGACATTGGCCCGCAAGTGTCTTTGACTAACTTGATGCATTGTAAACAAAACACTAATGAAAAAATGACTTAATTCATTGGTAGATTTAAGCATTTGCATGCTCAAATTTCTTATCATGTTCCTGATATGGATATTCAAAGTATTTTTATTTCAAATTTACAAAAGGATATTAGAGATAAGATTTTGCTTACTGAATTTACCTCTTTTCAACAACATTGTGCAATGCTTCATCATTATCAATTACAAGTGAGTCAATTTGAGAGCAACACTCCAATGGCTCCTATTCCATTTAATAAGAGTGATCCTACTCATCCCAACAAATTTTAAAAATTCAACAACTATGTCAAGATTTAAACAAACAAGTGAATGTAGTTTCTAATCAAGTTGTTGTTGTACCCCACAATGCCACTTCTATAGCCCCTACTTTTTGATTAAATCATACGTTTACTCCTCCCTTTGAATCTTTACATTCTATTATGAATATTTTTTTAACTACTAATATGATTACTTTACCTCCTATTCGACCTCTTTTACCTACTACAGTAGCATCCAAATCTTTTGATCCTAATGCTTTTTGTCAATATCATCATCAGAACGGTCATGATATTGAGAAGTGTTATTCTTTAAAACACAAGGTTCAAGAAATAAATTATTCTAATGCCTTATCTATAGATAATCTTTATGGTAGAGGGAACAAATTTGTCTCTCCTCCTAATCAAAATCTTCAAATATTTATGAATCCTTTACCTACTCATGATACCAATACCATTTCTCAACCATCTTCTATGGATATTGTTTATGATTTAAAGATGGATGATCTTAATCACATTATTAATCAAGTGGAGCATGTTGTTCAATCTGTATCTCCACCTCCACTTCAAAATCAACCTCAAGTCCTACTTGAACCTCTACCAAAGCCACAACCTAAATTGAAATCTTAGCCTAAACCTTGAAAACAACCCAAGAATAAAAGACCTCAAAAAATTTTGATTACCTTTGATGATAATGAGACTATTAAAGCTCCTGATGGTCCTCTTTACATTTATGCTAGGATGTCTCAGATAGCTACACATGGTTGTCTTGTTGATCCTACATCTCTAGTCAATACCTAAATCCTTTTATGAAAAACTTACAACACAATTCTTATGATACATCTGATGTGTGGATTCAAACTTGTAATGGTTTTCTTTATCCATCATTTGGTTCTATTAACTTGCCAGTTGAACTTTGTGGAAAAATTGTGAACACTACTTTTGTTGTTGTTCCTACTTGTAATCAATTTCAAGTTAAGCTTGGTTTGTCATGGTTAAATGTAGGCATGTTGTTGCCTCTCCTATCCATAAGTGTCTTAAATTTATTCATGATGAATAAGTGAAGATGATTAATCATATTTTATATCAACCTTCTAGGCCTAGGGATTGTGCTACCCTTGACTTCTTTTGGCCTTCATTACCCACTTCATGTCCTTCTCGACCTGATAATAATTTTCATTCATATCAATCCTATAAGCATTGTAAGATTCTCAAGTTAAGAATGCCTTCGCTAGATCTTAATTGTGGTATTTATCCTACACCTTCCATACCTCATTTATCCATGGCTTCTAGTTATGTTAATCAAGCTCCCAGTGTTTCTTATCACTCTGTTAAGAATCCTTATAATCCTCCTATAGAGCCTATGAAGGATCTGATAGTTATTCCTCCTAGTTCTCAACATATTTCAAACAAGACAAAGCATAATCGATCTACTAATGAACATCATAAGAAGAATTGTGCTCAAGTAAAAAAAATTTCTTCTATTGTTCAAAATTCTTTACCTTCTTTTGATAAGCCCATGCATGATGTGTTAGAAGAAATTACTGCTAATAATGATGTTAAAATGCAAGATTATGATGATTCTATTCATATCTTAGATCCTATTTTGATTAATCTAGATGACGAAGATACTCTTGATGATGCTAATGATGAATATGAGACTATTAACATTGACATTGATTTACTTTATATTCTTTCATTACAATTAACACTTACACATAGTATCAAACATTATGATTCTAAAGAGGATCCTTGTTTGGAACTGGCTATCATTCCTACTATTTTTGATATAGTCCCTCTTGTGAGTTACCCACCTTCCCTAAATGATATAGAATGAGATGGGGAGAGTAGGTGGCACGCTTGATAGGCTTGTCCTTTATGGTAGCATTTTGTGTGTTTTCCTATCATATTGTGTTTCTCCCATGACATGTTTGCTAAATGTTGTTAGATTCTTTTATACAACCCTTGGTTATTTGTTGCACAAGGTGATAAAGGAATCGAACCTATTGTACAATTCCTCTATATGTATCTCCATTCTTCTATATGTTGTTTCATGTTATGTTGTGCATTTGCTATTGTTCATAAATGTTTCCTTATGTTGTCTTCTTGGATTTGCAACTTGGTAGCACTGATTCTTTTTGGTCTCCATGTTGTGATCTGAAAAGACTCTTCTTCTCATCTCTTATGTATTCTTTCCTCCATTGTGATTTTAGTTCTACTTTCTTTGGGGAATAATGTCAATTAATTTGAAATAATATCATCTATATATTATCTTATGATCATAGTGAGCCCACGGTAGGTGGATCCTTTATGTGCTCTATGTATGTTTATTTGCTATTTCCCTTGATTTATCTTCATTTGGGGGCATCTCATAGTGGAAACATAATCAACAGAGTTGTTTATGTTTCTATTAAAGCCATTTCTCCTATTAAAGTGTTAGCAATGACTTAAACATGGGGGCATACACTCTTCTCACCTATTGCACACACACACTTTCAATAAACACATATTTTTCAAAGCACTTCTCTCCCGTTAATGGATTAGTGACTAATCCTTAAAGCATAGATTTTTATTTAGGATCTCTTGATCCCTCTAGTTTCAAATTTTTTATCCCTTAAGCTTGAAGGTGTCCTTAAGACTATATCTCTTTTGCTTTTGGTTTTACTCTTGTGGAATAGAAGATTCCTTAGGGTGAATCCTTGATGGGTTGACTAATGAGTAGCCACATTCACTAGGTGATTCTATTCCATCTTTCTAGTTATGCTATTTCCTTGTGTATTTCACAATGGGACATAAGTTCTCATTGGGAAAGGTAATCTCTCTCTCTCTCTCTCAGAGATGTCTCTCTTATTGTAATCTTGGAGTTGATGAAGACTTGAGTCCCTAGGGGCTTGAGGTTTCCTTTTTTCCCCTTGATTTCAATAAGATTATCTTTTCATTATGATCTCCTTTACCAAGAGTTTGCGCTGAGTCCATACTCTTGCTAAAGTGGGAGCTAAATGTATCATCAGAAAATGGAAGCACTTCCATTTAGGATAGGTTTAGCCCTCCAAGTAAGTGGTATGGGATCATGTCAAGTGCCTTGAATAGGTCTTTGAATGGATCTGATGTTTTCCCCCTATTCTACTTCTCTCGCTCTCTCTACCTTTTCCTAGCTTATTTTTGGCACTTGGTCCTAAGAATTTGAGATCTATGACCTCAGGGTCAAAGTCAACCTTTTGGGTCAAGGTCAACCTTGACTTTGGCCTAGGTCAAATTCAACCTCAATTTTGACCTAGGGTAGAGTTGACCTTGACCCTGACCCTGGGTCTAATTTTCAAATTTTGGAGGTTTTGGGATGTCGGGCTTCGAAAAGTTTTGTTTTCCTACTTCCAGGTCAGTTGTTTTGGATGTCAGAACAATAAACCATTAAATTATATTTAATATAGGTCTATTTCTAAGGTTTAAGGCCTAATTAGAATTTAATTCCCCAATTTTGGCCCCTTTAGAAGTTTTTACCCTAGATCACTATAAAAGGAAGTCTTCCTCTCTCATTTTGACATCCACTTTTCATGATCAAGCTCTCAAGGAGACATCCATTATTCACCAAGAAATTTGATGATCAAGATCTCAAGTGCAAGCAACTGAAATCAAGAAAGAATTCATCCTCAAGAATTCAAGCATTCAAGCATTCATCAAGGAGATCCATTGTTAGTCATTAAAGGATTCAATCTCTTTGGAGCCCTCTTGTTGAAGATCTCTCCATCCACATTCATCCAAGCTTCTTCCTATTCCAAGATCCATTCAAGATTGGTGTTGAAGATCTAATGAAATTGATTTGAGACATCCTACATATAATTCTACATTCATTTGGAGCATCCATACTTGTGGATTCAAGGATTCGAATCCTCTACGAGGATTTCAACATAAGCAACATGAATAGTTCCATTTAATTTGTTAATATATATTGCAATTTCAATTACATTTCAAGGTTGATTCCAAACTAGGGTTTGACCAAGGCAAACCCCTCATCCAAACAAAAAAACCATTTTTCTTGTAGGTGTAGGTGTGTGATGATGAATATCAGTACAGATCTGGATACCCTTTTTGGTGAACTTCTGAGATCTCCAAACATAATTTCTGTCAGAGCTATTTTAGGTCAGGGTCAACTTTTAAAGGGGTTCAAGATTGTACCCCAGGCTAAGATCTTACCTTAATCCTGAGGTCAAGGTTGATCTTTCTCAAAAAGATAGAAGTTTTTAGGGTTTTCTTTGTCTTTGTATTTCCAAGCCAGATCGGGTTGCAAAATCTCCCAAAATTGTACACAAATATTAGAAAATAGTCTTGTATAGATTCATCCTATTTTGAGGTTAGTACTTGCCTTTAATCCATTTCATTATTTGAGCATATATTTTCTATAATGGATTATAGGATTTTTCTCCTTTCTTCTTGTTCTCCATAGATTGATTCATTTGTGCATTGGTCACTTCCTTGTGGTTAATCAATTTGGATCTCTCCTTTGGGAATTTGGATTAGGGATAGATCCTATATTCCCCTGCACATTCAACACATTAAATTTTGATAATAACACACCCTACTCCTCATCATCCCCTTTTTCTTATCTTACAAGTAGATATTCACAAAAAAGGGTTTGGGGGATACAAGATCACCCTACAAGAGTTCACTTGGTGACTAGCTGAAAGGAAAAATATCTATTCATAGAAAGAAAAAAGCTACCTCAGGAAGCCAAGTAAGTACTAGGTGAGGTAGGTAGATAAAATTTATCATTATCACCCCAACCATCCTTCAGGGCTGCACATGGGTCAAGAAGAGACCACCAATCATCAGTAGTATCTTTTTCTTAGCCAGACCTGGGTGAGGAAACCACTTAGAATAAGTGGTCATAGGCTATGAGGAAACACCACCTCGAGTGGGCCAAAAAATAGAAAGTGAAAGAGAAATAGGAGAAGGAGGTTACCAACTCATGTCATGTTGTAGTGGAGAAGTAGAGCGATGAAGACAATCGTCAAACATACTACCCAAAGAGTGGTGGGGAGCTTGCGACCAGGGGTTCTGAGGTAGACAGACATAGGAGATGAAACCACAATGATGGCCACTTCATAGATTACGGTGTGCTGAGGTATAATCCAATGGAAACCTAGCCAAATTACATGGGTAAATTCCCCAATGGTTCAAAATCTCCTTGAGATGGGCCACCTCAAGAGGAACTTTATTCACTTGCACTTGAATCTGCATCATCACATTATTACATATGCATTCTTTAGTGTAAGAAGAAACATTTATATCATGAAACATGTGAGAGAAATGAACATCATTCCTATCTGTTAGCATGAATATTGATGGTATTCCTATGGGGGAGTAACCTGGTAGTTTTAGAGGCATCTTAAAATGATTGTGTGTTGCATTCATGATAGATTTTTCCATTGACATCAATATATGTTACTAACTGATTGTTCAGAATCCTACAGACAAAGTGCAGAGAATTGTATGGATAGTGTACAAAAAATTAGTATGTATGAATTTAGATGAAGAATCCACATACTATCTTGGGTTACTATTTTTGATCGCACATTCTTATGATTTGATTGGACATAGTTATTGTTGATCTACTCATAACTAGTTTTTAGGAGACAAAAACTGAGGTTTTCACAGAGCTAGTTGTAGAAAATTATGGATAGCAATCATGATTGATAAAATCATGATGAGACAACATAGGTTTCTATTGGAAATTGATTGGAGAGATTATTGCAATCATATAAAGTTATGTAAGTACAAGTGATGCCAGTTATGGCATGTCTATTGGCAAAGAGCTATTTTAAAGGATGAATTGGATCACATTTCAAGTAATTGTATGAGTGATCTTGATTTAAAGATCAACCCTTGCAGCTTCAGAACAACACAACACAACAATTGTTTCAAATTGAAATTTCATTAACATGCCCAACTGTAAGGCCTTCCAGGTTAGGGCCAATTACAATAAAAAACAATTCTAAAAGATCATCAAGATCTAATACAACTCTATCTAGTTCAATCCTGAAGGCTATCAACAACTGATGGAAACCCTAAGGTAGATCTAAACTTGAGCTCGCAAGCCTCCAAGCAATCTCCTTGTCTCCCAGTATACAAACCACTAGCTCTGCAAATATAAACTATCAGAATACAATATGATCTACAAGATCTTGTAGGATCTTTTCCACTTCACTTATCTAGTTCTCCTAGATCATCTCTCAAAACTTGCCCTCTGATGCCTTAAACAACTACCTGGGTATGTGTAGGATCATGGTATGCCAAAAAGTGGTGATGTGAAAAATAAGTCCTTATTGATAGACTCTTTGAAAAACAACTATAACTTTCAAACAATATAACATTTCAAAATTTGAAATATACATCACATTCTATGCTTCATGTAATACAATAATAATAAACAATTCTTTCAATTTGATGAAGTTTAGACTAAGTTAAGGTGGTCAGACACAAGAATTTTTATATTTAGGAAAATTTGTAGCAGAAAAATCATAATTAATTATTTACTTAAAAAAAAATACACATCACATCTAGACATGAGTCTACTACTTTTATCTAGAATCTTATAAAAAAATATTATCATTTTATTTTGTTTAATGCGGTCAAACATACACCTACTTGTTATCTTTCTAGTCTTGATTGAAAGACTTATTTAAAAATAGCTATAACTTTCAAACTGTATAACATTTTTGAAATCCAAAACATGTGTCACATTCTATGATTTTACTACTACAAGAAAAATATAAAAAAATTTCAATTTGATAAATTTTAGACTATGTTAATGTGGTCAAACATGAGAGTTTTTGTATTCTAGAAAAGTTATAGAAGAAAAACAATAATTAATTATTTACTTGGAAAAAAATTACAAAAAAATATGTGTCACATCCGGACATGAATCTACTACTTATATCTAGAATCTTGTAAAAAAAAATTATCATTTGATTGTGTTTAAGGTGGTTAGACATACACCTACTTCTTATTTTTTTCCTGAAATTTTTGTACTACTACATTGAAATTTGAAATTTTCAACATATAGAATAATTGTTTTTCAAAAATTGCCTAGTATCTTAGAAACTAAATTCAATTTTCTACAGATTTTCTTTTTACATATTTTTTATATAATATTTATAACTTGTTCAAATTTTTATTTCAACTTGCCTAAACCTAATTTTCTAAATTTTCATTGCCACTTAAGGGCCTAGTTTGGCATACCATGATCCTATACATATCCACCCCAAAAACCCCTTAAATACTAATCATCAACTATAATTCAGGTGGATGAAATCCTTAACTCCTACAAACAAATATTAAATGCCAAACAAGTTAGCTTCCAAATAGCCTTACAAACATTTAATTCAATATGTCAGCCTATAACAATAGCTACTAATAATAAATTTACCAAGTTGGCCCAACAAATCACATAGAACTCTAGTCAATAAGACCAACTATTGAGTGCTAGAGAAACAACCAAGTGAAAGTGAAATAACTGACCACACTAAGAAACACTGAGAAATGTAGGCATTACCAAGCACTAGTTCCACTAAGAACCATATGTTCCACTAAGTCCCTTCAGTGATCGACCTTCCTTCAATAACCAAGACCATCAGTTAAGGCTGTAATCAAGAAACATTGGCCAAATAAATAACCACCATGTAGATTCACCAAGGACCAAGAATTCCCCAGCATGAGACACTCCAAGTTCGAAAAGATGTTCATATGTGAGAAGAACATCTTCCAGGATTTAGCACATAAATCTTGAACTAGTTCTTCACATACAAGTCCTCCTTCTCTTCTCTTTGCATACTCTTCCACTTCAGCTTCCTCTATCTTTTCAAGTCTTTTCTTGACAACACAAAGCCCTATTCTCCAAACTAATCATTCATTTTCTCAGGATCTACCAACTCAACTCAACTACCAATACTCAGACTTCTCCTACCGAGTGTTGTATCCATCAAAGGCATTAGGGAAAACTTCATATCATCCTTCTCAATAGTAAACACATTCTTAACACAATCATACATAGCTCTGCAATCATATTGCCAAGGTCTACTGAGTAATATATCATAACTATTCATCTTCACAATGTCACATAACATAATATCCTTGTACTAGCCAATCTAAATATCAACAAAGTCTTGTTCTCTTACTTCTAGACCATGATCATCTTACAACCAGCCAATCCTATAGGGATAAGGATTCTTCATTCTTTTCAAACCAAGTTTCTAAACCATGTCCTTAGCAACAAGGTTATCAATGCTACCACTATTAATAATAACATGACAAAGTTTACCTCTAGACTTGCACCAAGTCCTGAACAAGTTACTCCTCTGACAAGGTACCTCCTTTGTACCAAGCAATGTTCACCGAATCAACAAGTTCTCAAATTTAGGTTCATTCTAAATGTTCTCATTCACCATAGCAGTCTGTCAGTCACCACATTTCTTTTGTGTACACTCAAAAGAATGGTGTCCTGCTTCTCCACAATTATAGAATGTACGCTTAAAGATAACTCTACCTGTCTTCTTCTTCAGATCTATAGGTTTATGTTCATCTTCTATAGTTGGTTTATCCTTCACCAAGTGATCAATCTTTTCCTTTTCTCAGGAATTACTATTCTTCTTCCTTTTCAACTTATTTTCTATCTTCAGAGCATACTGATAAGCATCTTCAACATAATCAATCTTCAACATACCAAGCTCATCCTAAATATTGAATCTCAAACAATTCACATATTGAGCTACCCTTTCCTTACAAAGTTCTCTATGTCTAGACCAAATAGTAAGTTTGTAGAACTCCTCGGTATAATCCTCAATAGTCAAATCCTTCTATTTTAGATTTTGCAACTTCTTAAACAATTCGAGCTCATAGTTAGTAGGTATGAACTTAGCTCTCAACTTAGTCACCATTAACCTCCACTGATTGATTTTCATTTCACCTTCACCTTCTCTATCTCTTTGTAATTCTTTCCACCAAAGAGCAGCATGTCCTTTCAACTTTGTTTGAGCTAGTCTCACTCGTAGAGGATCTTCAATTTATTCAAGCTCAAAGAAGTCTTCAAGTTCACTAATCTAATCAATCAAATCCCTAGGTCTCAAAGTACTAGAGAAAGTAGAAACTTCCATTCGGTATCTATTACTTAACTGAGCTCTAGATCTATGCAAGCACCTAGTTTTGTCTTCACCCAATCTATCTCTCTGATCATCACCACTAGATCCACCAACTTCAAAGTCTTCAACAGCTTCCTCATAGCCATCTTCAGTACAAACATTCTGAGGTATACTAGTAACAGCTCTCATGATCTTAGCAATCATGTCATTCTTCATCAATTCCATCTCAGATCTAAAATCTAATTTCACTTTCTTTGTAATCGTTGATGCTATAGCATCACAAAGATCTACAATTTCTCTAGGGTCTAATCTTCTTAGAGTCATCCTTAAAGATAAGAAAACTAGAGCAACAAAAGCTTGTATCGACCACCTTGTGACATTCTCCAAGTTGTATGCAAATTAGATTAGCCTGCCACCTCACATAAACAACTAGGGAAAGATTCTACAAGTTCAGTGTCATGGATCCACAACTTAGATCATATGATCTCTTTGTCAACAAGGTTAATTTTGCAAGATCTATCTTCGTTCAAAATCAACCTTCATGGAAAAAAATTCACCCAACAAGATTAACTCATCTCTAATACCACCTAATGCAAACCAAGGTAGAGAGGATCCACTTAAGGATAGTCCAACCTTGTAGCTTTAGAACAACACAACACAACAATTGTTTCAAATCAAAATTACATTAACATGCCCAATTGTAAGTCCTTTTGGGTTAGGACCACTTACAATCATAAATAATTCTACAAGATCATCAAGATCCAATACAACTCTAGCTAGTTGAGTCCTAAATTCTATCAGCAACTAATGGAAACCCTAAGGTAGATCTAAACTTGAGCTCGCAAGCCTCTAAGAAATATCCTTGTCTCCCAGTATACAAACAACTAGCTCTGCAAATACAAAGTATCAGAATACAATCTGATCTACAAGATCTTGTAGGATCTCTTCCACAACTTCACTTATCTAAGTCTCCTAGATCAACTCTTAGAACTTCCCCTCTGATGTCTTAAACAACTACCCCAAACACCCCTTAAATAATAATCATTAACCACAAGTCGGCTAGATGAAATCCTTAACTCCTACAAAAAAATATTAAATGGCATACAAGTCAGCTTCCAAATAGCCTTACAAACATTTAATTCAACATGTCAGCCTGTAACAATAGCTACCAATAATAAATGCATGAAGTCGGCCAAACAAATCACACAGAACTCTAGTCGATAAGACCAACTATCGAGCACCAGAGAAACAACCAAGCAACAATGAAATAACTAACCATGCTAAGAAACACTGAGCAATGCGGGCATTACCAAGTATGAGTTCCACTAATCACCAAAGGTTCCACTGAGTTCCTTCAGTGACTGAGCTTCCTTCAATAACTGAGACCATCAGTTAAGGATGCAACCAAGAAACACCAGCCAAATAACAAACCACCATGATGATTCACCGAGGACCAAGAATGCCCCTGCATCAATTCCTTAATAGGGATCACATTGTAAAAGGCTCCTAACAGTGTATGTCCTTTACTGAGGAGATTCCTATCATAATGTTTGGCTCTTAATAGGTTCAAAAATCTTAATAGGGTTATTATACTCATAGTGCAGATATTTATGGGTACCATCCTCACCATGGCTTTTCCCTTAACAGGATTTTCCTCAAAAATAAATCTTGGCATTCATGTGTATGTGTGTTATTGTTGCATTTAATTTTTAGTTCAGTAATTTTTTTTCAGTAATAAAATAGATTTGAAATTAAATTATTAAATATTGGAATCAATTGTTTCACCCGCCCCCCCTCTCAGTTGATTGGGACATTTCTATTCTAACAATTTCTATCAAATCTTTTGGTCATCATTCAGGAAGCTTAACAACTTGAGGTAAAGATCAGAATGGCCTTATTCAGAAAGGAGAGTCCTAAGTTTGATACATATAATTTTTACACATGGAAGGACACGATGAAGAATCATATGATGTGCATGGTATTGGAATATTGGCTCATTTCCTTGAAAGATGTGTCTATCATAAAGGAGGAAGACCTTCAGAAACTTACTACTACTAAAGAAGAAAGAAAAAGGTTTATGTGTAATGTTGTTGCAAAGGAAGCTCTGGTTAATGCATTACCTAATGGTGAATATTCAAAGGTCAGAGATCTAACAAAAGAAAGTGAGATCTAGAAAAGACTAATTTCACTTTATGAAGGAGATGAATACACTAAATGAGAAAAGTTTTGGAATTGGAGAATAAAGATGAAGATAGTACAAATAATAGATGATGAAATAATAAGGATGTATGTTCAAAGAGTATCTAAATGTGTGGTTGGAATTAGAAATAGTTGAGGTACTTATACAAAATATGAAGTCATAGAAAAAAATTTAATATTTGTGACTTCTGCCCACAAACCCAAAGTTCTTGCCTTGGAGGAGACTATACCACAATACAAATATTTCACCAGACAAATGCTAGTGGATAAGTTGACTATATTTGACACCAAGAGTTAAAGGATG
Source organism: Chamaecyparis obtusa (assembly GCA_027943335.1). NCBI lineage: Eukaryota > Viridiplantae > Streptophyta > Pinopsida > Cupressales > Cupressaceae > Chamaecyparis > Chamaecyparis obtusa. The sequence goes on along the minus strand of BSBK01010348.1, from coordinate 537,828 downwards.
CACTACCTAAGGTAGAGACAATATTTAAGGCTATTATTCAAAGAACTAGATTTGTTGGTGTTGGATCTAGCAGAATAAACAAGAACAATTAATATCTTAGAGAATATGCTAAAGAACAAGGAGAGATTCAAAGGCTAGACAATCAAGTGGATGAGAAGTTCATAGCCCTGAGCACGAGAAGAGAAATGAAAGGTAAATGTAAGTTTGAAATAAAATTACCTTTGAAATGTTTTAACTACAATTTAAGGTTGGTCTTTTTGCATCTAGATGTCCAACTAGAGTACCTAAGCATAGGTCTAAATATTGGAAGTACAAAAATTATAAGGAATGTTAATATGCTAGTGTTGGATCTTAAGATTTAGATGATGAATTCAATGATGTTTTGGGTTTTTTTCTATTAAAGAAGAGGATCCCGTTGAGGAAGAAAAAGCCTTAGTTTCTCATGTTGATAAGAAAATGTATTCGATAATTGATAGTGAATGTTCACATCATATGAATAGTGACAAGGATATATTCATTAAGCTAAATAAATTTTATGGAGTTGTAAGGTTTGATGATAATACACCTAGAATGATTGGCGGTAAAGGATCATTTAATTTATATGGACAGACTAATATTGATGATGTACTATTTATGGATAGCATAAAAATAACTTTGAGTGTTGGAAAACTTGTGGATAAGGATTATCATTTGGAATTCAAGGATGGTCATTTCTTAATTAGAGCAGCTAATGGAGAATTGACCACATCTGGTACTAAAAGAAGAGGTAATATATTTCAGTTGAAATCTACTAAGTTCAGTTGTTTTGTTGCAAATATTGATGAAAGTTAGTTATGGAATATAAGGTTTTGTCATATCAATTTTGATAGCATGACAAAATAATCTAACAATAATTCTATTAGAGATGTTCCTAAAATTGTGAAACCTACTAACACTACACGTAGAGAATGTGTTTTGGGAAAGCATACAAGAAGTAGTTTTACAAGAAAAGGATATTCAACAAAAGGAAAATTGGATCTAATTCATAAAAATCTTTGTAGACCTATGAAAAATAAGTCATCCTTTGGAGACACATAATTTATCATATTCACTGATAATTATACTAGAATGATGTGGGTTGGATTTCTTAGAAAAAAATATGAAGCATTTGTGACTTTTAAGTTTTATAGGGAAAAATTTAAGAATAAGATAGGCTTGAAGATAAAATGTTTGAGATTAGACAAAGGTGGAGAATTCACTTCACATGAATTCAATACCTTTTGTGAGAAGCATGGTATTTTGAGGCATACTTCTACACCTAGGACACCACAACAAAATGGTGTTGGTGAAAGAAGAAACAAAATAGTTCTTGATGCAGAAAGGACCATGTTGATAGAAGGAGAATTTCCACATAGGCATTGGAGAGAAGCATTCAATACAATAATATACACAATAAATAGAGTACAAATCATAGAAGGTACATACAAGACACCATTTGAGCTATGGTATGGGTGGCCACTATTAGTTATTTCATAATTTTTTGAAGTAAATAGTACATTAAGAGAGATGAATGCATAGGAACATTTGATGCTAGTAATGATGACGATATATTCCTTGGCTCCTCTACTAGAAGTAAAGCTTATAGATGTTACAATCTGAAAACTAGGAAACTGATTGAAACTGCTAATATGAGACTTGATAAAAAGTTTCAAGTTAGAGAAAGGTATTGTGAATTTAACCCCTATGAGATTTCTTTTGAAAATATGAATGCAAACCAAGGCAATACACATACAACAAAGAATGAGAATGAAAGGAATGAAGCATCTCAAGATATTTTAATAATTGACAATTGCATAAATCTTGAGTTGAGAGAGAAGACCACACCCATATATGTTATGAAAAATCACTGTAAGGATTAGATCATTGATGACAACAATAAGGGAACTAGAACAAGATTACAAAATAGAGAAGAGAGGTCACAAACTACAAATGCAATCTGAATAATAGTGCAAGTAGAACCAAAGTCTACAAATGAGGAATGTAGAGATGAATCATGGATCAAAGCCATGAGGGAAGAACTAGAGAAAATTCAGAAGAACAAAACTTGGGAATGGGTTCCAAGGGCTAAAGACAAAAATGTGATTGGTTCTAAGTGGGTATTTAGAAACAAGATGAATAAAGAAGGAATTCTTGTTAGAAACAAATCCATATTGGTGTGTAAAAGATATTCACAATAAGAAGGAATTGATTTTGAAGAAACCTTTTCACTTATTGCTAGGATTGAGGTAGTAAGATTATTCTTAGCATATGTTGCTTATAAGGATTTCAAAGTATATCGATGGATTTAAAATCAACTTTCCTTAATGGAGACTTGGAAGAAGAAGTATACATTGAGCAACCAGATGGTTTCCTTTATTAGGAAATGAAGATCTAGTTTGCAGGTAGAAGACATCTCTATATGGATTGAAACAAGCACCAAGAGCTTGGTATGGAATATTGAATAAGTATCTAGTTATTTTCAATTCAAGAAAGGTAATGTTGACAACAATTTGTACTTAAGAATCAATGAAGAAGGTATCTTGATTGTTAAAATTTTTATTGTTGATATTATATTTGGAGGAAATCACAAAATGAGTAATAAGTTTGCAGATGAGATGAAAAGTGAATTTGAAATGTCTGTGATTAGGGAGATGAAATTATTGCTTGGATTGTAGATCAGTCAAAGAAAGGGATATTCATATCTCATACCAAATATCTTAAAGAACAGTTGAAAAAGTTTGGGATGGATGAAAACAAACCTATTGGAGCTCCTATGGTAAATGAGACTAAGCTATCTTTAGAGGATGAAGAAAATAATGTACCATAGACAAGGTATAAATCAATGATTGGAGGTCTTCCGTATCTAACACATACTAGACCTGATATTGTTAATCTAGTTGGAATTATTACAAGATTTCAAGAAGATCCTAAAGAATCTCATCTTATAGAAGTAAAGAGGATATGTAGATATCTAAATGTTACAGTTGAGTTTTTTCTATGGTATGATAGATCACAAGACTTCACATTTCATTCTTTCACTGATGTTGATTGGGAAGGGAATGTAGATGATAGAAAGAGTACAAGTGGAGGAGCATTTTTCCTTGGTAAAAAGTTGATTTCTTGGGTTAGCAAGAAGTAGGACTACATTTCTCAATCTATGGTAGAATGAGAGTACATTGTAGAAGAAATCAATTGCATGTAGATCATATGGATGAAGAAAATATTGAAGGATATTGGAGTATATCTTGAAGATTCAATTACTATCCATTGTGACAATACTAGCACTGTAAATATGTCAAATGATATTGTTATGCATTCAAAGACAAAATATAAAGTAATAACGTATAATTTCTTGAGAGATAAGGTTGTAGTGAAAGAAGTAAAGTTATAATATGTGAACACAAAGGAAAACATATAATAATTGTTTACAAAACCTCTAACAAATCATACACTTGAGTATTTGAGAATTATTCTAGGGGTTATTCCTCAGTCTACTTTTGAATAATTGATACAAAAATTATATTATTCCAGAAACCTCAGAGCATTATTTCATTATTTGGATTGAATTTGGATGCTTCTCGTATGGGGGGTATATATCTTTGGGCTGACTCACTGAGAACTCTTGGAGACATAATGAAACCTTTGACATTGATATCAATAGCGGAGAGAATAACACATGAAAAATAAGTATGAGAGGATCAACCCTTGGGGAGAAATGTTCAGAAAGATCCATATTCATTGATGAAGAGGATTTGAAAAGATGTTGATGTATGGGGAGAGTAACAAATGCAGTAGAGGTATGTTTGGTATTTATGAAAGTTAGATGTTTTTCATCTACATTGCCATCAAAGCCAAAGGGGGAGTTTGTTAGCATTAATGTTGATGGTATTCCTATGGGGGAGTATCCTAGTAGTGTTGGAAGCATTTTAAAATCATTGTGTGTTGCATTCATGGTATATTTTGTTATTGATGTGCATTCATTATAGCTAGTGATCCAAGACAATATGTGGATTCTTCATCTAAGAATTGTATGGATACCGTACAATGAATTAGAATGTGAAAACTTAGATGAAGAATCCACATATTGTCTTGGATCACTAGCTATAATCACACATGTTTATGATTTGATCAAATAGAGTTATGGTTAATTTACTAATGACTAGTTTTTAGGACACAGAAACTAAGGTTTTCAAAGAGTTGGTTGCATAACTTTGTGGATATAGCATTCAAGATTGATTAAATCATGATGAGAGAACATAGGTTTGTGTTGGAAACTAACTAGAGAAATTATCAAGATCAAATAAATTTTAGACCATACAAGTGACCTTAACGATGGCATGTGCATTGGTGAAGACCTATTTTGTTGACAGACAACTTGGAACACATTTAAAGTAATTTGATGAGTGAGATTGATAGACATATGGGTATGTGTAGGATCATGGTATGCCAAACTAGGCCCTTAAGTGGCAATGAAAATTCAAAAAATCAAGTTTAGGCAAGTTGACATAAAAATTTGAACAAGTTATAAATATTATATCAAAAATATGTAAGAAGAGAATATGTAGAAAATTAAATTTAGTTTCAAAGATATTAAGAATTTTTTGAAAAATAATTACTCTATATGTTGAAAATTTCAAATTTCAATGTAGTAGTATGAAAATTTCAGGAAAAAAATAAGTAGGTGTATGTTTGATGCAGGAGCATCCTGGGTGTAAGAGCAATCTTGCATCACCCAAAAATATTTGTTTTTGCTTTTCAATAAGGGCTATCTTGTGCAAAGCTGCTATTTCTAGAAACTTTCTATTTTTAGTAAGTTAGTCATACGATCTCAGAATGTTCTGATTTCACATGTGGAGGTTCATCTCTGTCATATCAGCATGCCAGTAAAGTTTCATGGCTAGATCAAGTCTGGTTTTGAAGATATTGAAAATTTTCGGTTTTGGAAACAGGGTGCAGAAACTTTGAACTTAGTTTTGAAGGCTTTAGAGGCCCCGGATGAGGTTGAATTTTGGGTTGAATGAAGCTTGCTTGATTCAAGCATTGTAGAGCTCCTCGCGCCCTTTCCGAAATGGGGTTACAATAGTCAATCGGGTCAACTGGTGATGACTTATGGTCTTCGGAAGTTGGGTCACCTGAAATGGCAGAAAATGATTTTTCTTCAAAATTTATGTTCGGGTTTCAAAATTTATTTTGAGCCGACTTTGATGTAATAAATTGAAAAATAAAATAATTCTAAGTTTGGTCGGCCCTATGGGCTAAATTTCTGGAACCTTCCCAGGCGGTGGAAAATTGCCTATATAAGGAAGGCTGTATTATTGTCTTAGGCAGTTCAGAATAGTTCTGGGTAGTAGATCTGGGTAATAGTTCGAGGCTTTGTCCTACAGAATATTGTAAGGGAATGCCCATGTGGCTTTGCATATTGTAATTCTGAAAGTTTGTAATTCCACATTTGTGGAGATAATAAGAAGCCAATTTTCTGTTCTTGCATATTGTTGTTGTTTCTCTATTTTTGGTATGTGTTTGTGGTATTAAAGGGAACACCCTTCATCAAGTGGTATCAGAGCAGGTTTTCCTGAGTGTGTAAACAGATCGCCGACTGTGAGGCAGTTTGCACCAGGACCGTGGTTAGGGTTTCAGCGCGTATCGCGAAAATACCTCCACGAAGAGAACGTGGTGGAAGAGCTGGTGCTGTGACACCTGAGGTTAGAGAGCTGCAGAGACAAGTGCGAGCATTGCAAGAAGAGATTCGTAGAGGAATGAATCTTAATGTCAGAGACGAAAGCGAGGATGAAGCCGAAGAAGAATATCAAGAAGGAGAAGTTGAAATTGTGAACCAGGAGGAAGAAAGACTTTTTCGGGCGATTTCCAAGATTGGGAAAAGACCTAAGATTGAGGTTCCCACATTTTCTAGAAATCTTAACCCAGAGGAATTGATCGACTGGATCAATGAATGTGAAGAATATTTTGAGTATGAAGATGTTGAGGATCCTGATAGGGTCAAATTTGCGAAAGCTAGACTGAAAGGTCATGCGAAGATATGGTGGCAAGAGGTTCAGTTGGAGCGAAATAGAAGGGGAAAGGAGAAAATCACGAGATGGGATCGGATGGTGGATAAATTGAAGCGACAGTTCATTCCTGTTGATTATGAGCTTGACCTACTGAAAAAAATGCAAAGTTTGAAGCAAGCAGGAAGATCTGTTCAGGAGTATAAAGAGGAGTTCTATCGACTTCTCATCAGAACAGGCCATGCAGAAGCTGATAAGGAGAAAGTTGCCCGATACCTTAATGGGTTAAGGCCAAGCATTCAGGAGGAGCTGAATCTGGTTCGAATGAACAGTATTGAAGAGGCATACCAGTTTGCCCTAAAAGTAGAGGAAAAGCTGAACAAGAAGTTTGAGAGCAGACAAAACGGAAGAGGTCACGGTGGACGGTCATATGGTGGACGAAATGAAGATCCAAAAAAGAAGGATGAGGCCAGTAGCAGTCAGAATCAAAGAGGAAATAATTCCAATCGTTTCCAGGATCAGAATAATAGAGATCAAAGAGGAAGGGGAAGAGGACAAGGATCTGGAAGAGGTGGCTTCCATGGAACATGTTTTCACTGTGGAGAAGAAGGTCATAGGGCATTTGAATGTCCTCAGCGCCAGGGCAGAATAGACAGGAGAAATGAAGGCCAGGCCAGAGTTGCACATGTAGATGAAGATGCCAGATCATCAAATTCTGAAGATGCTGAAAGAGGAGAAACGCTGATTAACAGAAGAGTCCTGTTGAGTGGTGAGAATGAACCTGCGCAAAGGAGGAGCTTGTTTCGCACCAGGTGCAAGTGTGAAGGTAAATGTTGTGATGTGATCATCGATAGTGGAAGCACTGACAATTTGGTGTCAGAAGAGATGGTGACAAAGTTGAAGCTCAAGAGACAGAAACACCCACATCCATATCGGATTGCCTGGGTACAGGATGACCACAAGGTCATGGTCAATGAACAATGCCTGGTGAAGTTCAAGATTGGTGGATACCAAGATGAGGTACTGTGTGATGTCATATCTATGGATGCATGTCATATGTTGTTGGGTAGACCATGGCAGTTTGACAGATGTGCTGTACATGATGGTCGTGCGAATACCTATTCCCTGACAAAAGATGGAGTGCGACATAAGCTAAAACCATTGAAGGAGACTGAAGAAAAGGTATGTGGTAATGCAAGGATAACTTTTGTTGATGGAAGAAGTTTTCTAGATGGTATGAGGCATGAGCATGTATGTTTTTCTTTAATTCCAAAAGCTGGTAAAGAGGAAGTAGAAGATGTTCCTGTAGAAGTTGCAGATTTGTTGAATGAATTTCAGGATATTATATCCGATAACGTGCCTGATGGATTACCACCAGTCAGGAAGATCAGTCATCAGATGGACTTGATTCCAGGAGCGAGTTTGCCGAATAAGGCAGCATACAGAATGACACCTGCAGAAAGTGAGGAGTTGAATAGACAAGTACATGAACTGTTACAGAAAGGATTGATTCGTGAGAGTCTGAGTCCCTGTGCTGTACCAGCGGTATTAGCACCAAAGAAGAATGGAGAATGGAGGATGTGTACAGATTCTAGGGCAATAAATAAGATTACAATCAAGTACAGGTTTCCATTGCCACGAATGGATGATATTATGGACTATTTGAGTGGAGCTGTGTATTTCTCAAAGATAGATCTGAAAAGTGGATATCATCAGATTCGGATCAGAGAAGGAGATGAATGGAAGACTGCCTTCAAGACAAAGGAAGGGCTATATGAGTGGTTAGTCATGCCTTTTGGGCTAACCAATGCACCGAGCACTTTCATGCGGCTCATGAACGAGGTTCTGAAAGAATTTCTGGGTAAGTTTGTCATTGTTTACCTAGATGATATTTTGATCTTTAGTAAGACATTGGATGAGCATATGATGCATATTCGTATGGTATTTGAGAAGTTGAGAGAAGAGAAATTGTTGATTAATTTGAAGAAGTACAGTTTTGTGAAGAAAGAGTTAGTGTATTTGGGATTTGTAGTTTCAGCAGAAGGTCTAAAAATGGACCCAGAGAAGGTACAGGCTATCCTTGAATGGCCTACTCCAAGGAGTGCTACTGAGGTAAGATCTTTTCATGGTCTATCTAGCTTTTACAGAAAGTTTATCAGAAATTTTAGCAGTATTTGTGGACCCTTGACTGAAACAATGAGAGGGGATAGAAAATAGTTTAAGTGGACTAATGGGGCAGAAAAGAGTTTTCAATTGTTGAAACAAAAAGTTACAGAACAACCTATTTTAGCACTTCCAGATTTTAATAAGGTGTTTCAAGTAGATTGTGATGCTAGTGGTACTGCAATAGGAGCTATTATGAGCCAAGAAGGTAAACCTGTTGCTTATTTCAGTGAGAAGTTAAATGATGCCAAGAGGAAATATTCTGTTTATGATCAGGAATTTTATGCTATATTTCAGGCATTAAAGAAGTGGAGACATTATCTGCTTCCTAAGGAGTTTGTTTTGTATACTGATCATCAAGCTTTGCAATATTTGAATAGTCAAGGAAAGTTGAATCAGAGGCATTTGAAATGGGTTGAGTTTTTGCAAAGTTATACATTTGTTTTGAAACACAGGAGTGGAAAGTCTAATAGGGTTGCAGATGCTCTTAGCAGAAGGCAACTATTGCTGACAGAAATGCAGATTGAAGTGGTTGGGTTCAAGGAACTCAAGAATTTGTATCCAGAGGATCCTGATTTTGGTGAAGCTTGGAAGGCTTGTACAGAACCTGTTACTGTAGACAGGACGAAATGGTTGGATTTTATCATCCAAGATGATATGCTATTCAGAGGGAGTCAGTTGTGCATTCCACGAAGTTCTATGAGGGAGAATCTCATCAAGGAGAAGCATAGCGGAGGATTGGCTGGACATTTTGGTCGTGACAAAACCCTTTCTTTGGTTAGTGAGAATTACTATTAGCCACAGTTGCAGCAAGATGTGAAGAAGTTTGTACAGAGTTGCAGAGTATGTCAGATGGCAAAAGGAGTGAAGCAGAATACAGGGTTGTATCAGCCATTATCTGTACCAGAGAAGCCTTGGGAGGATATCAGCATGGACTTTGTTCTTGGTTTACCGAGGACACAGCGGGGACACGATTCAATTTTTGTGGTAGTTGATAGATTTTCAAAGATGGCACATTTTATTCCCTGCAAGAAGACTAATGATGCTGTTCATGTAGCAGAATTGTTTTTCAGAGAAGTGGTGAGACTTCATGGTTTGCCAAAGACCATAGTTTCAGATCGGGACACTAAGTTTGTTGGATATTTCTGGTGTACATTATGGAAGAAGTTGAAGACAGATTTGAAGTTTAGTTCATCACATCATCCACAGACTGATGGACAGACAGAGGTGGTGAATAGAAGTTTGGAAAATTTGCTGAGATGTTTGGTTGGAGATAAGCCAACAGGATGGGATTTGATTTTACCACAGGCGGAATTTGCATACAATAATTTTGTCAACAGAAGCACTGGTAAATCACCATTCCAGATTGTATATGGAAGTAGTCCAAGAAATGCATCTGAATTGAGGAAGATAGATAAAGGAGAAATAAGTAGTGCTGAAGCTGAACATTTTGCAGAACACTTGAAGAACATCCATGAAGAGGTGAGGAAGCATATTACCAAGATGAACGCACAGTACAAGGCTAAGGCAGATGAGAAAAGGAGGTATAAAGAATTTCAGGTTGGTGATGAAGTCATGGTTCATTTGCGGAAGGAGCGGTTTCCAGTTGGTACATATAACAAGCTGAAAATGAAGAAGTTTGGACCATGCAGGATATTGAAGAAACATGATTCAGGAAACGCATATGAGGTAGAATTTCCTACTGAGCTAAATATTTCACCAGTGTTTAACATTTCAGATCTGACAGAGTATCATGAGGGAGGTGTTGAAGATGAGATCACAGCAGCACAGTGGAGTATTCCAGCAACTAGTTCAGACACTAAGGAGATTGAAGATATACTGGATAGTCGTGTTGGCAGAAGCACAAGGAACAGGACATATGAAGAATATCTGGTCAAGTGGAAAGGACGACCTATTGAAGATTCATCATGGCTAACAAGGGTGGAGGTTAACCGTCTTGGTTTTCCTCTGCACACCTGAGTCGTGACAGGGTCACTTCTCAAATTACCCTGGGTGTCTGATGCAGGAGCATCCTGGGTGTAAGAGCAATCTTGCATCACCCAAAAATATTTGTTTTTGCTTTTCAATAAGGGCTATCTTGTGCAGAGCTGCTATTTCTAGAAACTTTCTATTTTTAGTAAGTTGGTCATACGATCTCAGAATGTTCTGATTTCACATGTGGAGGTTCATCTCTGTCATATCAGCATGCCAGTAAAGTTTCATGGCTAGATCAAGTCTGGTTTTGAAGATATTGAAAATTTTCGGTTTTGAAAACAAGGTGCAGAAACTTTGAACTCAGTTTTGAAGGCTTTAGAGGCCCCGGATGAGGTCGAATTTTGGGCTGAATGAAGCTTGCTTGATTCAGACGTTGTAGAGCTCCTCGCGCCCTTTCCGAAATGGGGTTACAATAGTCAATCGGGTCAACTGGTGATGACTTATGGTCTTCCGAAGTTGGGTCACCTGAAATGGCAGAAAATGATTTTTCTTCAAAATTTCTGTTCGGGTTTCAAAATTTATTTTGAGCCGACTTTGATGTAATAAATTGAAAAATAAAATAATTCTAAGTTTGGTCGGCCCTATGGGCTAAATTTCTGGAACCTTCCCAGGCGGTGGAAAATTGCCTATATAAGGAAGGTTGTATTATTGTCTTAGGCAGTTCAGAATAGTTCTGGGTAGTAGATCTGGGTAATAGTTCGAGGCTTTGTCCTACAGAATATTGTAAGGGAATGCCCATGTGGCTTTGCATATTGTAATTCTGAAAGTTTGTAATTCCACATTTGTGGAGATAATAAGAAGCCAATTTTCTGTTCTTGCATATTGTTGTTGTTTCTCTATTTCTGTTATGTGTTTGTGGTATTAAGGGGAACACCCTTCATCAATGTTTGACCACCTTAAACACAATCAAATGATAATTTTTTTTTACAAGATTCTAGATATAAGTAGTAGACTCATGTCTGGATGTGACACATATTTTTTGTAATTTTTTTCTAAATAATAATTAATTATGATTTTTCTTCTGCAACTTTTCCAGAATACAAAAAATCTCATGTCTGACCACATTAACTTAGTCTAAACTTTATCAAATTGAAATTTTATTTTATTTTTCTTGTAGTAGGAAAATCATAGAATGTGACACATGTTTTAGATTTAAAAAATCTTATACAGTTTGAAAGTTATAGGTATTTTTCAATAAGTCTATCAATCAGGACTAGAAAGATATCAAGTAGGTGTATGTATGACCACATTAAACAAAATCAAATGATAATATTTTTTAAAAAATTATAGATAAAATTAGTAGACTCATGTCTGGATATGATGTATATTTTTTTGTATTTTTTTACCAAGTAAATAATTAATTATGATTTTTCTACTATAAATTTTCTTGAATATAAAAACTCTCGTGTCTAACCACCTTAACTTAGTCTAAACTTCATCAAATTGAAATAATTGTTTATTATTATTTTATTAGGTGAAGCATAGAATGTGTTGTATATTTAAGATTTTAAAATATTAAATTATTTGAAAGTTATAATTGTTTTTCAAAGAGTTTATCAATTAAGACTTCTTTTGACATCGCCACTTTATAATACCATGATCCTGCACATACCCATATCTGAATTATAAATTTATGTAATCATTATGTTTTAAATTGTACGAGGTAGTGTGAGAATCTTTGCATGGGTCCATTTGTATTTTGTAAATAGGATTTATCCTATGAAGGCTGAACTAGATTTAATTACTGTAACTTGTATATAAGGATTTAAATCATTGAAAAATATGTGATGCTATTGCATATGTGAATTGCAAAGGTAAATGCAAGCTCAAGGATGAATTGGTTACTATTTAAAGAATAGTAGTTGTGCACTTGGACACAAGGTGGAGCTTTCCTGGTAGCGGTTGAATACTAGAAGCAATTTCAACTAATAATTGTCTCATCTTGAAGTTGTGAGGTTTGGAGAACCTGAGGGTGGTTTGAACTCATAAATATCTTGATCAAGGTTCAAAAATTATACAACCTAATAGGGTTATTGCCTCTAGTAGGGCTGGACTCTTAGCAGGCTTGATCTCTTAACATATATCACATTGTAAAAAGCTCCTAACAGGGTCTATCCTTTAACCAGGACCTGCCTATTGTAATGCTTGACTCTTAATAGGTTTAAAAATCTTAATAGGGTTATTATACTCATAGTGCATATATTTTTGGGTACCATGACCACCAAGGGTTTTTCCTTAACAGGGTTTTTTCTTGAGATCAAATCTTGGTGTTCATGTGTATGTTTTTTTATTGTTGCATTTACTTTTATGTTCAGTAAATTTTTTTCAGCAATAAAATAGAATTGAAAATAAAGAATTAAATATTAGAATCAACTAATTCACCCCCCTCTCAATTGATTGTGACATTACTATTCTAACACTATATTTCCAAAGAGTAAATAAAATCTCCATCCTGAAAGAATGTCAAATATGAGTGTCTTTGAAGGAGATTTGAGGTGAATGAGGCAACAAAATCATATGCCAAAAATAAAAATCATGAATCCATCTCCAATACTATAGAGCCCTTCTAAAAAACTAGAAGATATGAAGACATGCCTCAGGTTGTCTACAAAAAAGACACCTAGGATTAGGAACTCCCAAATGCTTGAGTTGAGAACTCAAGGGAAATCCCTAGAAAAGAACACACCAAACAAAGTATGCAATTTTTGGCTCAGTAATGGTGGTCCAAATAGTGTTAAATCTTAAGCTCTAGGATTTCTAGGTTTACTGCAAGTTCTACCACTAGTTGAGGGTGGTGACTATTATACACTGAATTTGCACCTCTGATCTCAAGCTCTCATAGTCTTGATAATCCAGTATAACAAGGGACTCATCTCAAGGTTGTGGGACCTTTTGCTAACTGAGATGAGACCTCCAGATTCTAGGTCGGTTCCTCTTGGATAGCCACCCAGATTTGCTTCTAAATAAGAAAGTAAACTTTGAGGGGAAAGGCATAAAAGGAATGCATGAAAGGGAAATGACAGAAAGTAAATCTACCTATTGGGTGATGCACCGAAACTAGGGTTTGGATCTCAATATACAGAGATGAAACCAGTGACATAAATAGGTCTAGGGGATTACAACTTACTAAATAGGTTTACATAAGTGTTTCATAGGAAGGCCTGGATAGAAAACTCAACCTATGACCTGCAAACAAACATCCACTCCTATAGCTTGGTGCAGGATTGAGACAAGACTGTTAGGGGCTAAAATATACCAACAAAACAACTAAATCAGATCAAACACAATAACACACACAGCTACATAAAGTAAGAGGAATCAGGAACCTAAGATACCACTGAAAGCATTCATAAACTTTGATTCGATAAGAGATAATCCAGACATGAAGGCATAAGGATAGGAGAAATGTCACAAAATACTTTGCAATGTCTGAATAATCAATCAAAACTTACAAGATGTGAAAAACCAGAGAGTAGAAATGCTACAGATAGTTTTCCAAGAAAAGACTTTCTTTTTACAAAATGTGAATTCTCCGCACTACTGGCTCCCAAAAAACAATATATACAACCCCTGTACGCAGGCAAGAATCAAAAAATACCTTAATTAGGGCTACAAAGGCTTATAATAAAATATCCAACCCTAATTCAATCCAATTTGGCCATAAATGTACACCAACATGTCCCAACAAATCAAATACATTTGTGTTTGCATGCTCACTTCATGTTTATTCCTGCAAAAATTTGGCCACCATGATCTATCTACCCTCCTGCAAGCCCACTCTGCCATGAATGCTCCAAAATCTGATCAGATACTTGGAAAGGACTCAAAATGGCTAACAAAAAAAGATCCACAAAATCTCTCAGTAGCCACCTCTAGAAATCATCAATATTTTAACTTGCCCGCACTCGCAAGAATGCCCTCAGAAGAAAACCTGCCAAAAATAGGTTTTACCGCTTTGAAAAAGTCACTGGTCGCATGATTGCATGAGTGGAAAGGCCTTCATGTGATCATGCGACAAGTTTTTTAAAAACTAGAAGCTTACCATACTGACGCCATGGGCTCACTCTCCTTTTCAGTCTGACCACTACATAAGCATCACCTCAGCACTTTCCTGACATAGACCCACGAAAAGTGCCACCCATCCAACCCTGCCACATGGCCCAACAGGAGCCAAACACCTCGACAGGACACATGAAAGCCCCACCACAAGCACCAAACTGCTAACAGTTTGTCTCATGGTCACATGGGCTCGAAAGAGCCCATGTGATCATGCGACTAACCACATGAGACTAGCCACTGACCGCCACCACCTAACCAAACCATCAAAGCACATAGAATCGGGCCCACCTCCAACTGCGCAACCGCACAAAGCCTGCCAAACTCTGAGCTTGATACTGCCACATGGCACTCCCCCATTCATCCTAGTAGCCACCCCAGCAAACACCTTGACACCCCTAGCATGGGACCCATCACAACTGCCCGCAAGCACCAAACCACTAATGGTTTGTCGCATGGTCACATGGGCTTGGAAGAGCCCATGTGATCATGCAACTAACTGCATGAGGCTAGCCACTCACCATAAACTGCCACCAACAAACCACCTACCACTTGTCACATGATCACATGCGGCCAGGAAGGCCTATGTGATCATGTGACAATGGTAACTTGTGACCCTTGCCGACCACCGTTGAAACTGCTAACGGTTTGTCACATGGTCACATGGGCTCAGAAGAGCCCATGCAATCATGTGACAAACTGCATGATGCCACCCTGACCATAGGTTGACCACTGATCCCATATGGAAGAGAGAGGGCCCACTGATAGGTGTCATCCTATCGCATGATCGCATGTGGCCAGGAAGGCCCATATGATCATGCGACAACCATAAGATTTTTGAGGAAAGCCAGCCATCGGGCCCACAGGTCGAAGTTGTGCACTTAGAAAAAATACAGATGCTAGAGAAGTGTAAAGTGTGGAAGGGGTCAAAAACATAGAAGGTTTTTGAGCGAAGGTTGAAAACACACTAAATTTCAGAGTAGAGACCGAAAACACACTAGGTTTTTGGACCAAAAGGTAGAAAACATCCTGAGCCTACAGAGAGGTGGTTGAAAACACACTGGGTTTTTGACAATTGAGCATTTTATTGGAAAATAGAATTGTGGCCAAAAATGAACGACAAGGAATTTTTTGGGCAACATTTTGGTGACCTCTGCGAGATGTCAGCCTACTAGACATAGACCAATAGCCTTGACTCAATCGATTGGGCATGGGGTCACTTATTTGTGCAAAAAACTTTCAGAGACCAAAAATTAAATCGAGAAAACAAACTTGTGCACACGCACTTCTTGGAAAATAGGGAAAAGCTAAACTAGCAAGCTGGGAGAAAGTAGGAAAAATATTTAAAAGGATTTACAAGAAGGACCTACAAAGAAGGATTAACTTCAAAGCAAGGCTTCAAGTGGAAACCATTCACTGAGATTGGCAAGGTGGCTCCTTCAAGGGTTGAAAGCTGAAAAGCATTGGATCCTCTACACTCTGTTATAACAAATGGCCCACCCCAAAAGGAATCAAACTTTGTGTGCTTGCCAGGTTTTGACCTGAACTCATCCCATTTGAGAACTACATCTCCAACCTTGAAGTTTCTACCCCTGGCTCTTTTATCAAAGCTTCTTTTTGTTTGATTCTAATGGAATGCCATATCTTGCATTGATTTATCTCTAATTTCTTTGAGCTCCATCAACTGGGCATATCTGGTTTGAATAGGATCACTTTCCTCAAACAAGGCATACTGAGTGGCCAAGTCCAAGATGGGTAATTTAGTTGAAATAGATAACTTAGCCTCTTTACCATACACCAACATGTATGGGGAATTACCAATGATTTTCTTTAGAGTAATTCTATCTAACCACAAGGCAAATTTCAATTTAGTATGCCAATCCCTCTGACTGTCTTGCAGGGTCTTCTTGATTATTATAACCAATTTTTTATTTGTTGATTCTACCAAACCATTCCCTTGAGGATAGTAATTGGAACCTGTATTTAGACAAATGCCCTTCTTGACTTCCCACTCTAAGACTTTGAGGCCTATAAATGCTAATGCATTGTCTGAAACTATAGAATCTGGAATGCCAACTCTATGAATGATGTCATCATAAAAACTTAAAACAACACTCTCATTAGCTTTCTTTAAAGTGGTTGCCTCTGTCCACCTAGTGAATTAATCGGTTGCAATGACTATCCACTTGTGTCCTACACTAGATGGAGGGTTGATCATGCCAATGAAATCTATACCCCACCTCATGAAGGGCTGTTGTGTTTTGACTAGTTGTAGGGGCAGAGCTACAAATCTTTCTTTCCCCACAAAAATAGCACATTTGATGCATCTTCTAACATAATCATGACTATCTTTGAAGATAGATGGCCAATAGTATCTAGCCCTCATGATCTTAAAAGCTATAGTCCTAGGAGAGAAATGGCCACCAGAAGCTCCATCATGAAACTCAAATAAGACATTTGCAACCCTTTCTGAATCTATGCATCTTAGAATAGATTGTATCCTATAATACCTCCTTTTTGTTGAATCTAGGCCTATAGGGCATTGTCCTATCTTCAAATAATTGATCATATTAGGCAACCAGCTAGTTGCCTTGGTTTTTTCTCCTGTAGAATGCACCACCAGAGATGCATCTATGTATTCCAATTTCTTTGAACTTCCATCTTTTGCCAGATGCTCACAAAGACCTCTTCCTCTAACCAGCTTGGTAATCTGAATATCTATGTAATATTCCATCACCTTGGTAATCCAACCAACTCTTTTTTCATTTAGGTCCTTAGAAAGCAAAAATTCCTTGACACTTGGATGAGTAACCATCAAATGCACCTTGTTATGGGTCAAAAAATGCCTGAATTTTTTGAGGCTCTTTACTATAGCAAGAACATGCTTTTCTATGAAAGAGTATCTTTGTTCATACTCTTCTAAACCTTTGCTGAAGAAAGCAATAGGCTGCTCCAATCCTTTAGCATTTTCTTGAGTCAACATTGTAGATATAGCATCATAACCCCCATAAGCATAAAGGATAAAATCCTTACTAAAATTTGGGTTTAGGAGAGTGGGAGCTTTTGTTAAGGCTTCTTTAATATCTTGGAAGTTAACTTTTCCTTCTTTGGTCCAACTGAAGGCTGAACTCTTCTTCAACATGGCTATCAAAGGTTTGAGTAACTCTACAATGTTAGGCAAGAATCTCCTAACAAAGTTAATCTTTCCTATGAAGGATTGGAGACTTTTCTTGTGATGTGGTAATGGTAGCTCTAAGATGGCTGCAATTCACTCAGGATCCACTATAATTCCTTCTTTGGATACTACATATCCCAATAATTTTCCTTCATGAACCGCAAACACACATTTCTTGGGATTAAGGGATATCCCAAATTCTCTGCATCTTTCAAAAATCTACCTCAAATGTCTGATGTGATCCACTACATGTTTTGAGTAGATAGTTATATCATCCAGGTAGACCAGTGAAAACCTATACATGAGGCCCTTGAAGGCCATATCCATTGCCTTTTGAAATGTGGCACCTGCATTCGACAAACCAAAGGGCATCTTCTAATATGCCATGGCTCCCCACTTGGTTGTAAATGCAGTCTTATATTGATCCTCTTCTTTCACTAAGATATTATTGTATCCTGAATAGCCATCCAACAATGAGAATCTCTTGGATCTAGAGACACATTGTAGAATTTGTTCCATAGAGGGTAGTGGATGGCAGTCTTTTAATGAGGCTCTGTTCAAATCTCTAAAATCAACACATAACCTTAGCTCCCCATTCTTTTTCCTAACAAGAACAAGGTTGGAAACCAAACTAGTATGTTTGATGGGGTAGATGATGCCACCTTCTATTAGCTTGAGTACTTTCTTATGCATAAGGGGTTCAAGCTTAGGATTAACAGGCCTTTGGTTTTGCCTTACTGGTTTAGCGTTAGGCTCCAATTCAATAGTGTGCTAAGCAAGGGCAGGATCAAAACACTTGAGGTCTTCATATCCCCATGAAAAACCATTACTAAATTCTCTAAATAATTTAGTGTAAGCTTTCTTTTCTTAATTAGTGTTTGCTTTTCCAAATTATAGGCTCTTACCTGGTTCCAACTCTAATTCAGCACAATGTTCCTATTGGACTACCAGGCTAGCTTTATTTTTTTTAACTTCATCATCCTTGTTGAAGATAGTCTCTAAGGTGATGAGACCCTTAGGCATCCTATTAGACCTAAGTTGTATCACTTGATCACCATAGTTTTGTGATAATCTATTTTGATTGTGCCTTGAAAAGACATCTTCTTCAAACAAGAACTGCAGAATTTATTCATCATTATCAAACACTTGCCAATTAATATTATTATCTAGAATTGAAGGTCTGATAATAATCTTGATGTGCTATTGATCTGTCTCTTTTGAAATGCTATTGGCAATGTCAAACTAAGATCCAATAGTAGCTAACCTATTAGCATTCTGATTTAATTTTCTAGGGATAGCAACGATATTGAAAGCATGGAAATCTTCAATTGCATCCCAAACTCTATGTTTGTATGCTTTCATGACATCATTTTTGGTTGCACTCATCCCTCTTACTTGGCTAACAACAAGTTCACTATCACCATATACTTTTAACACTTTAAGCCCTCTTTTTCTGGCCCACTCTAGTCCATTAACTAGACTTTCATACTCTGCAGTGTTGCTGGTGCAGGAAAAACTGAATCTAAAGGTAGTATAATTCCTTTCTCTTTTTGGGGATACCAACATAGCACCACCACCAGAGCCATGTCTACTTCTAGCTCCATCAAAAAAAAGTTCCCAGACCTGACTATCCTGATCATCTAAATCAATGTGTTCTTTGAGAAGGCTTGGTTCTATGGCTCCACTTTCTTGAATTAGATAACTCCCCAAACCAAAATCCAAAACAAGACTCTCTTAGATCTCCAACATTCTTTCATCTAGGAGAATATTGGGGATACTCTCTATTTTGGTGCTTGCTTCACTAATGGTTGGTAAATCATTGTCATCAAATATAGGACAATTAGTATTGATGGAACTGGACACATATGGCTCTATATGATGTATTGATAAGGCTTCTGATTTAATGGTGACTTTGGTACCATACCTTGTATGAAAGAGCATGTGAGACCAGTTAGAAGAAAGGTAACCTCCTATCTTGGCTATGAACTCTCTTGAGAGACATATGGAAAACAATGCAGGGAGATCTATGATATATATGTCAAGGAGAATGGAAAAATTAGGACTAGCATGGAGAATCAAACTGGTATCCTTGGCCACACCTATAGTACTGACTAAGGATCCATCAAGTTGTGTAACCTTCTTTTGGAAGGGTTCATATTTAAGTCCTAATTGATCAGCCACTTTCTTGGGCATTATAGTGCTAGTAGCTCCACTATCTACCATACAATTATGCACTAAAGATTTCCCAATTATTAAAGATACATAAAAGGGAGGTGGCTTAAAATTCCTACCTTGCATGGAATTGGCCTTGGAGTTTCTAGTTGGATTCTCCTTTTCTTGATCAGTGTTGACCAACAGTGGCTTTGCAATTTCTTTTGCAGGTTGAGGATTTGCTGCCTCTCTCATGGCCTTCTCCAAAATTTTAGGTTGTCCTGGAATAGACAAAGAGTCCCACATAGACATGGTGACATTCACCTTCTTCATGTTGTTTATAATGTTATAAGGTGCCACAGTGTGTACTATTTGTTGTGCTTTTACCACGATGGGTTCTATCTCTTTTGGAACTTGGCCTTCTTTGCTTGAAGTGACAGGGGCCTCCTTGGATGTGATAGGGGCAGCTTGTTGTAGTGGCTCTATAGATGTAGTGGCCTTAGCACCCAAATATTCTCTCTCCATGTCTTGGGCTCTTCTATTTGCTCTTGTGTAGGCAACAAAATTAGCTTCATCGTTGACTCCACTAAAATCCGGTTGCTCCCAATTGAAAAGAGCAATCTCATTCTCTTGTGTTTCTTGTTGAGGAGCTGCCCCACTAGAAGGAGCCTTTGTTTGAGCTTGTGAAGCATTTTGAACCATTAGTGCTTGGTTCATCGATCCATTAGAACACATAGCCTGATTGTGGGGCTGATTGCAAGGGAAACACCATTCATTATCAATGGCCATATTGTTTTGACTAGGAACCATATCCCTGACTAGATTTATAGAATTAAGAGGTTCAGGGTTATACGGTTGGAATGGCCTTTGGTTAAAGCTTTGTCTTTTCCCTTGATAGCCTCCTTGATATGGTGGTGTATTTTGTTGATAAGGTTGTCCTTGATTTTGGTATTGCTAATTAGGACTTTGGCCTTGTGATTGGAAGGGTGGCCTGATGCCTTGGCTTTGTTTCTCCAAGTTTGTGACCTCTTTGGTTAGAGTTTGCAGAAAGTTTGTCATTTCTTGCATACTAGTTTGCTAACTACTCTTCACTTCTTGCAACTCTTGGGAGAAATTTGTTGTAGCATGTTCTTGACCACTGGTACTAGCTTGAGGTGCTATTATTGTGGGGATAGGGGTAAATGGGGGTACTTGTGTAGGTGAAATGGGCTAAAGAGTAGGGAAGATAGGCATAGGAGGTCTTCTTTGTATCATGCCTGCTTGGATCAAACAATTTTCAGCCTTGACAGTAGTGTCAAAAGCTTGGGGTAAAGTGGTACCACCCATAGACTAGATCATGACAGAAATTTGGCTATTTAGACTTTGTAAGTAATACAGGAAGGCATGGTTAGCTGATGGCCTTACAAAGACTAGGATTATATTCCATGTTTTAAGCAATCTACTATTATAATCTATCGTTTGCTCTTGGGGGTCTCTCTTTATAGTTGTTAATTTCTCAACCAGAGATAAATTATCTGATTTATCCTTAAAATGTTTGCTTAATGCATCCCCTAATTCATCCCATGAAGTAATAGAACCAACAGTTAAAGTTCTAAACCATTCTAGAGCCTTACCTTTCAGAGATGCTACTAATAATTTGGTGGCGACATCCTCTTGAGTAATGTTGTGTATGTTGTAGATGGTGGTCACATCTCTTATGTGTTCAAAGGTTGTTGTCTGTCCCTCCCCTATGAAATTAGGCATACTCTTTAATGCCACCAAGGGCACATCATGATGCACTGCAAAATTTAATGGGCTCCCCTGATTAAAAGGTGCAAAGGCAAAATTTCTAGCCATTGTAGGAGGTGTAACCTGAAGATTAACAACTGTATGAGCTATATTTGCTAGATTTGGATCTCATTCTTCTTCTAGATCTCTGGTTAGAGATCTCCCTCTTCTTTTGAAATGAAAGAGGAGAGGTCTCCTCTCTAAAGTATTAGGAGGTGTAGATTGGACTCTTCTTGCAAGAGATTCTCTCTGAGTTGACCTGCCTTTGTAGCTTCTTTTCAAGGGCAACTCTAAAAATTCAGCAGGTTTTGAGCTTCTAGTCTCAATCTTTATCATAAACCTTAAAGAAGGTTCATCTGAATCTTTGAAACTAGTGGAGTCACCAGATATACTTGATAGAACAACCTCTAAAGGTCTGTATTATACAATCTGTATATTAGAGATGACACAATTTCAACAAATGAACTTCTTTGCAGTCCCACCAAGCGTGCCAGAAATGTTATACACTAAATTTTTGCCTCTGATCTCAAGCTCTCATAGTCTTGATAATCCAGTATAACAAGGGACTCATCTCAAGGTTGTGGGACCTTTTGCTAACTGAGATGAGACCTCTAGATTCTAGGCTAGTTCCTCTTGGATAGTCACCCAAATTTGCTTCTAAACAAGAAAGTAAACTTTGAGGGGAAAGGGATAGAAGGAATTCATGAAAGGGAAATGACAGAAAGTAAATCTACCTACTGGGTGATGCACCAAAACTAGGGTTTAGATCTCAGTATAGAGGGATGAAACCAGTGATAGAAATAGGTCTAGGAGATTACAACTTACTGAATAGGTTTGCATAAGTGTTTCATAGGAAGGCCTGGACAAAAAACTCAACCTATGACCTGCAAACAAACATCCACTCCTATAGCTCGGTGCAGGATTGAGACAAGACTATTAGGGGCTAAAATATACCCACAAAACATCTAAATCAGATCAAACATAATAACACACACAGCTACAGAAAGTAAGAGGAATCAGGAACCTAAGATACCACTGAAAGCATTCATAAACTTTGATTCAATAAGAGATAATCCAGACATGAAAGCATAAGGACAGGAGAAATGTTACAAAACACTTTGCAATGTCTGAATAATCAATGAAAACTTACAAGATGTGAAAAACTAGAGAGCAGAAATGCTATAGATAGTTTTCCAAGAAAAGACTTTCTTTTTACAAAATGTGAATTCTCCGCACTACTGGCTCCCAAAAAACAATATATACAACCCCTATACGCAGGCAGGAATCAAAAAATACCTCAATTAGGGCTAAAAAGGCTTACAATAAAATATCCAACCCTAATTCAATCCAATCTGGCCATAAATGTACACCAACATATCCGAGCAGATCAAATACATTTGTGTTTGCATGCTCACTTCAAGTTTATTCTTGCAAAAATTTGGCCGCCATGATCTATCTACCCTCCTCCAAGCCCACTCTGCCATGAATGCTCAAAAATCTGATCGGATACTTGGAAAGGTCTCAAAATGGCTAACAAAAAAAGATCTGCAAAATCTCCCAGCAACCACCTCTAGAAATCATCAATATTTTAACCTGCCCGCACTCGCAAGAATGCCCTTAGAATAAAACCCACCAAAAATAGGTTGTACCACTTTGAAAAAGTCACTGGTCACATGATCGCATGAGCGAAAAGGCCTTCATGCGATCATGCGACAAGTTTTTTAAAAACTAGCTGCTTACCATACTGATGCCACAAGCTCACTCTCCTTTTTGGTCTGACCACTACATAAGCATCGCCTTAGCACTTTGCTGACATGAACCCATGGAAAGCACCACTCGTCCAACCCTGCCATGTGGCCCAATAGGAGCTGAACACCTCAACAAGACACATGAAGGCCCACTGCAACCACCAAACTACTAGTGGTTTGTTGCATGGTCGCATGGGCTCGGAAGAGCCCATGAGATCATGTGACTAATTGCATGAGACTAGCCACTGACCACCACTGCCTAACCGAACTGCCGAAGCACATAGAACTAGGCCCACCTCCAACTGTGCAACTGCACAAAGCTTGCCAAACCCTGAGCCTGGTACTGCCATGTGGCACTCCCCCATTCATCCTAGCAGCCACCCTAGCAAACACCATGACACCCCTAGCATGGGACCCACCGCAACCACCTGCAAGCACCAAATT
Source organism: Chamaecyparis obtusa (assembly GCA_027943335.1). Classification (NCBI taxonomy): domain Eukaryota; kingdom Viridiplantae; phylum Streptophyta; class Pinopsida; order Cupressales; family Cupressaceae; genus Chamaecyparis; species Chamaecyparis obtusa. The sequence goes on along the minus strand of BSBK01010348.1, from coordinate 514,306 downwards.
GCTAATGGTTTGTCACATGGTCACATGGGCTCGGAAGAGCCCATGTGATCATGTGACTAACTATATGAGGCTAGCCACTGACGATAAACCGCCACCAGCAGACTGCCTACCACTTGTCGTATGATCGCATGTGGCTAGGAAGGCCTATGCGATCATGCGACAATAGTAACCTATGACCCCTGTCGACCACCGCCGACACTGCTAATGGTTTGTCGCATGGTCGCATGGGCTTGGAAGAGCCCATGCAATCATGCGACAAACCACATGATGCCACCCCGACCATAGGTTGACCACCAATCCCGTATGGTAGAGAGAGGGCCCACCAATAGGTGTCATCCTATCACATGATCGCATGCGGCTAGGAAGGCCCATGCGATCATGCGACAACCACAAGATTTTTGAGGAAAGCCGACCACCAGGCCCATAGGTCAGAGTTGCGCACTTAGAAAAAATGCAGATGCCAAAGAAGTGTAAAGTGTAGAAGGGGTTGAAAACATAGAAGGTTTTCGAGCGAAGGTCGAAAACACACTAAACTTCAGAGTAGAGACTGAAAACACACTGGGTTTTTGGACCAAAAGGTAGAAAACATCCTGAGCCTATAGAGAGGTGGTCAAAAACACACTAGGTTTTTGACACTTGAGCATTTTATTGGAAAATAGGACTGTGGCCGAAAATGAACGATAGGGAATTTTTTGGGCAACAGTGACCATAGGAAAATGTGGTACTAGCCAATGGTATTCCATCTTTGGCTTATAGCTAATAAGATAAGTGAAATTATACCATTTCCAAACCTTCCTCCATTTCTTAATAGGTTAAACACCCAAATTGAGAAGCAAGTGACAAGGAAAGATAGAAACCAATAAGTCAAAAGTCTATTGATCTAGTTGAGATAGATGAAACTAGACTTACATTTCTTCCCACATTATGAGACTCATAGTAGCTCTTGAAAATATATCTTTAGGTGTTTGATGTCACATTAATGAAAACACAACACACTGACACCCTATATTTTAGCAAGTGGAATGTCATCAATAAAAAAAGGGGAAACCACCACAAAATTTTTTGGTTCATAGAGATCCCATCACCGAACCCATCTCTAGCCCAGTGAAGCCAAGGCTTAATGGCTTCCCATGCTTTCCAAATGTGGTTGACCATAAAAGAGCCCTAAATATGTATGGATTTAAATGTGATGAGAAAGGTCTAAAAGCCAATCTCCTTTCAAGAAGGCCTATTAACTAGAAAGTCAAAAGAGATGCAATGTCAGGGAAGAAATTTCTAGGATTCATCTCCAGTTAACTCATGAATAACCCATTTGGAACATAGAGAAATTCTATGCTTCTAGGTAGATAGAAGGCCAAGACCTCCAGAAGCCTTGGGAAGACAACAATACTCCAAAATGACTTTGTGAAACCCATGAGTATCATCTCCTAAAGCCCAAATAAATTCACAACATAATTTTTCCAGCTTCAAATAAGAAGCTTTGGAAGGATCCCAACAAGAAGAATAATAAACATGGGTGGCTAGAAATCCCTTGGAACAAATTTGGAGTTTACTAGACTAGTAAAGTAGCTTGGTAATCTAGTATTGAATCTGTTTCTCAATCTTGGCTAGGAGTGTATTCGACAACTCCATAGGACAGGCTTGAAAGGTAAAAGGAATGCCCAGAAAGAGAAAATCTTCTCCATGTTATATCCATTTCTATTTGTACTGAAAAAACCAAGGAGGCACAGGGAGAAAAGTCTTCATGTATAAAATAGTTTTATGCCATTGGCTAGCCAATCTAGAAGCAAGACAAAAAGTATCTAGACATTGGAGAGCATTGCAAATATTTTTCTCATCCTCAAAAAGAGTGAGGAAAGAGTCATTGGATAAATTACCATTAACACATTGGTAATTGACTTGGGCACGGAAATTCTTCTGACAAGATAAAAATATTCTGCATTGGCGAGAAAATACCCAAATCCTTCAATAACAAGCACATAAAGAGTAGGTTCTAAAGGGAATCCCAAGCAGATGGATCTATAAAGGCTAAAAGCTTCAAATTGATACCCACTAATGGTTATGCAAGAAAAATATTCACCAAAAAGCATTTGAATAGAGTGAATTAAGGTGGGATTAAATCCCAAAGCCTCAAGAATCTAGAAAGAATGAAAGCTCATTAAATGTAGTCATAGGCTTTGGAAAAATCAATCTTGAGAAAGATAGCTTGCTTCTTGGACTTTGTATCCCATTCAATGCCTTCCCAAATGGAAATAATATTTTCAATAATATATTTTGATTCAAGATGAACCCATTTTTTGTTAGCTAAACAACCAAAGGAGGGATGTGATGAATTGTCAAGGCCAAGGCTTTAGAAATGATCTTATAGGAGACATTGAGCAAGGTAATCGGTTTTCAATTGAAACTATATTTAGTATCTCTAGCCTTATGTATGAATTTAATTTTTCCTTTATTGATAATGTTTCCAAGAGATTTGGAATGAAATGATTCTAAATAAACTATATGTAGATCAAGGCCAACACAATCCTAAAGGGCTTTATAAAGTTTAAAAGGAAACCCATTGCACCGAGGATCCTTGTCATCTTCCATGGAAAAGAAGGATTCCTTGAGGTCATTGAGGTTGAGTATCCACTCATCGAAAGCATGATACTCAGTTGAGAGATAGTTAGGAGTAACAATAATACAATACTTCAAATCTTGTTCCCTTACAGTGGAACTTACCTAAGCTTTGAACACCTACTCATAATGTTAGAAAAAATATTGAAGAATGTCTAGAAGCTCAGATAAGACCACTTGACCTTCCTTGATTTTATTTATCTTCATAGAGGTATATAGAGCTATCTAAGAGCCTGAAAAACTCCTTATAGGCTTGATCACCAACTTAAAGCCAATAAAGGTAAGCCTTAATTTGCTCTCTTTTGGCAGCCTAGTAATCTACAATTTGTTTTTGGTGACAAATCTTAGCTAGCTAGAGTTGGAGTTCAGAATCAAAAGGATTCATGGCCAAAGCCTCAAATTCATCATAGAAAGTCTTGGTAATAACAAATTATGAATGTCGATGGTACATGGAAAGATGTCTACCATAAATGCAGAGAAACCTTTCCATATAGGTGATGGCATCATTCCACCACTAAATCTAGCCAATGGTATTATGGGGTCTAGGCTCCAAATTCCAAATATGCAAAATGTGAACCAAAGTGGGCTCATGCTGGAGAATTGACGTGTTGAGAAAAAAATTACATTTTACAAGGATGCCTCTAATTTTTATTCCATTCAATAGTAAAGATGATGGGATATTGTACGTCATACAAGGTCATATCAATTAAGGGAATGAAATGTGATTCCTTATCTTCATAAAAAAAGAAAAAAAATTGAGCAGTGATCATGGTCGATGAAATACAACTGATTTGAATAAACTGCATGACTTGAAGATCTGTGATTAGAGATCACTGAGTTGATGGTTAGATATGTAAGATGATTAAATTAGTAATATGTTGTCAATGATGTCTACTAGTTTTGTTAGTACTTATCTTATAAGTTACAATACCTAAACATCTGTAGAAAGGAGAAAAAGAGATGAAGAATAGATATATCTACATGAGGAAGATGGATATAATAGATGAAGATAAGGATTACATTGGGTAACTTATTCATGAGTCTATGACCTTATGTTATTGACTTGATTATGTTGCATTAATCTATGATGAAGAAAAGAGAAAAAATACACAAGGCAGTGTGGTCGGTTAAAGAAGCATTTCAGTATACACCAAGTAGTGTACTATATACTGAGTGACAGTACTAACCGAGCTTGTTTGCATTGACACATTTCTTTGTTAACTGAGCATGAGGAAAGGAACCAAATGGTTACTTTAGCTGATATAAATTGATGAGATGGAAATTATCTCAAACTCAGTGTTGCAGATAAAGTTTGTTACAAAGATCTACGACTAACAAAATTTGAAGATCTAAAGGATGGAAATAAAATGTGTTATTGACACATCAATCGAGGAAGGTTTAAGTAGCAAAATCAATGAAGGAGAACAAGTAGAAAAATTTGATGGATGAAATTAAAATGGTTTACTTAAGAGATTTTGATTTCATTGTTTATGCATGCCTGAAGAAGGATATTACAGAGATATCACGTGAACAAAGACTCATGCATGTCTGATCTGATTGGTTAAGGAGAACTAAACTGCAAAGATTACTGAGCATCATTAAACTATAACTGAGAGATAGTAAGTCATTGAATATTGTTGAAATAGAATTGATATATTGAATAGAGGATATGAATGAGCATAATATAGATCTTAACATTAGTAATAGAAGTTGTATTGTAATCAGATCACCTGTTATTACATTTTGAGCATTGTAAATAGGTAAATCTCTTAAGCGAGTGGACTAGGAAAGTCTTGTATGTCATTCATAAAATGTACATTGTTATCTTGTCAACCCCATAATGAATGTTGGTTAGATGATAACTGTTGGTCTTAAATCCTCTAACAAGGTCACACCTTACAGTGTGTTTTATAACCTTTAATAGGGTTGGCTCTTCACCGAGCTCACTTTAGAAGAGTGAACAATATTTTGGGTTGTCGGTCCCTGGTGGTTTTTCCCTTTACAGGGTTTCCATGTTAAATATTTTGTGTTATGTGTTGAGTGTGATGTTTGTTGGTTATCATAATTTACATGTTACATATTTGATTTGATCGATAAATACTATAAGTTATTAACTCGTAATCAATAAAAGCACAGATAATTTACTATTTTATGTTATGAAGATGTAGAAGTTTGATTAAATTATTTTTGGATATACATTTTGTATTTGGGACTATGGATAACTAATTAACCCCCCTCTCAATTATTCTAACAATTGGTATCATAGCATATTGGTTCCTTGGAACAGAGTTTTAAGGACTTCAACACAAAGATCACAAAATGTATAAGAGGGAAGTGCCAAAGCTAAACAAGGATAACTTCACAATATGGCAAAGCTGAATAAAGCTTCATGTATCTAGAATTGGGAATTCTGCCCACACTCTAATGGAGAATGGCTACCTTGCACCACCCACTAGTCCCTTGACCCTTGATCAGCTAAGAGATACGCATGAGCATAATGTCACTATGATGGAGATTGTTGCTACTCTGAAAGATGTTGAATTTGAAGATGTCAAGGACTGTAATATTGCTAATAAAATGTGAGATAAACTTGCTCAAGTTTATAGTGGTGATGATAATGTCAAAAGAGCCAGAGCTGAAAGTTTAAGAGGAAGATTCGATGACATGAAGATGAAAGAAGGTGAAAACATAGTGCGGTATACAAACCAAATAAAGGAAGTTGTTAATGTAATAAGAGGATTTGATGGTGTTATTGAAGAAGACATAGTGGTAAGAAAAATTCTTAAAACCTTATTACCGGTTTATGCAATCAAAATATCTGTAATACATGAAATGAGATCTACACCTAGTAATACTCCCACTCTTGATAATCTGATTGGTAAGATAACTACATTTGAGCTTAATAACTATGATAATACTGTTGTACTGATGGTTGAATCTACTTTCATGACTTCTTTGAAGATTGGTAAGTCTAGTGGTAGACATGATGATAATGATAGCAATACTGATAATGAGCTTGATGAACTTGAAGCTCTTATGGCCAAAAGATTACCTAAAGGTAAAGGTAGATATAAGGGTAAATTACCTTTAGCATGCTTTAACTACAAATAAGTTGGAAATATTGCTGCTATATGTCCAAACAAGAAGGAAGATGATAGAAAAAAAAACCAATCTGGTGAAGGAAGATATGGGAGAAGAAACAACAGAAGTGACCAACACTACAACAAAGATAATCAAGACAACAATGACAAAGGTAAAAAGGTATGTTACATTGCTGAAGAGAATGATTCTGACACTAATTCTGATGATGACTATGAAGTAGTATTTGTTGCGATGAAGGATGATTCTAAGGAAGAAGAGAGGTTTGTAGAAATAACTTTGATCTCTAAAGTAAATAAAAATGATACATGGTTCATAGATAGTGGTTGTAAACATCACATGACTGGTGATGAAGAAAAATTTGATCATCTTGAGCAATACAATTGAGGATCTGTAAAAAGGGTAATGATACACCTTGTATGGTTATAGGAAAGGGATCCTTACTGATAAATGATAGAATCCAATATGATAATGCTTATTGGGTAGAAGGACTAAAATATAATTTGCTAAGTGTGGCACGGCTAAACAATTTTCATCACCGAGTTTCTTTTGAGAGCAAGAAGGTAAAGATATTTGATGATGGTGGAAAACTTGTTGGAATGAGAGCACAATCAAAAGGTAACTTGTTTTATCTTGATAATGGTGAGTCTTCTTGCTTAATGATGAAAAATGAGGATGCATGGTTGTGGCATAAAAGGTTATGTCATGTGAATTTTGATAACATTATTAACATCAATAAAAAGAAAAAGGTTAGAGGTCTGCCTAACTTAACAAAGCCTCATCATGTTATGTGTCATGAATGCTAGAAAGGTAAAATGACAAAATCTAGTTTCAAAAGAAAAGATTATTCAACAAAGAAAATACTTGAGTTATTTCACACCGACCTATGTGGTCCCATGAAAACTCAAAGTTACTATGGAGATAGATATATTTCATTATTATTTTTTATGATTACACTAGATTAATGACTATCATGTTCTTGAAGGAAAAATCAGAGCCATTTAAGATCTTCAAGTGGTATAAAGAAAAGGTTGAGAAAGAGAATGGAAAAGAATTGAAATGCTTGAGATCTGACAGAGGTGGTGAATTTATTTATGATGAATTTACTAACTTTTGTAATGAGCATGGTATAAAAGGATAGGTCTCTGCACTGTGAACACCTCAACAAAATGGAATTGTTGAAAGGAGGAATAGGTCAATTATTGACTGCACAAGGATATTGATGAAAGAAAAGAATGTACCTTAGACATATTGGAGAGAGGTAGTTAGCACAACTTTTTATGTTTTGAACCAAGTACAATCGAAGAAGGACACTAACAAAACACCCTATGAGTTATGGTTTGGTCACAAACCCACTGTAAGTTATTTTAGAATTTTTGGAAGTAAATGATTTATTCTCAAAAATGAAAGAAATGGAAAGTTTGAACTCAAAGTCTACACTGATGCAAACTGGGCTGGAAATATAGATGATAGAGAAAGTACCACTAGAGGAGCATTTTTCCTTGGTAAAAGACTTGTTACATGGACAAGTAAGAAACAACCTTCTATTTCTCAGTCTACTACTGAAGTAGAATATGTTTCTGCTACTACAAATTGTTCAAATATTGCTTACATCAAGCAAGTGTTGGAAGGTATGAATGAGGTAATTACTAGTTTGGTGATTACATATTGTAACAAAACTAGTGCAATTAATATTTCAAAGAATCCAGTGATGCACTAAAAAACAAAGCATATATCTATTAAGTTGAGGTAGGAGCATCATAGGATTCTTGGCAATCTTGTATCAACCAAAAATATGTTTCTTTGAAGGTAGATTGTTGGTTTTAATCTTGGTTTAATGGAGTTCTTTCTCAGTTTGGGAAACTGGTTTCTCAGTTTATGTGGTTTCCAGGGTGTTCAGTCTCTGAAGAATGCTTGGTAACTGAAGGTGTCAATTTCTTGTTGGTCAATAATAACTGTGTTGCTCAGTCATGCTTGGCATGGTTGGTTGACTAGCGCTTGATTATTTCCTCTATTGCTCAGTGTTCTTTCTTACCAACTGGATTATTTTGGGTGAATCAGCTTGGCCGACTAGTGCATTTAATTTGGGTCACACTTCTCATGTTATGGATTGACCGTTGGACATGTGGGGACCTAGATCTAGCATGTTGCACTCTTCTATGTAGATCTGATGACTCTTTGGGGCCATCTTTGAGAGTTTATTTATTTTGTAAGCCTATGTGAGAGCCGACTGATGTTTTAGCATTTAATATTTGTTTGTATGGATTTATTGTTTCATTAGCCGACTTGTGGTTGGGAATCAGTATTTATAGGATGCTTGGGTAGATGTTTAGGGGGCATCAAATGGTGGGTGGAAAATGTTGGTAGCCTATGAGCTTAGGAGTAGGGAGCTTTCTTTGAAGCTTGAGTACAAGTTTAGATATTTCCTAGGTGCCTACCAATGTGCTATGTGTTACAGGCCTAGGCTAGTTGAATGCTGATGTTGGGGAAAAGATTTGGATCCTATGAGATCTTGTAGATTATTACCTACTTGGTATCTGGTCATAACCAGGAAGGCCTTACAATGCAAAACATTGCATGTAATCATTGATTTGATGAATAAAGACTTTGGTTTCATATCAGATCTATGTTTCTTATTGTGTGTTTTCACTACATATTGGTTTAGCTGCAAGGTCAGTCTGTCCTTAATTTGATTCACCAACCCTGACTGCATTAAGTGGTATCAGAGCAAGGTTTGTTCCTGTTGGAGCTGAGTGGACCTTGTGTGTCTTGATCTTGATCTTAAGATGCCTCCAAGGAGAAATCATAAGACTTTAGATGAAGAAGTTGTTGGAGAATTTAGTCTTGATGATTTTAGGGCTTTGCATAAACAAGTGTAGGACCTGCAAGAAGAATTGACAAAGAAAAGGAAGCCTACCTTGAAAGACAATAGTGATGATGAATCTAAAGAAGAAGATCAGTTTGAAGAAGCTATCGAAGAAGCTAGGGATATAGAGGAGAATAGAATCTTGAAAGCTATGTCTAAAATTGGAAAGAGACCTAAGATTGAAGTTTCTACATTTTCCGAAAGCCTTAGGCCTAAAGAATTGATTGATTGGATCAATGAGATTGATGAATACTTTGAGTATGAAGAAATAGAAGATCCTAATAGAGTTAGATTTTTCAAAGACTAAACTGAAGGGTCATACAAATATTTGGTGGAGAGAAGTTCAGTTGGAAAGAGGTAGAAGAGGAAAAGAGAAGATCATTGAGTCAAACTGAATGGTTGACAAGTTGAAGAAGCAATTCATTCTGGTGGATTATGAATTGGAAATGTTCAAGAAGATGCAAGCTTTGAAGAAAACTAAAAAATTAGTATAAGAGTATACCAAGGAGTTTTGCAGAATCTTGATTAGGACTGGTCATTATGAAGTTGATAAAGAGAAGGTTGCTAGGTATGTCTATGGTTTGAGACCTAGTATTCAAGAAGAGTTACTAACTATTCAGATGAAAACAATAGGAGATGCTTATCAGATGGCATTAAAGATTGAAGAGAAGCTGAATAAGAAGTTTGAAGGTAGACAAAATTGTAGGAACCAAGGTGGTAAGACTGGTGAAGTAGTTTCTGAAAGTAATGTGATAGAGAATCCCAAGCCTAATGTTGGATCTAGCAGTGGTCAAGTTACTAAGAATGTTGGACTAAGAGGTAGATGGAAAAATGAGTTCACTGGTACTTGTTATAACTGTGGTGAAGTTGGTCATAGAAGTTGGAAATGTTCTAGGAAAAGAGTTGCATTAGCTGTTGAAGAAGATATTGAGAATGTTCCAGAGAAAGGAAAATTTCTTGTCACTAGAAGACTGGCTGCATGTATCTCTGAACTGGTGCAAAGAAGAAATTTGTTTAGGACTAGATGCAAGTGCAAAGATAAGGTATGTAAATTTTTAATTGATGGTGGCAGTTTTGAGAACTTTGTTTCAGAAGAAATGGTTAGTAAGTTGAATTTGGAAAGGAGGAAGCATCTTAATCCTTATGTGATTAGTTGGATACAAGATGTTTTTAAAGTTAGAGTTGAAGAACAATGCCTGGTTAACTTTTAGATTGGATCTTACCATGATGAGATATTGTGTGATGTGTTGCCTATGGATGTTTGTCATCTATCACTTGGTAGACCTTGGCAATTTGACAGAAATGTATTATTTGATGGTCATGCTAACACTTATGTGGTTAGGCATGAAGGAGCTTGGCATAAGCTAATACCTTTACAGGAGATAGTCTGGGTTAAAGGATCAGGATCAGGATCAAGTGTTGTCCTTGTGACAAACCTCAGGAGCATAAGGTGGAAGAACCTATTCCTATTGAGTCTAGTTTGAAAGAAAAGGAGAATGAGATATCTGAAGAGTTTGTTGAGATCAAGAAATAAATGGCTTTGCTGGTAGAGATGGTTCAACAGATGGTGACATTTATGATGTAGAAGGATATAGAGGATACTAAGTTGATTAAGGAGGATGAACCTTACCAAGGCACTGTTGTGGTTGGTAGTGGTCAGAGTCGATTGCTATCAGTTACCAATCGGAAAGATAAGAAAAGTGGATAGTAGAATAACTTTCTACATGAGACAGTGAATGAAGTGAATACTACTTGGAATCAAGGGCAAGAGGAGATATGGGTTAAGAACAAATTTGGCATACCTGTTCTGATTCCCTTGATCCATTCCTGATTTCCTTATGAGAAAATATTTCTGACCTAGGGTGTCTAATGCAGGAGCATCCTAGGATTCTTGGAAATCCTATATCAACCAAAAATATGTTTATCTTTGAAGGTAGATTGTCATTTTTAATCTTGGTTTACTAGAGTTCTTGCTCAGTTTGGGAGACTAGTTGCTCGATTTATGTGGTTACCAAGGTGCTCGGTCTCTAAAGAACACTTGGTAACTAAAGGTGTCAGTTTCCCATTTCTTGGCAATAACTATGTTGCTCGGTCATGCTTGGCGTGGTCAATTGACTGGCACTTAGTTATTTCCTCTATTTCTTAGTGTTCTTGCTTACTAATTAGATTATTTTGGGTGAATCAACTTGGCTGACTAGTGCATTTAACTTGGGTCATGCTCCTCATGTTATGGATTGACCATTGGATGTGTGGGGACCTAGATCTGGCATGTTGCATTCTTCTATGTGGATATGATGACTGTTTGGGGCCATCTTTGAAATTTTATTTATTTTGTAAGGCTATGTGAGAGCTGACTAATTTTTTAGCATTTAATATTTGTTTGTATGGATTTATTGTTTCATCAGTTGACTTGTGGATGGGAATCAGTATTTATAGGATGCTTGGGGAGAAGTTTAGGGGGCATTAGATGGTGGGTGGAAAAGGTTGGTATCTTGCGAGCTTAGGAGCAAGGACATTGCTTGGAAGTTTGAGTACATGTTTAGATATTTCCTAGGTGCCTACTAGTGTGATGTGTGTTACAGACCTAGGCTAGCTGAATGCTAATGTTGGGGAAAAGATTTGGATCTTACGAGATCTTGTAGATTATTACCTTCTTGGTATCTTGCCATAACTGGTAAGGCCTTACAACTTGACACATTGCATGTAATCATTGATTTGATGAATAAAGAATTATGTTTCATATCAAATCTGTATTTCTTATTATGTGTTTCCACTGCATATTGGTTTGGCTACAAGGCTAGTCTATCCTTAATTGGATTCACCAACCCTAACTGCATCATAAGTATCACTACTTAAGAGAACAAGTATAGGAGAAGCAAGTTAGGTTGGAGTATGTTACCTCAAAAGAACAACTTGTTGATATTTTCACAAAGCCTCTACCGAAGGAAACGTTTGAATATTTGAGGACTAGACTTGGGGTCCATCTCATGTCTACCGGTCACTAATGTAATTTAGAGGTTGCATCAACCTAATCTTATCAAAATATCATTCATGTTGATGTAGCATAGTTCACACTTTCGACTCTATCTAAGGTTGTGAAAAGGTTTAAAGAATTGGAATAGATTTACACATCAGTATACAAAGATACACATAACACACCTAACAATGGTGAGTTAATTAGCTACTAAAGAGTTTTATGTTTATATTGTTCTTTGGCATTGTTGTCAAAGGGAGAGAAATTCAATTAAATATATGAGAAAGGGAGAGAAATTTACTAAGATATCTAATAAATAAAGGGAGAGAAATATATGGACCAAGATGATGATACATCTATCCAAAGGAGAGATAAACTAAAGAAGTTAGGGAGAGCATTGAATATTTGTTGCTGAGAATAGAAGGAGCTGAAAAGATCAAATCTGCAAAAGAATGTCTGCATTTGAGGTTGTTGTAACATAGTAATTAAACACATTAAATCAAATCTAAATAATGCTTACCAAGTTATAGAAATTATTTGTATAGTTTTAAAATACATGTTTGGTATGTGTATGGCATATTTCATATTGCTTGTATTGCCATCAATGCCAAAGGGAGGGATTGATGAACTACAACCGATTTGAATAAATTGCATGAGTTGAAGATCTCTGATTAGAGATCACCGAGTTGTTGATTAGATATGTAAGATGATTAAATTAGTAATATGTTGTCATTGATGTCAACTAGTTTTGACAGTACTTATCTTGTAAGTTACAATACCTAAACATCTGTAGAAAGGAGAAAAAGAGATGAAGAATAGATATATCTACATGAGGAAGATGGATATAATAGATGAGGATAAGGATTACATTGGGTAACTTATTGATGAGTCTATGACCTTATGTTATTGACTTGATTATGTTATATTCATCTATGATGAAGAAAAGAGCAAAAATGGACAAGGTAGTGTGGTTGGTTAAAGAAGCATTTTAGTATACACCAAGCAGTGTAGTTTATATTGAGCGATAGTACTAATTGAGCTTGTTTGCATAGACACATTTCTTTATTAACCAGGCATGAAGAAAGGAACCAAATGATCAGTTTAGTTGATATAAATTGATGAGATGGAAAGTATCTCAAACTCAGTGTTGGAGATAAAGTTTTTTATGAAGATCTACAGCTAACAAAATCTGAAGAAGATCTAAAAGATGGAAATAAAATGTGTTACTGACACATCATTCAAGGAAGGTTTAAGCAGCAAAATCAATGAAGGAAAACAAGCCACAAAATCTGATAGATGAAATTAAAATAGTTTACTTATCTATTTAAGAGACATTAATTTCATTGTTTATGCATGTCAGAAGAAGGATACTATAGGGATATCGTGTGAACAAAGCTTCATGCATTCCTTATCAGACTGGTTAAGGAGAACCAAATTGTAAAGATTACCGAGTGTCAGAAAGCTATAACTGAGAGATAGTAAGTCATTGAATATTGTTGAAATGGAATTGATATATTGATTAGAGGATTTAAATGACCATAATATAGATCTAAATGTTTGCAATAGAAGTTGTATTTGAATCAGATCACCTACTGTTACATTTTAACCATTGTAAATAGATAAATCTCTTAAACAAGTGGACTAGGAATGTCTTGTATGTCATTCATAGAATGTAAATTATTATCCTGTCAACCCTATAGTGAATGCTAGTTAGACGAGAAGTGTTGGTCTCAAATCCTCTAACAAGATCACACCTTATAGTGTGTTTTGTAACCTTTAACAGGGTTGGCTCTTCACTGAACTCACTTCAAAAGAGTGAAAAATATTTTGGGTTGTCGGTCCCAGGTGGTTTTTCCCTTTATAGGGTTTCCATGTTAAATATTTATGTTATGTGTTGAGAGTGATGATTTTTGGTTATCATACTTTACATGTTGCATATTTGATTTGATCAGTAAATACTATAAATTATTAACTGGTAATCAGTAAAAGCATAGATAGTTTACTATTTGATGTTACCAAGCTACAGAAGTTTGATTAAATTATTTTTTTATATACATTTTTTATTTGGGAATGTGGATAACTGATTCACCCCCCTCTCATTTATTCTAACAATGGAATGATCAAGCTTCTTAAATATCCTATCAGATTTGTCTCTAAAGTCAGACCAAGTGTGCCAAACCCTACTAGAATAGTGGGGGTTAGCGATGGGATAAAAAAGGCCTAATTTATTAGGCATGTAGTACCATGCCTCTCTCTCCCCAACCATCCAACTAAATAGAAAAATTCCATCTTTTTCATATTCCAAATCAACCATATTAAAGTCCCCACACACCACCTAGGTGGCTGGTGGTGAGTGATCCACAATCCAACACCACAGGTGTGATCTCTCAACAACATCATTGGGAGTATAAATTTTAACTATGCCAAAAGAATAATTATGGTAAGATAACAAAATCTCAAAAATCCTTTGCATGGGGTTAGAGCCATGCGAAATAATAGAATATAAAAAATGAGGGGAGATGAGAGTGACTACACCACCTCGAAAAGCTTCATTTTGAGAAGAAAAATATGCTTCATCTGACGAAATAACACGATAGGGAGTAGAGACAAAAAACCAAATATTTTAACTTTATGGAGATAGAGAATATCCATCTTACCAATCCTATATCTAGCATCTCAAACAAAATATGTTATGCAGAGGTCAGTGAGACCTCAAACATTCTAAGAGAGAAAATTCATAAAAAATTATCTTGCATATCATCCTTATCTGAAAGAGAGGAGAAACTATTATTCAAAAATTTTGAGCTATTTTTTACACTAGGTGGATAATCACCACCAGAAATAACCCTCTGCTTCTAAATACTACCATTTGAAATCTTAGCAAGCCTAGAGTGAATACAAGACTGTTGTAGGGGTTGAGAAATGATCATAGAAGCCATATGTGGAGTGCATACCTAAGGGGGCTGAGAAACACTTGTAGATGATTTCATCCAGTAAAAGGTAGGGTTCAAAACATGAGCTAGAGAATAGGAGCTCAACTGCCTGAGGAACAAAAGGTAGTTGAGAAAAAGCCATTGGTAGAGGATCCACAGATGTTGAATCTTGCTTGGTGGCCTAGGTAGTTTTTAATTTTCACACAATATTAGTCCATTCATATTTTTTGGTCACCTCTGTATATTTTTCAAGAGAATCCTTCGATGGGGTTTTGGTGTGAGGCACTGCTAGAGGACAATCTTTGATCTTATGCTCAGTCAATTGATACCTAAAGCATGTGTTGGGAAGGTTTAGATATAACACCTTCTTCATGAAGGTTCCAACTTGAATCTCCACTATTTCTTTGAGGTCCCTTGAAAGGTCAACATCAATACAAACTCTCTTTTATGGATAAGCATTAAAAAAATGATCATGCTACATGCACACCAGTTTGCCAAGGGTTTACACAACCTACTACATGAACAACTAGGATGGAAAGGGAAGACCTAGAATTTCCACCCAAACTAGGACCCTTAGCTTCTTTTCGTTCAAGATAGTAAAGTCCTGAGACCAATGCTCAAAAAAAAACAAAGATGACCTAATTGTCCATGGTTAAAAACTGAATCAGCCAGGGTAGGGTTTGAAAAATGAAACAAAAATAGTCCTTAGTAATTATTTGAACGCCATCAAGCCAAACTTCTTGAGGAGTCTATGCCTTGGCTATCTAGTCTATCAATATTGTTTTAGGAGGAGTTCTCCCAACCAAATTGCTTATTAAACTATGCTTTTCAAGCCAGTCATAAGAACTATCAAATTCCTAGATATTAAGGACAATATTAGGGGATGGTATACCTCATGAAATACTTTTAGAACAAAATTGCAAGGATGTTTGTTCAAAGGATGCACCATGAGAATCCACAACAACAACTCCTACACCAGCATCAACTATTGGTCTAAAGTGTGCTGGAGCTTAATAAACCCCTATTTTCCCCATAATTAATGTTGTATGAAAAATAGATAAGTAGAGATCACTAATAGAAATAAAGACTTACAACATGGAAAACCCTAGTAGAGCTAGTTCCTAAAATATATATCTAAACAATAATTTTGAATATCTACACTTTTTATGAGATCTAAATTTGACTATCATCAGGATGTCAGAATTAGGTGTAACTCCACATCTAGGGATCTTGTGTCTGTAACTATCCACTAAGTAAATTTTAGAAAACAAGTTAGAGGAAAAGGTTGTCAAAGTCGACCTCATCCTAGAGTAGGTTGTGAAAGTTGATGTAATCCTTGTTTTAAATCTAATGAAAATTGCACTAGGTCTACAATAGGTTCTGAGACTCTTGAATAAGGATTCGTAACTCCAAAACCTATTCTAGCACATAAAAAAGAAGGGGAATAAGGTTGAGGGGAGGGATTTTCCTCACTTAAACCATATTTAGGAATCAACCTTGAAATGAAACAAATATAATAAAAAAAATTCTATCATGTAGCAGAGATTAGATCTAAACAATGGAATATATCATATCATGCAGATGTAAATGTATCATAGAATGCAATATAGTATGTTGATACAATAGATTTGACTCAATAAAAAAGCAAAAATGAAATCATGTCTAAAAAAAAAATGTAGTAGATGTTGTAATTCACCACAATGTTGGATTCAATAAGAAAAATAGAAGATGACTTAGTGGATGAATGTAGATGTCCCTCCTTAATTGTAAACTCATTTTCCTAACCTCCAATGAGGGAAAAAAATCTAGATCTATGGAAATAAATTCCTTTCATGCATGAGGGAAATGAAGCATTTAAATGCATGAATGGTTCTTAAACACTTTATAACTGATGCCTTCACCAAGTGGATGTTTGATTGCACTTGGATCTCATGAATGTACAATGAATCTCTTGAATAGATCGTATGTATGTGAACTTAGATTAGGGATTGTATATATAGATATAAAAATGGGAGGAAGAGGTCTCCTTTTATACATGTTTTGGATCTTAGATTTTATCCAATTCGAATGTAATTTCAAACCTATTTATTACATTCAAATGTATATATATATATATATATATATATATATATATATATATATATATATATATATATATATATATATATATATATATATATATATATATATATATATAGTTTCACTATTTAGGAGTTAAATATATTTGGGGTATGTTATTTCTACCATTCGATGTAATAAGCATCTATAAAATCTAAATCTGTTATAAATACCATAACATAGGGAGTAATTTTAATTAATACATTTTTCCATGACTTATCATTCTATCACAAATTTTAGTTTGTATAATGAGATTCATTACTAAACTATGTGAAGAGATAGTATCACTTCATTCATGATAGATATCCTACCATTATCAATGCCCATTAATATGTTTCATACCTATATGGAATGCAATATAGTGATATCGACCTAGCCTACACTTACTCCATCCCATAATTACCATCAATCTTTACATTTTCTCTATCACTTTTCGCAAAGGAGCTCTTGCATGAGAATGTTGTGATTTCCTCATCCTTGGTTCTAGTTATTGATGAAATTCCTTGGGCTTGTATAGTTTCCATACCAATGCAATATAAACCTCCCTCCCTATATGATCAAGATTATGAGGACAAAGATCTATTAGTGGATGATCTATATTTAGGTATTAATCACTTCTTCATATTTATCTTATAAGGTATTTACATGTGTTCCCTAGTGATTGTGTTTTAATGTTGTTCAACTCTAGAGGAACCTTTTATTATATTGGTACATGGAAATATAGGGTTATTTTATGTTCACATTCTCAAATTTTTTTATCTTATTCTTCTATCTATCGTGCTTTGACTTCTATCATTTGGGGATAATGCAAAGTGTTGGAAACATTTAGGATATTCTTCCATGTAGAAACAAGTCTCTATTTTTATTTATCTTCAAGGGATATTATTTAGATATAAGCCATGTTGGTGTTGATTAAATTCCCCTGATAATATTTAGGTCATATATTTTTATCCCTCTTCTAGATTTTGAAACTGATTCATTAGATCCTCCTATCTTTGTGTTGATGTTGTTTATTAGATATGTCACTTTTGAGGAAGTGACATTCCATAGAAACATCACGTATGTCAAAATAACATAATATATATTTAGATCTCTCCTTAGAATATCTCATTCTCCACTTTGAGAACCACACTCCATTTTGAGATCAGGTTTTTATATCTATTATACCATGTTGTTTAATTTTTTGATTATTTGGTTATCATGTTGTCTCTACATCAAAAAATTTTGTCAAAAAATTCAAAAATTTTAATCTATTTTATTTCCTTTGTATGGTTTAATCCACTATATTATCAAATATCACCCTATTATTTTACCATCTATATTTTTCTATGTGTACTACCATGATCTTAGGCATCCTTTCAAATGATTATCTAGATTTTTCTACTCATGTTAGTGCATATCTTAAGTTTCCCTATCACATGACTATCTAGATTTTTCTAATCATATTGGTGCACTATTTAAAGTCTCCCTATCATGTGATTATCCATATATCTCTACTCACATGTATGCACTATGAAAATTTCCCTATTGTATGGCTATCTAACTTAACACAACCTTTTACCCCTACTATTATACCATCGATGGTCTTTTCCTACTAGTTGTCTTCATCATCTAGCACAATCATCACTAGCTTTCATGTTTTATGTGGATCAATAGTAATTTAGCATTTTCTCACTAGGGGAAACCCTACGTGGACAAAACCAAATGATATGTAAATCAAGTATGTTCTCTTTACTCTAGTTCACATATATGATTATCATATGCTCACTAAAGTGGGGGAAAATTGAAATATCATAAATTTTCATCCCCATATAGTTTACTATTACACTATTTCCATACCTTAGCTCAAGATATAAAATTCCATATCACCCTTTATACCCATATACTTTTCCTTGTGAATCACTAAGATTATTAGACATGTAGGATAGATTTCCTAAGATACCTACACACCATGAAATTTTTTTCACAAATGCACTCATCCCCTACATTTATAGATATAGAAATTATTGTTGAAATATTAAAAAATACCATCCTTGTAGTGTAACACCTCATTGCACAACTCACTACCACACATATTTTGCCTAGTATGTTTGAACTCCATTTTTACACTCATTTTGGTCTAGTGGAAATGATTATTTTCTTCTTGATCCCTATCTTGACTTCACTATCATACTTGAACTCCATTTTCACAACTTCATACATATATTATTTGTCTTTTATTACATTTTTAAACCTTTTGCATGATCCCTTAACCATCTTTTCCTCGCTTCATCAAGATTTAGTTTTATAATGGTGGAGGGGAGTCATCTACACTATCTCGTTTTGTATTTTTTATAGCATAATGTATCCCTTCATTTATATCTTACACTACAATTATTTATCAATCTCCTATTTCCAATTATCTATCACAATTTATATTCTCTGTATCCATTGTTGTAGAGATGGAAAGACTAAAAAAAATCTATTGGAATATGTAACAAAATCTTGGCATTGGTTATCATTAATATCAAAAACTCTTGTTGATAGTCTAGTTATTTTTCTTGGTGTTTGGCATGTCCAATTAGCTGGTGGTGGTGTAATAATAGTGTTGGTATACGTAAGGGAGACTGATAATGAAGACATCTTAGGTGTCCTAGTTGGTCAAGATGGATCAGTTTATCGACCACACACACATTCAAGTGTGTATCCTATTAGTGGTAATAACTTTTTGGTGTATCCATATTTTGGTCTTAGTTATGGTATTCAGATATCTTTGATAAATGCAATGTGTATTGTAACACCTTAAGTCTGACATATTTTTTGATCACATTGTATCATGTTTTGCTCTTTTATGTATGTCCTATATTTAGTAATGATGCTATGAATTAAATATAATTATTATATGTGTTATATTGGTGATATCATACAGTTGGTATGAAGATGACATATGTTATATCAGATACCAGTATAAATAAAGAAAATCTTTATATTAATGAACTACAACTAATTGAATAATTTGAATGACTTGAAGATCAGTGATTAGAGATCACCGAATTGTTGTTTAGATATGTAAGATGATTAATTTAGTAATATGTTGTCATTGATGTCAACTAGTTTTGATAGTACTTATCTTGTAAATTACAAATACCTAAACATCTATAGAAAGGAGAAAAGAGATGAAGAATAGATATATCTACACAGAAGAAGATGGATATAATAGATGAGGATAAGGAATACTTTGGGTAACTTATTGATCAGTCTATGATCTGATGTTATTGACTTGATTATGTTGCATTCATCTATGATGAAGAAAAGAGCTAAAATATACAAAGTAGTGTGGTCGATAATAGAAGTACTTCAATATACACCAAGCTAGTGTAGTGTATACTGAGTGATAGTATTAACCAAGCTTGTTTGCACCGATGCATTTCTTTATCAACCGAGCATGAAAAAAGGAACTAAATGATCAATTTAGCCAATAGAAATTGATGAGCTAGAAAGTGTATGATTTCAAGGTTGAAGATAATGTTTTTTACGAAGATCTATGACTAACAAAATTTGAAGAAGATCTAAAGGATGGAAACAAGATGTTTCATGGACACAATTGTCGAGAAGGCTTAAGCAGCAAAATCAACAAAGGAGATTAAGAGGCAAAATCTAATGGATGGAAATAAAATGGTTTACTTGTCTATTTAAGAGACATTGATTTTATTGTATACAAATGCCAGAAGAAGGATACTACAGAGATATCATGTGAACATAGCTTCATGCATGCCTGATCATACTGGTTAAAGGAGAACCAAACTGCAAAGATTACCAAGCGTCAGATAGCTATTACCAAAGGACAGTAAGTTATTGGATGATTGTAGAATAGAATAGAACATAATTGATATATTGATCATAGGATTTGAATGAGCTTAGTATAGATCTAAACATCTACAAAAGAAGTTGTATTGTAATCAGATCACCTACTGCTACAGTTTAACCATTGTAAATAGATAAATCTCTTAACCAAGTGGACTTGAAAGTCTTGTATGTCATTCAAAGAATGTACATTGTTATCCTGTCAACCCCATAGTGAATCCTGGTTGGACGATAACTATTAGTGTTAAATCCTCTAACAAGGTCACAACTTACAGTGTGTTTTTTAACCTTTAGTAGGGTTGGCTCTTCACTGAGCTCACTTCAGAAGAGTAAACAATATTTTGGATTGCTGGTCCTAGGTGGTTTTTCCCTTTACAGGGTTTCCATGTTAAATCTCTTGTGTTATGTTTTGTTGTGATGATTGTTTGGTTATCATACTTTACATGTTGCATATTTGATTTGGTTAGTACTCACTATAAGTTATTAACTGGTAATCAGTAAAAGCACAAACAATTTACTATTTTATGTTACTGATCTGTAGAATTTTGTTGAATTTGTTTAAAGATACACATTTTGTATTTGGGACTATTGGATAACTGATCTAACTAATTCACCCCCCTCTCAGTTATTAAAACATCTATATTTTGTATCTAGTAGAACACATACAAGTATATGTGTAACTTATACATGGATGATATGAAAAGTGGATGCGAATCAATTTGTTTGAGATCAGTGTTCAATCATAACAACCTATTGATCTCAGTGGTGGATTCTATTTCTTTTCATATGTTTTGTCTATGAGTCTTGTATGACGAGAGTGTACCCTTGTATATCAATAGTAACCCTTGGGTATTAGTAGTGAGTCGTTGTATATCAACAATGAGCCTTTGTTGTTTTAGTGAGTAGTCCTAGAAGTGAGCCTTTGTAACAAATCACCTTTTAGTGTTATCTTAACAAGTGTTCTTACATTTCATGTGAATTAGATTACCCATGGTTTTTCCCTTCTTGGTTTTTTCACATAAAATATTTTGTTCTATGTGTCGGTGTCTTTGTATTCTCAATTTCATATATTTCATGTTAATGTTGATGTTCTTAACCAATAGATCTAAAGTTATTATAATTATTAATTGAGTTTTCCAAAAGAGAAGATTTTTTTAAGTGTTTGTATGAGAATAACTAGTTCACCCACCTCTAAGCTATTCAACCTATTCAACAATTGGTATCAGAGTGTGGTCCCTTGCAATATCAATAGAATTCTATTAGGGTTAGTTAGAGTCACCATATTAAAAGTGACTTTGACCCTCATTTGTTTAGTTATTTAAGGTTTGGTCTAGCGTCATCTCCCTATTGACTTTTCCTCAATAATCTTCATAGTTTGTTGAGCCATCTAATTGTCAAGATAAAGCCTCTAAGATTGTTTCTTCAAAGGTCGGCTATCCTTGTTTGAGTCTTTCCCAAACCTTGTGTTACCTATGAACCACTTCGAACCTCTTTGAAATCTAATTCAAAGTAGTTTGAAGCAGTTCAATAAATATTATTTTTCTAACAATTAGTTTATGAAGGTGGACCCCGGTCTACGTCATCTTTTTGCAGTGAACCACTTTGAACCCCTTTGAACTCTGGTTCAAAGTAGTTCAAAGAGGTTCAAGGATAGTTAGCAGGTAGATTGATATGTGAAGGGATAGATGATGTAAGTCAATGGTGAAGTAATGGTTAAGTTATCAATGAGGATAGTCTTGATTTGATGGGAGCCACAGGGCAAGGCCGGAGTGAAGTTTTAGGTTATAGAAAGATTAATGATGATTATAAAGAATACAGATTTCAAGGACAGCCCACTGCCAAGTCATTATTACTAACATCATTCCAAATTAATGCCTTAGATTAATGCTTATTAAGTTGATCCTTCATGGCATAATCTTTCAAAATATAAATATTTATGTAAGCTTTCTCTTTCGTGTCATAATCTCGTGAAGTCTCGGTTGTGGAAGAGGAAACTATTTTTTCTTGAGTCTTCAGAGAGTAGGTAGCCATTGAAAGCTCTCTTTATTTTGTTGTTCCTATTTGTTGATATTTGTTGAAGAGGGGGGGGTTGCTTTGGTTAGTCTTTCTAGTAGAAAAGACGAAGTCTAGCATGCATTTCTTTAGGAATTACAAGAACATGGAGTGTCACACCCTAGTCATCATAGACACAAACCTTTTAGAGATTGAGGTAGGAGAAATGGTTGTTCACCTTAGGAACCATGCTACGGAAGAGTATAGTCTTGAAATTCTTTCGAGCGGATTGCTTGAAGCTGTGGCTTTTCCCCTGTCAATCATTAGTCTAGAGCTAATTCAATAGTGTATCAGTAGGTATGATATCAAGTCCAAATGTATACTAAATGATGAGGATCAAAATTTGTTACCTATGAATAGGGAAACCATGATGTTCATTTTCAAAATCCCAGAGGAGTCCTTCACCAGCTTTACCCTGACCCAGTCACTGGCTCAGTTCTAGGAAAATATAGATAAAAATCATAGTCACATGGACCAGAAATGGACCCAAACTAATTACAAAGGAGGATCCTAGTTGCCAAAAATTTTGTCTAAAGACCATATGAAGCCACCTATTCATGATGTGATGGTTTTACTTCACCGGGTAAAGGGTTCAATGTAGGTTCTCCTTTTTGAAGAGTGGATGTTTCACTTTATAGAAATAATTTTGGAAAGGAGACAACACCTACATTGGGTAGAAATCATTGCCAGTTCCTTAACAGATCAACTAATGCAGGCTCAAGCAATTAAGAAAGAGTTCTTCATGTCCTCTTATTTGATTTATTGTCTTGCATGCACATAAGATTTGGGAGTGATTCCACATGCCCCATGGAATGAAGATTTAAATGTTCTTGAGTATTGTCCTTTGTTGAGAAAAGATAGGGTTTTGGGAGATTATAGATGAGTCCATGATGTCTTTCTTTGGAAACTATGTCAACAATTAGCTGGAGACTCAAATTAAAGATTATCATTGAAAGCCCAGAAGCTAGTCCAAACTTATGGGAGTTTTTATGTTCAATTTCCACATTTCACTTATATTTGGATTGGAGGGTTTGATGAGGAACCTATTAGGCTTCCAAGATTTGCTTTTGATTGTTTCATGTTAGCTGAGGTCTATAGGCAATTATTTGTAGTGGTTAAGAACAATTTACCATAAGATAAATAGGCTTTGATATTTCAAATTAAGTTAGGAACCTTGGTTTGCAATAGCATGGTGGATGCCTCTGTGATAGGTAGAAATTTGGTGAGTTTTCATATGTAGTTCTATGAACCAAGAAGGGGTTTTGATAGTAAAGGCTTTGCTAGATAGGTTCTAAGTATAAGCATTCGCCCATCACCTAACTCATACCTTGAAGATCTATAGGAAGACCTCACTGATGAAAAGGTAGTAATGAAAAGGGATTATTCAAGACTCCTGGTTCCACAGATTGAGTTGTTGCAATTGAAATTTGATACAAGTGTGGTAGAGGAGGATAATTTTAAAATCACAATCTCAAACATTGATATTTTAGGAATAGAGACTCCCCTGGCTATAGATTGGGCATGAAAAGAATATGATGATATAAAACTGAGGGCTAGAACTATTTTTAGAATTACAGAAGCTTGGTTGATAAAGAAAAAAAAAGAAAAGAACAAAGAACCCCCCTCCTAAGAAGAGAAATGTAGACTTTGTTTCAATAAATATGGACCATGGCTTACCTAATGTATCTCCTTTGGTTCCTAATGCAGGTAAGATCTCATCTCCTAGAAAAAAAATCAGCATTTAGTGGACATCCTACAGCAACTAGAACAAGAGCCAGAATGAGATCAAAAAGTCACTCTCAAATGGCATCTCCTACATTTGATTACATTGATATTAAAATCAATGATGAAGAAATCTCTATTTCACCAAAGCAATAAGACAAAGGTCAGGAGATACCTACCAATAATTCAGAGAATCTTCAAGATGAGAACACACTTACTAAAACACTTGACAACCAAATGATTTCTAATGCAATTCCTCCCTCGCTAATAGATTTAGTAAATAAGAGGAAGCATTACAAACTAGTTTCACTACCCATGAAAGAAATCATTAGAAAGTATGATGTTCGAACTCCTAAAGCTAAAAGGTTGAAAAATGATGCAAGACTTTCTACTGATCCCTCTACCAGAAAGGTAGTAGAAAAAATAGAGACCTTCAAGCCTAAAGGAGCCTGTGAACCTGAAGCAGAAGACTTCGAGGTTATAAAAATGGAACTTGGGGTTTTGACTAGGGACTCAAAGGACCATATCTTGAATTTCTCAGCTGATCTTATGTTGAACTAGTCATAAAAGGATGGAAGAGAGAAGCATGAATTGAAACAACTTGTTTTCACTATGGCTGAGTTCATTTATTCCCTTACTCATGTTAGAGAATTGTCGCTTGATTAGTCCCCACAAAGTTTTGACCCTAACTCAACCAAAAGCAAGAAGCTAGTGAAGCAAATGTAGCAGGGTAAAGCCTTAATAGAAGTTATGAGAACCTGGATAGATGGCATGATTGATGAGGGATGCACTTTTATATAGGAGTTTATATCCACTTGTATGGATGGTGAGGCTTTACTTGGTGAAGTACAAACTCTGATTCTTACCTAGGAACTGGAAGAAGAAAAGTGTGCGATGATCTGTACTTAGATACAAGAGATAGAAACTTATGGTGTAACCCAATTCCTGGCAGAGAATCCTATGAAGCTCATTGATCCCTATATGCTATTCATTCTGAAGCAAAATCTCAGCTAGAAAGGTTCATTATTCAAATCCTCAATTTCACAAGTTTGAGCAATAGAAGAAGAGGTAAAGGAAATGCATTCTAATGCCTTGAAAGACATCAAGATAGTGAGCCCGTCAGGTATCTAAAAAATTGATGAAGGTAATAGAGATGTTGATGCCATAGTTAAAGCCTTCATTGATACCATGAGAGATTTTAAGGAGAGTGAAGAGCCAATGGTTCAAGACTTAACCAAGATCGCCAATGTAGAATCTATGCTACTATTGAATAGAGGACAACTTCCTAAATAGTTACAAAGAATCTGGGAACTGAAATGGGAAAATAATGTAGTTCGGGAAAAGTTAATGGGGTTAAAGTACTTGCACTTACAACTGGCACATGAACTGGTAAATGCTTTCAAAACTTGGAAGTTGGTTAATACTACCATGTCAGATGATCTGTGAGAAAAGATGGCACATTTCTGGGTGACTTTCTAGATTTTTATGTTCTATGGGCATACATTTTAAAACTTTAGCCTAAATGTGTAACTCTTTTTGTTAACCATTTTCTACTATGTGTCCGAGAGGCCAAGTTTTTCTAGAGGCTCTCTCGGACCTAAAACTATAATTGTTGGAGCATTAAACTCTAAAGGGTTAGAAATTTCTAATAGGAGTAGCTCTTAAGTACTTTAGCTTATTTTGATTAAAGTAGCAAAGACTTATCTAGAAGAACAATAATTGTCTATTTTTTAATTTTAACTTTGCTCAGATTCGGCATGAATATATGAATGCAAAGTTTGGTTTGGATCTTTGAATTGAAACTAGTGGTATAGTAGTTACTTTGCAAATTAGTATATTGTATGCTTTGCATGAAATATTGATGTACTACTATTATTTGGCTGTACAGATATTTCTTTTATTAGTTTCCTTTTATTGTAATTCAGTATCTTATCTTTAGTGGTTTATCTTAAAAAGATTAGAAGAACTTTGCTTCCATTAGTTTCTTTTCTGTATAACTGTATTTTCTGAAACACCTCGATACATATGAGTATTTGAGAGATCCTTCAACACTTTCAAGTTAAAGGTGTATGTTTTTACTATATTTCTATAAATTCAATGAATATCTAGAAAGGAAGTTGAACCTTTAAAAAATACAGAGGGAAGTAATCTTTGACGCTTACCCAACTATTGATGGATTGATTATCTTCTAAGACATAGAGTATATTAAAAGTTCATTTAAAAAGAGGAGACAAATATGTTCGCCAACAAATTTTTGGTGACTTTACTAGAGAAACTTCAGTATAAAACACTAGGTTCTCCATTGTTATAATGTCGCAAAATGGTGTTGCCACACAATGATGTGTTTCTGGTGCTTTAACCTAATCTAGGATTTGAAGACACACAAGAAGACTTAATTTCAATCCTTGTTGTAGTAGCGTGGAGGTTTAGGCATAGTAATCAGTAATTTCATCAAGTTCAAGAGGTGCTCGACAAGGAAGAAGAAATAGCTAAATGCCTGAGGGGTGTACCAGTTGCCCAAGAAGTAGTTATAGTAAATAGACTTGCACAGGCCCCCGCAAGAAATTAAGGTCATAACTAAATATTAAGACTGGTAGAAGAAAGATACACCAGAGGTGATAGGAGTAGGGGATTAGTTGATGAAGACTTTGAAGCTTTGAGAAACCTTAGTTTTGCACCTAATCTTAATACCCCCAAGAAGAAGAAAACTTGAACCTTTAGTAGACCTTCTTCACCTACACCTAGCCCAGTTGTTCCACAAACTTTCCAAGCTATTGTATCCCTAGGTACTATGGTACCTACTATTCTAAATATCTAGCCTTTGAATTTCTAGTACCCAACATGGCTGCAAATCAACCTTGGGGTCAAAATATCAACCCTTTGAACATAGGAGCTAATCCGCTTGGTGATCTGCCTAAAGGTGCTAATCAAGTCTTACCTAGGTTCAGTGGAGATGGAAAGATAACCACCGATGATCACTTGAGGGCTTTTCATACAGCTTATGGTATTATCAGTGTCCCTACCTAAGAAGTAGCAGTTAGGCTTTTTGTTAGAACTTTGGTTGACACTGCAGTTGACTAGTTCATTCATCTAACCAATGGCTCAATTACTAGCTAGAATGACATGAAAGTTGCTTTTGAAACTAGGTTCAAGACTCCTGATAATGAAATGTCTTTATTACTCCAAATTAGTCAACTCAAGAAAGAAATTCATGAACCTACATGGGAATTTGTGGCTAAGTACAATAGAATCTTGCAAAGGATACCAGCAAATTCCACACCAAGTGATTAGAATAAGAAGATCTTCTTCTTAAATGTTGTCTCACTTGATATAAGTTTTAACCTATTAAAAGATGGAGTGGCCAATTTAGCTGCTGCATAGACACAAGCTATTCAATTAGAAGATACATTTATAATAGTTGGTAAATGGAAGAGAGAAGTTCAGGCCTCAGGAAGTCCCTCTTCTTCTACCACAATAGATCCTTTAATGCAAAGGTTAATGAATGATATGGCTATGCTCAAGAGACAACATAATAAGGCCAGTTCCCCATGCCAATCCTGTTATCAAGATGTTAGCCGAAGATAGTATAATCAAACTCTGGGAAAAAATCCTCTCTTGTCGAGCTCACAGCATAGATTGTAGGTTGAATTTTCTCCAAAGGAGATGATGTGTTCATTTCATCTAACAACTGATCATGATGAAGAAACTTGTCTTGATTGGTTAAGATGTCTTCAAATAAATGCAAAAAAGGACACCATTGGTATAGAAGAGTTGTAGGAAGAGAAAATTTCACCTGATATTGGTTTATCAAGTTCTTTTGATGCAAGGGAGGGATGGAGAATCCAAATATGGATAGTCCAAACCTACACTATTGATTATAACAAAAATATGCACAGTGGAATACAACAAGATAATGTTTCAAAACTGAATTTCATTCAACATGCCTGGCTATAAGGCCTTCTGAGTTTCAGCCTATTACAATGAAATAACAAAGTATCAACAAGATCTCACAAGATCCAAGGAACCACCAACTAGTTCAGATCTGTAACAAGTAGCCTCTGATAGGAATAGGTCTAAACTTGTACTCACACTTCCAAGCAACCCTATGTTGTCCTAATCCTACAGGCCACTAGTTCTGCTACAAACTCCCAGATTCATAAATCTGCTTCTACTCTACTCTTCCTAATAATCTAAGGATCATATAATACTATCCTCTAACTTATTATCTACCTTCTACATCAACCTAAGCTCTCAATATATAGCCACCTAAGCCACAAGTCGGCCAATCAGGCTTTAATTACAATATAGGTCCAGACCAATAAAAGAAACCAAAACTAATGAAAGAATGATCAAAACTTAATGCACCTTTGGATTTAGGTCCACACAAGACCCAAAAACATGCCATTAAGGTCACAAGGTCCAATTTTGTCACATGAAACATCACAAGAAGAAACACCACACATTTCACCCGAAAACTGCCAAAAAATAGGTCCTGGGGCAAAATGGACATAACTTTTTACTCATAAAGAATTAGTTAGGAGTTGTGCCTTTGGGAAAAGCTAGTAGTTGAGGTCCTCTTAAATTACTTAAGAGAACAAATGATTATTCCTTATGGATCAAGGTCACCAAAATGAACAATCAGCACCAAAACTACAGTAACGGCTCAAACGTGAAAACTAGAAGAAAATAGGTCCCGTGCCAAAAAGGCCATAACTTTTTACTCATAATGAATTAGGAGATAAAATCTTGGTAAATGTTATTACTTTAGGTACTCTTAAAGTTCCTAAGAGAATAAATGAAGATTCATCAAGAATCAATGGCACCACATCCCGTAATCAGCTCCAAAACTACAGGAAAAGACTACTCCGACGACAAGGAAAACAATTCCAACTTTAAAATGGTTCATCCAATATCTCCCAAACCATGCCACCTCAAGATATGTGACCTTATACACATCTTCCAAATACATAAAGGAACAAATAAATTTTAGTACACATTCCAAAGATCTCCATAGATCATCACAACCCAGAAACTCAAAAAATTGCCAAAAACAAAGTATTGCATCCCTCTGCCAAGGAATTCCTCCAAGACAAAGAAAGATCTTTAGGAACCCAAAATGCTCCTGCATCATACTACCTAGGTAAATAGAAAGTATTTCCCATAATTTAATCTCAAGATAATTACCTTAAATCAACTTCATCTTCACCAAAGGCTTCCAATCCCTCAAGGATAAGAGAACAAATCTGAAAATCAACCATCTATGCTTCATCCATTCAAACATTAGGATCACATGAATCTCATCAATCCAATTAGCATACCACTGATTACCATAACTAATCTTAGCAACAAGAGTATCCAAATTGCCAATAAGTAGATCCAAAGTTAGATCCACATCAATATGAAATCCCTCATCATTAGAATCCCATATCTGCAACTCATCACAAGACTCATTACTATCAACCAGCAATTCAATTCTAGAACCAATAAATAAGATTTGCACCATAACAATGAACAAAAGAAAGTCACCAACATCACCATCACAAAGGTGTTCAGTAACAGATAACTCATCACCAACAACAATCTGATCACACCCAACAAGATGCTCTGCAATCTCCATGTCAGACACAACCAACTAAACATGAAAACAAATCTTCTCACCAACCTCAACATCAAGTAAATCTTCACCAATAGTAGTATTATCACACCCAACTAGATGCTCTACAATCTCCATGTCAGACATAACCAGCTAAACATGAAAAAAAATCTTCTCACCAACCTCAACATCAAGTAAATCTTCACCAATAGCAGTCTGATCACACCCAACCAGATGCTCTGCAATCTCCATGTCAGACATAATCAACTAAACATGAAAATAAATCTTCTCACTAGCCTCAACAAGGTCAAAAACATCATTAGCAACCATAGGTATCTCAGAAACAGCCACAAGTTGCTCTGCAGGTTTCATGTTAGACTCCACCAACTGAGCATCAAAACCAATCTCTTCACCACCAGCAATCTCATTTCACACAATAATAAGTTTCTTTTCAGGTTTCATGTCAGAATCCATCAACTGAGCATCAAAACCAATCTCTTCACCACCAGCAATCTCATTGTGCACAACAAGTTGCTCTGCAAGTTCTATGCCAAATCCATCTATCTGCTCATGCGAACCAATAGACATTTCATCAACTCTAGCCAAGTCATTGGGGACTTCCACAAGTTGTCATTGTCTCTTCACAACATTCTTCTTTGTATTATACCATCTTAATTCCTCTTGCAGGTCTTGGACTTGTTTCTTCAAAGCTCTAAATTCATCTGCATACACACTAAGGTCCAATCCTCTTGGAGACATCCTTCAATACAAGGTCCTAGTGTAGACTGCCTCAACCTCGGTGCTCTGTCCACACACTCAAGATCTTCAAGCTCTAATACCACTTGATGCAAGGTAGGGATGGAGAATCCAAATATGGATAGTCCAAACCTACACTTCTGATTATAACAACAATATGCATAGCGGAAAACAACAAGATAATGTTTCAAAACTGAATTTCATTCAACATGCCCTGCTGTAAGGCCTTCCAGGTTTTGACCTATTACAATGAAATAAAAAAGTATAAAAAATATCTCACAAGATCCAAGGAACCACCAAATAGTTCAGATCTACAATAGGCAGCCTCTGATAGGAACAGGTCTAAACTTGTACTCACACTTCCAAGCAACCCTATGTTGACCTAAGCCTGCAAGCCACTAGTTCTGCTACAAACTCCAAGATTTGTAAATCTGCTTCTACTCTACTCTTCCTAATGATCTAAGGATCATCTAATACTATCCTATAACTTCTTAGCTACCATCTACATCAACCTAAGCTCTCATAATATAGCCAGCTAAGCCACAAGTTGGCCAGTCAGGCTTTAATTACAATATAGGTCCAGACCAATAAAAGAAACCAAAACTAATGAAAGAATGATAAAAAAATTAATGAACCTTTTGATATATGTCCACACATGACCTAAAAACATTCCATTAAGGTCTCAAGG
Organism: Chamaecyparis obtusa; assembly: GCA_027943335.1. NCBI lineage: Eukaryota > Viridiplantae > Streptophyta > Pinopsida > Cupressales > Cupressaceae > Chamaecyparis > Chamaecyparis obtusa. The sequence continues at coordinate 483,046 of BSBK01010348.1, read as the reverse complement.
TCCAATTTTATCACATGGAACATCGCAAGAAGAAACACCACATGTTTCACCCAAAAATTGCCAGAAAATAGGTCCCGGGGCAAAACGGGCATAACTTTTTACTCATAAAGAATTAGGAGTTGTGCCTTTGGGAAAAGTTAGTACTTTATGTCCTCTTAAATTATTTAATATTTCAAAGGATTATTCCTTATGTATCAAGGTATCCAACATGAACAATCAGCACCAAAACTATAGTAACGGCTCAGACGTGAAAACTGGTGGAAAATAGGTCTCGTGCCAAAAAGGCCATAACTTTTTACTCATAATGAATTAGGAGATGTGATCTTGGTAAATGGTATTAATTTAGGTCCTCTTAAAGGCCATAATATTTAAAAGGAATATTCATTAAGAATTGATGGCACCACATCCCACAATCAGCTCCAAAACTGCAGGAAAACACTACTCTGACGACAAGGAAAACAACTCCAACTTTAAAATGGTTCATCCAATATCTCCCAAACCATGCCATCTCAAGAGCTATGACCTTATACACATCTTCCACATACATAAAGGAAAAAATACCTTTTAGCACACATTCCAAAGATCTCCATAGATCATCACAACCTAGAAACTCAGAAAACTACCAAAAATAAAGTATTGCATCCCTCTGCCAGGAAATTCCTCCAAGACAAAGAAAGATCTTCAAGAACCCAAAATGCTCCTACATCATCTTTCTATCTAGAGTATGAACTATATTCTAATAGAGGAGGAAGCATTTTAGCAACTCTACAAGATCCTTCTTGTGTTGTTCTAACAAGAAATCAAAGGAGGCAGAAGTTTGTCCCTGGTTCTATTGCAACTAATGCTGATACTAAATGAAAAGAAACTAGAAATGGAGAAACTTATGCATGTCCAAAAAGTCCTGAGGTAAAGATTTTAACTAGAGGTAACCTAGTTTCTTCACCTTTTGAATTTGTCAAATTTTTCAAGTCAACAACTATTTCCATCTCTCCTACTGAATACCTGAAGATGAATCCTAAAGAACTAGATAGACTGGTAAAATTTGTCAAAGGGGAATCTAGTTCCAGTTCTCAATTGGATAAACCCTTAATAGGTGAGATGACTACAATCAAAGAGATTCTTGTTTTTGTGCCTAAAGATACTCCACAGACACTAGTGTTGCCCAAAAATGCCCTATCTTTCATTTTTCGGCCACAGTCCTATTTTCCAAGTGAAATGCTTAAGTGTCGAAAACCCAGTGTGTTTTCAACCTCCTCTCTGCAGGCTTGGGATGTTTCTTCCTTTTGGTCTAAAAATTTGGTGTTTTTTTGACCTCTCAGCTCTAAAAATTTGGTGTGTTTTTGACCTTCAATCAAAAACCCTCTGTGTTTTCAGCACCATCTATGTTTTTGACCCTAAGCATGCAACTTCGATCAGGTAGGTCCCAGTGCCTAAGGCCTTTCTGCTACAGTCGAGATCTGACGGCTGTCGCATGATCTCATGGGATCTTCTGATCCAATGTGATCATGCACCAACCATTGATGTGCTTTCAACGGTTGGTGGTGGTTCACGGTTATTAGGGTGGCATCACACGGTCAGTCACATGATCGCATGCAACCTCTTAACCGCATGTGATCATGCAACAAACCATAAGTAGTTTCATTAATAGTGGTTCATGGTTATCGAGGTGGCATCATGCGATCGGTCACATGATCGCATGCAACCTCTTAACTGCATGTGATCATGCAACAGATAGTAGGTGGGGCCCGAGGTTTCTACATTGGTGCAAGTGCAAGGAGATCTAAAGGTTGTCGTATGATCTCATCAGATCTTCCGATCCCATGCGATCATGTGACAACCGTTAGATGGGAATCTTGCGGTTGTGGTGGGTCCTGTGCTAGGGGTGCCAAGGTGGTTGCAGTGGGTCCTGTGCCAGGGTGCTGAGGTGTTTGATGATGTAGCAGCTAGGATGAGTAAGGGAGTGACATGTGGTAGTTCTGGGCTTGGGGGCTTTGACTTTTGGCATTGGGCTTGCGGTTTGGTGATGTGTCCATTTCTTAGCGATCGGTAGAGGTTCTTGTAGGCTCAGTAACATGGGCCCCATAGATTCAAAATCTATGATGGTCACATGTTCGCATGGGATCTTTTGATCCCATGCGATCACATGACCATTGTTGAATTCTCTATAGTTTTTTGATGGGGTTTTTGTGGGTCTGGTTGAGGTGTTCAGCTCCGGTTGGGCCACGTGGCAGGTTTGACTAGCGAATCTTATGGGCTGAACATTTGTGGAAAGTGGAGGTAGGTTTTCTAAGGGTTATTGCATGATCTCATGAAGCCTTTTGGGCTCATGCGATCATGTGACCGCTGACTTTTCAAGGCCATGTGGTCGGCTCCAATTGGGCCACATGGTAGGTTGACAGGTGTCTTGCGCAGGTAGAGGCAAATTTCAAAAGACTTGTCACGTGATCGCATGAACCTTCTTAGCTCATGCGATCATGTGACTAGGTTCATTTCAAAGGCAACACAGCCTGTTTTGGCAGGCTTTCTTCTAACAACATTTTTGCAACTGCAGGTAGCTAAGGAATTGATGTTGCAGCACATGCACAGTTATGAGGGGATGATGAAGAGGTGTGGGCAGCCATTAGGGGTCATTTCTTATCTCTGTATGGGATAGGATTTCATGCATTCATGGTAGTATGGGCTTGCAAGGGGGTTGTTGAATCCAAGCTTTTGTGTCTGAAGGTTGATTGCGGTACAAGGCATAGGCACACAAACTAGAATACCTGATCGGCCATGATATTTACAGAAACACATTTATGATCAGAAGTGACCATTTTAGGGCTAGATTATTATAATGCATATTTATGTAGCCCTAATTCAGAGACATTTTTTAACTCCTACTTGCGTGCAGTGAGTGGTGTATATATTGTTTTTTTTTGGAGCCAGTAGTGCTCAGAATGGACATTTTGTAAAAAAGAGAAGCTCTTTTCTTGGAAAACCATCTGTAGCATTTCTTCCTGCTCTTTGTTTTTCCCACATCTTGTAAGTTCTCATTGATAATATAAATATTGCAAAGCATTCTGTGACATTTTTTTTGTCCCCATGCCTTCATGTCTGGATTATCTCTTATTGAATCAAAGTTTATGAATGTTTTCAGTGGTATCTTAGGTTCTCTGATTCCTCTTACTTTCTGTAGCTATGTGTGTTATTGTGTTGGATTTGATTTAGATGTTTTGTGGGTATATTTCAGCCCCTAGCAGTCTTGTCTCAATCCTGCACCGAGCTATAGGAGTGAATGTCTATTTGTAGACCATAGATTGATGTCTATTCCTGAGAGCCTTGTTGTTGTGAAAGAATCTTTCTCTTTCCCTAAACAACCTCTTTTGTTCACAAACCCTTCCATGAAACACTTATGCAAGCCTATTCAATAAGTTGTAATCTCCTAGACCTATTTCTGTCACTGGTTTCATCCCTTTATACTGAGATCCAAACCCTAGTTTCGGTGCATCACCTAGTAGGTAGATTTTCTTTCCCTTCATTTCCCTTTTCATGTACTCCTTCTAACCCTTTCCTCTCAAAGTTTTACTTTCCTATGTAAGAGAAAATCAAAGTGATTATCCAAGAGGAACCAGCCTAGAATCTAGATGTTTCATCTCGATTAGCAAAAGGTCCCACAACCTTGAGATGATTCCCATGTTACACTGGATTATCAAGACTATGAGAGCTTGAGATCAAAGGCACAAATTCAGTGTATAACATTTCTAGCACACCCGATGGGATAGCAAAGAAGTTCATTTGTTGAGATTGTGTCATCTCTGATATACATATTGCATAATATAGACCTTTAGAGGTTTTTCTATCAAGTATATCTGGCGACTCCACTGGTTCTAAAGATTCAGGCCAACCTTGTTTAAGGTTTATTAAAAAGATTGAGACTAGAAGCTCAAAGCCTACTGAATTTTTAGAGTTGCCCTTGAAAAGAACCTACAAAGGCAGGTCAACTCAGAGAGAATCTCCTGCAAGAAGATTCCAACTACACCTCCTAATACTTCATAGAGGAGACCTCCCTTCTTTCATTTCAGAAGAAGAGGTAGATCTCTAACCAGAGATCTAGAGGAGGAAGAAAATCCAAGTCTAGCAAATATAGCTCATATAGTTGTTAATCTTCAAGTTACACCTCCTACAATGGCTAGCAATTTCGCTTTTGCACCTTTCAATCAGGGGAGCCCATTAAATTTTGTAGTGCATCATGATGTGCCTTTGGTGGCATTAAAGAGTATACCTGATTTCACAGGGGAGGGATAGACAATAGCCTTTGAGCACATAAGAGATGTGACCACCATTTGTAGCATACACAACATTACTCAAGAGGATGTGGCCACCAAATTATTAGCAGCATCTCTGAAAGGTAAGGCTCTAGAGTGGTTTAGAACTTTAACTGTTGGTTCTATTACTTCATGGGATGAATTAGGGGATGCATTAAGCAAGCATTTTGAGGATAAATCAGATAATTTGTCTCTAGTTGAGCAATTAACAACTATAAAGAGGGACCCTCAAGAGCAAATGATAGACTATAATAGTAGATTCCTTAAAACATGGAATAGAATCCCAGTCTCTATAAGGCCATCAACTGACCATGCCTTTCTGTATTACTTACAAAGTCTAAATAACCAAATTTCTATCATGATCCAGTCTATGGGTGGTACCACTTTACCCCAAGCCTTTGACACTGCTGTCAGGGCTGAAAATTGTTTGATCCAAGCAGGCATGATATAGAGAAGACCTCCTATGCCTATCTTTCCTAGTCTTCAGCCCATTGCACCTACACAAGTACCCCCATTTACCCCTATTTCCACAATATTAGCACCTCAAGGTAGTACCAGTGGTCAAGAACATGCTACAACAAATTTCTCCAAAGAGTTGCAAGAGGTAAAGAGTAGTCAGCAAACTAGTATACAAGAAATGACAAACTTGTTGCAGACTCTAACCAAAGAGGTCACAAACTTGAAGAAACAAAACCAAGGCATCAGGCCACCCTTCCAATCACAAGGCCAAAGTCCTAATCAGCAATACCAAAATCAAGGACAGCCTTATCAACAAAATAGGCCACCATACCAAGGAGGCTATCAAGGGAAAAAATAAAATTTTAGTCAAAGACCATTCCAACCATATAACCCTGCACCTCTTAATTCTATAAATCCAGTAAGGGATATGGTTCCTAGTCAAAACAATATGGCCATGGTTAATGAATGGTGTTTCCCTTGCAATTAGCCCCACAATTAGGCTATGTGTTCTAATGGATGGATGAACCAAGCGCTTATGATTCAAAATGCTTCACAAGCTCAAGCAGAAGCTCCTTCTAGTGGGACAGCTCCTCAACAAGAAACACAAGAGAATGAGACTGCTCTTTTCAATTGGGAGCAACCAGATTTCAATGGAGTCAATGATGAAGCTACTTTTGTTGCCCACACAAGAGCAAAAAGAAGAGCCCAAGACATGGAGAGAGCAGATTTTGGTACTAAGGCCACTACATCTGTAGAGCCATTGGAGCAAGCTGCCCCTATCACATCCAAGGAGGCCCCTATCGTCACAAGCAAAGAAAGCCAAGTTCCAAAAGAGTCAGAACCCATCATAATAATAGCACAACAAAAAGTACACATTGTGGCACCTTATAACATTGTAGACAACATGAAGAAGGTGAATGTCACCATGTCTATGTGGGACTCTTTGTCTATTCCAGGACAACCTAAAATTTTGGAGAAGGCCATGAGAGAGGCAGCAAATTCTCCACCTACAAAAGAAACTACAAAGCTAGTGTTGGTCAACACTGACCAAGAAAAGGAGACTCTGGCTAGCAACTCCAAGGCCAATACCATGCAAGGTAGGAATTTAAAGCCCCTTCCCTTTTATGTATCTTTAATTATTGGAAAATCTTTAGTGCATAATTGTATGGTAGATAGTGGAGCTACTAGCACTGTAATGCCCAAGAAAGTGGCTGATCAATTAGGACTTAAATATGAACCCTTCCAAAAGAAGGTTACACAACTTGATGGATCCTCAGTCAGTACTATAGGTGTGGCCAAGGATACCAGTTTAATTCTCCATGATAGTCCTAATTTTTTCATTCTCCTTGACATATATATCATAGATCTCCCTGCATTATTTTCCATATGTCTCTCAAGAGAGTTCACAGCCAAGATAGGAGGTTATCATTCTTCTTACTGGTCTCACATGCTCTTTCATACAAGGTATGGTACCAAAATCACCATTAAATCAGAAGCTTTAGCAATACAACATATAGAGCCATATGTGTCCAATTCCATCAATACTAATTGTCCTATATTTGATGACAATGATTTCCCAACCATTAGTGAAGCAAGCACCAAAATAGAAAGTATCCCCGATATTCTCCTAGATGAAAGAACCTAGGAGATCCAAGAGGGTCTTGTTTGGGATTTTGGTTTGGGGAGTTATCTGATTCAAGAAAGTAGGGCCATAGAACCAAGCCTTCTCAAAGAACACACTAATTTGGATGATCGGGATAGCCAGGTCTAGGAACTATTTTTTGATGGAGCTAGAGGTAGACATGGTTCTAGTGGAGGTGCTATGCTAGTATCCCCAAAAGGAGAAAGGTATTACACTGCCTTTAGATTCAATTTTTCCTACACCAGCAACACTACAGAGTATGAAAGTCTGGTTAATGGACTAGAGTGGGCCAGAAAAAGAGGGCTTAAAGCGTTAAAATTATATGGTAATAGTGAACTTGTTGTCAGCCAAGTAAGAGGGATGAGTGCAACCAAAAATGATGTCATGAAAGCATACAAACACAGAGTTTGGGATGCAATTGAAGATTTCCATGCTTTCAATATCATTGCTATCCCTAGAAAATTAAATCAAAATGGTGATAGATTAGTTGCTATTGGATCTCAGTTTGACATCCTCAATAGCATTTCAAAAGAGGCAGATCAGCAACACATCAAGATTATTGTCAAACCTTCAATTCTTGATAATAATATTAATTGGCAAGTGTTTGACAATGATGAAAAAATTTTGCAATTCTTGTTTGAAGAGGATGTCTTTTCAAGGCACAATCAAAAGAGGTTATCACAGAACTATGGTGATCAAGTGATACAAATTAAATCTAATAAGATGCCTAAAGGTCTTGTCACCTTAGAGACTATCTTCAACAAGGATGATGAAGTCAAGAAAAATAAAGCTGGCCTGGTAGTCCAATGGGAACATTGTGCTAAATTAGAGTTGGAACCAGGTAAGAGCCTACAATTTGGAAAAGTAAACACTAATTCAGAAAGGCAAGCTTACACTAAATTATTTAGAGAATTTAGTGATATTTTTGCATGGAGGTATGAAGACCTTAAGGGTTTTGATCCTACCCTTGCTTAGCACACTATTGAATTGGAGCCCAATGCTAAACCAGTAACGCAAAAGCAAAGGCCTATTAATCCCAAGCTTGAACCACTTATGCATAAGGAACTCAAACTAATAGAAGGTGGCATCATCGACCCCATCAAACATACTAGTTGGGTTTCCAACCTTGTTCCTGTTAGAAAGAAGAATGGGGAGCTGAGGTTATGTGTTGATTTCAGGGATTTGAATAGAGCCTCATTAAAAGACCACCATCCACTACCCTCTATGGAAAAAATTCTACAATGCGTCCCTGGATTCAAGAGATTCTCATTGTTGGATGGCTATTCAGGATACAATCAAATCTTAGTGAAAGAAGAGGATCAGTATAAGACTACATTTACAACCAAGTGGGGAACCATGGCATATCAAAAGATGCCCTTTGGTTTGTCAAATGCAGGTGCTACATTTCAAAAGGTATTGGATATGGCCTTTAAGGGCCTCATGTATAGGTTTGTGCTGGTCTACCTGGATGACATAACCATCTACTCAAAGCATGCAGTAGACCACATCAGACATTTGAGGAAGATTTTTGAAAGATGCAGAGAATTTGGGATATCCCTTAATCCCAAGAAATGTGTGTTTGCAGTTCACGAAGGGAAACTATTGGGGTATGCAGTATCCAAAGAAGGAATTACAGTGGATCTTGAGAGAATTGCAGCCATCTTAGAACTACCATTACCGCATCACAAGAAAAGTCTCCAATCTTTCATAGGAAAGATTGACTTTGTTAGGAGATTCTTGCCTAACATTGTAGAGTTACTCAAGCCTTTGACAGCCATGTTGAAGAAGAGTTCAGCCTTTAGTTGGACCAAAGAAGGAAAAGTTAACTTCCAAGCTATTAAAGAAGCCTTAACAGAAGCTCCTGCTCTCCTAAACCTAGATTTTAGTAAGGATTTTATCCTTTATGCTTATGGGGGTCATGACGCTATATCTACAATGTTGACTCAAGAAAATGCTGAAGGATTGGAGCAGCCTATTGCTTTCTTCAGCAAAGGTTTAGAAGAGTATGAACAAAGATACTCTTTTGTAGAAAAGCATGTTCTTGCTGTGGTAAAGAGCCTCAAAAAATTCAAACATTTGTTGACCCATAACAAGGTGCATTTGATGGTTACTCATCCAAGTGTCAAGGAATTTTTTCTTTCTAAGGACCTAAATGAAAAAAGAGCTAGTTGGATCACTAAGGTGATGGAATATGACGTAGATGTTCAGATTACCAAGCTGGTTAGAGGAAGAGGTCTTTGTGAGCATCTGGCAGAAGACAAAAGTTCAAAGAAATTGGAATACACAGATGCATCTATGGTGGCACATTCTATAGGAGAGCAAGCCAAGGCAACTAGCTGGTTGCCTAATATGATCAATTATTTGAAGACAGGACAATGTCCTGCAGGTCTAGATTCAGCAAAAATGAGGTATTACAGGTTACAGTCTATTCCTTTTGTGCTGATAGATGAAATTCTTTTTAGAAAGGATCACACTGGTGTCCTTCTAAGATGCATAGATTCAGAAAGGGTTGCAGATGTCTTATTTGAGTTTCATGATGGAGCTTCTGGTGGCCATTTCTCTCCTAGGACTACAGCTTTTAAGATCATGAGTGCTGGATACTATTGGCCATCTATCTTCAAAGATAGTCATGATTATGTTAGAAGATGCATCAAATGTGCTATTTTTGTGGGGAAAGAAAGATTTGCAACTTTTCCCCTACAGCCAATCAAAACAAAGCAGCCCTTCATGAAGTGGGGTATAGGTTTCATTGGCATGATTAACCCTCCATCTAGTGCAAGACACAAGTGGATAATCACTGCAATTGATTATTTCACTAGGTGGACAGAGGCAGTTTCTTTAAAAGAAGCTAATGAGAGTGCTATTTTAAGTTTTTATGATGACATCATTCATAGATTTGGCATTCCAGATTCTATAGTTTCAGACAATGCATTAGCATTTACAGGCCTCAAAGTCTCAGAGTGGGTAGTCAAGAAGGGCATTTGTCTGAATACAAGTTCCAATTACTATCCTCAAGGGAATGGTTTGGCAGAATCAATAAATAAGAATCTGATTAGAATAATCAAAAAGACCCTGCAAGACAGTCAGAGGGACTGGCATACTAAATTGAAATCTACCTTGTGGTTAGATAGAATTACCCCAAAGAAAATCATTGGTAATTCCCCATACATGTTGGTGTATGGTAGAGAGGCTAGGGTATCTATTTCAACTGAATTACTAGCCTTGGACTTGGCCACTCAGTATGCCTTGTTTGAGGAAAATGATCCTATGCAAACCAGATATGCCCAGCTGATGGAGCTAGAAGAGATCAAAGATAAATCAATGCAAGATATGGCATTCCATCATAATCAAACAAAAAGAAGCTTTGATAAAAGAGCCAGGGTCAAAAACTTCAAGGTTGGAGATGTAGTTCTTAGATGGGATGAGTTCAAGTCAAAGCTTGGTAAGCAAACAAAGTTTGATTCTTTTTGGGGTGGACCATTTGTTATAATAGAGTGCAGAGGATCCAACACTTTTCAGCTTTCAACCCTTGAAGGAGCTACCCTGCCGATCTCAGTGAATGGTTTCCACTTGAAGCCTTGCTTTGAAGTTAATCCTTCTCTATAGGTCCTTCTTGTAAATCCTTGTAAATATTTTTCCTGCTTTTTTCTAGCTTTCTAGTTTAGTTTTTCCCTATTTTCCCAAGAAGTGCGTGTGCACAGGTTTGTCTTCCCGGTTCAGTTTTTTGTCTCTAAAATTTTTTGTGCTCAAAAGAGGTGACCCCATGCCCAATATATTGAGTCAAGGATACTGGTCTGTGTCTAGCAGGCTGACATCCCACAGAGGTCACCAAAATGTTGCCCAAAAATGCCCTATCTTTCAATTTTTGGCCACAACCCTGTTTTCCAAGTGAAATGCTCAAGTGTCGAAAACCCAGTGTGTTTTCAACCTCCTCTCTGCAGGCTCGGGATGTTTCTGCCTTTTGGTCTAAAAATTTGGTGTGTTTTCAACCTCTTAGCTCTAAAAATTTGGTGTGTTTTCAAACTTCAATCGAAAACCCTTTGTGTTTTTGGCACTGTCTGTGTTTTCGACCCTAAGCGTGCAACTCCGATCAGGCGGGTCCCAGTGCCTAAGGCCTTTCCGCTACAGTCAACATCCGATGGTTGTCACATGATCTCATGGGATCTTTCGATCCCATGTGATCATGCAACAACTGTTGATGCGCTTTTGGCAGTCGGTGGTGGTTCACGGTTATCGGGGTGGCATCACGTGGTCGGTCGCATGATCACATGCAACCTCTTAACCACATGTGATCATGTGACAAACCGTCAGTAGTTTCATTAGCAGTGGTTCATGATTATCGATGTGGCATCACATAGTCAATCGCATGATCGCATGCGACCTCTTAACCACATGTGATCATGCGACAGACAGTAGGTGGGGCCCAAGGTTTCTACATTGGCACAAGTGTGAAGAGATCTAACGGTTGTCATATGATCTCATGGGATCTTCTGATCCCATGCAATCATGCAACAACCGTTAGATGGGAATCTTGTGGTTGTGGTGGGTCCTATGCCAGGGATACCGAGGTGGTTACAGTGGGTCCTGTGCTGGGGTGCTGAGGTGTTTGATGATGTAGCGGCCAAGATGAGTAAGGGAGTGACACATGGTAGTTCTGGGCTTAGGGGCTTTGACTTTCGGTAGTGGGCTTGCAGTTTGGTGATGTGTCCATTTCTTAGTGGTCAGCAGAGGTTCTTGTGGGCTTGGTAACATGGGCCCCGTAGATTCAAAATCTACGGTGGTCACATGTTTGCATGGGATCTTCCAATCCCATGTGATCACGCGACCATCGTCAAATTCTCTACAATTTTTTGATGGGGTTTTCATGGGTCCGGTCGAGGTGTTCAACTCCGATTGGGCCATGTGGTAGGTTTGACTGGCGGATCTAGTGGGCCGAGCATTTGTGGAAAGCGGAGGTAGGTTTTCTAAGGGTTGTCGCATGATCACATGAAGCCTTTCGGGCTCATGCAATCATGCAACCACTAACTTTTCAAGGCCATGTGGTCAGCTCTGATTGGGCCACGTGGTAGGTTGACAAGTGTCTTGCGCAGGCAGAGGCAGATTTTAAAAGACTTGTCACGTGATCGCATGAACCTTCTTAGCTCATGTGATCATGCGACTAGATTCATTTCAAAGGCAGCGTAGCCTATTTTGGCGGGCTTTCTTCTAACAACATTTTTGCAACTGCAGGTAGCTAAGCAATTGATGTTGTAGGACATGCATAGTTATGAGGGGATGATGAAGAGGTGTGGGCAGCCGTTAGGGGTCATTTCTTGTCTCTGTATGGGATCTAATTTTGCACATTCATGGCAGTATGGGCTTGCAAGGGAGTTGTTGAATCCAAGCTTTTGTGTCTGCAGGTTGATTGCGGTACAGGGCATGGGCATGCAAACTAGAATATCAGATCGGCCATGATATTTATAGAAACACATTTATGATCAGAAGTGACTATTTTAGGGCTAGATTATTATAATGCATATTTATGTAGCCCTAATTCGAGGACATTTTTTGACTCCTGCCTGCGTGCAGTGAGTGGTGTATATATTGTTTTTTTTTTGGAGCCAGTAGTGCTCAGAATGGACATTTTGTAAAAAAGAGAAGCTCTTTTCTTGGAAAACCATCTGTAGCATTTCTTCCTAGTCTCTATTTTTCCCACATCTTGTAAGTTCTCATTGATAATACAAATATTGCAAAGCATTTTGTGACATTTTTGTTGTCCCCATGCCTTCATGTCTAGATTATCTCTTATTGAATCAAATTTTATGAATGCTTTCAGTGGTATCTTAGGTTCCCTGATTCCTCTTACTTTTTGTAGCTATGTGTGTTATTGTGTTTGATCTGATTTAGATATTTTGTGGGTATATTTCAGCCCCTAACAGTCTTGTCTCAATCTTGCACCAAGCTATAGGAGTGAATGCCTATTTGCAAGTCATGGATTGATGTCTATTCTTGAGAGCCTTGTTGTTGTGAAAGAATCTTTCTCTTTCCCTGAACAACCTCTTTTGTTCACAGACCCTTCCATGAAACACTTATGCAAGCCTATTCAGTAAGTTGTAATCTCCTAGACCTATTTCTGTCACTGGTTTCATCCTCTATACTGAGATCCAAACCCTAGTTTCAGTGCATCACCTAGTAGGTAGATTTGCTTTCCTGTCATTTCCCTTTTCATGTACTCCTTCTAACCCTTTCCCCTCAAAGTCTTACCGTCTTATCTAAGAGCAAATCAGGGTGATTATCCAAGAGGAACCAGCCTAGAATCTGGAGGTTTCATCTCGGTTAGCAAAAGGTCCCACAACCTTGAGATGATTCCCATGTTATACTGGATTATCAAGACTATGAGAGCTTGAGATTAGAGGCACAAATTCAGTGTATAACAACTAGAAGATTTCCCCTTTGTTAATTCTATTGAGGCTGAGATTGAAGAAAAAAGCCTAATCCTTTTTACATTTCCCTATTGTTGAATGGGAAAAAAATTAGTAATTACATCATTGATTCTGGTGCATCAGATAATATCATGCCTACCCCAATTCCAAGAGCTTTAGGTCTCACCCTAACCAAAAATTTTGGCCGTTGTTATTCTATGGATGGGAAACAAGTACCATTGATGGGTCAAGTTAAAGATGCCCAAGAAGTTCTTGTTGCATGCCCTGATAAACACTTAACGTTAACAATCCTAGAAGTAGACATTCCAACCAGTTATGGTATGCTACTTAGCAGAACCTTGTATAAGGATTTGGGAGGAGATATAAAAATGGATTGGTCTAAATAAATTATCCCAATAGGGAAGAAGAAGATAAAACATGAACCTGAGCCTAAGAATAAATACACAGTGGCACCCTACGATAATCACAAAGCCCAAATTATGTATGAAGTGTACCATTTTGGAAATTATGTTATTTTGACAGATATAGAAAAAGATGATGAGGCTTCCATTCCTATGGAAGAAGACATATGGAGAATGGAGTTCTATGGTAGTTGTTCAAATTTAGGATTAGGCACGGGGGTAGTTCTTTTCCCTCACAATGAAGAATGTATTCCTTTCTCTTTCAAATTAGATTTCAGATATACTAATAATACTGTAGAATATGAAGCTTTGTTGCTAGGATTAGAGGAAGCGAAGCTGAGAGGAGTTAAGAACTTAGTTGCGAAAGGAGATGCCAAATTGATCATAAAATAGGTGAGAGGATAGTTCTCTATTAAGAATGAAAAGTTAAAACACTATAGGAACTTGGTATGGGATGAGCTTGATTTCTTTGATGCATTCCCATAGAATTTATACCCAGGAGCCAGAATACCAAGGCAGCTTCTTTAGTAGTATCAGCTTCATTATTATTACCTCATCCTAATTTTAAAATTCATAAGTATCAAATTGAAATGATCTATAAACTGAGAATACTAGATAATGTAGAGCATTGGCAAGTGTATGATAATGATTCTCAGCTCAAAGATTTTCTAGAATGTGCTGCAAATTTTTCTGATTTATATTTTGAGGGGTCTAATAATGAATGTAAGGAGGTTTACCAAGATACTGTAGGTGATGATGGAATCATTCAACTCAAAGGAAATAAAATTCCCAAAGGCTTTGTTTCCTTGGAACATCTATTCAGAAGAAAATATGATAGCACTATTAAGGAGAAGGTATCCTTTGCACACAATTCAAAGGAATATGACAAGATTGATATAGGAGATGATGGTGATCCTAAATGGATCTCAATTGGTCAGAAATGTACTTTGTCTGAGAAAGAAGATCTAAAAAGGTTACTTATAGATTATAGAGATGTTTTTGCCTAAAAATATGAGGATCTTAAGAATTTTAGAAATGGCCAATTTAGACACCAAATTCCATTAAAGCCAGGTGCTACCCTCTTTCATCAGAAACTAAGGAACTATAATCCAAAGGTATCTAAGGCAATATTGAGAGAAGTAGAGAAGATGTTGCAGGCTAGAATCATATACCCCATACATCATTCAACCTGGATTTCTAATATAGTCCCTACGAGGAAAAATAATGGTGAAATCAAAATCTATGTAGACTTTCATAACTTGAACCAGGCCAGTCTCAAGGACTATTATGCTTTACTTGTGATGGAACACATCCTTCAAGTTGTATTAGGTTCTGAGGTAATGTCTATGCTAGATGGCTATTCTGGTTATAACCAGATAAGTGTGGCGGAGAGTGATCAACACAAAATAGCCTTTATAACTCCTTGGGGGACTTGTACCTATAACTGTATGCCTTTTGGATTGATAAATGCAGGTGCAACCTTTCAGAGGGAAATGAGCTCTTCCTTTGAAGATCTATAGAATAAAATTATAGTAGTTTACCTGGATGATCTCACTATTTTTTCAAAGAAAATGAAAAACCATTTAAAAGATCTTGCAACAGTGCTAGAGAGGTGTAGAAGTCACGGGATATCTTTGAATCCTAAAAATTCAACCTTCTTTGTAGAAGAAGGCAAGTTATTGGGCCATATTGTTTCAAGGGATGGTGTCAGGATTGACCCAGATAGGATCAAAGTAATCCATCAACTCAGTCGTCCATTGAATAGGAGTGATTTAAAATCCTTTTTCAACCAGGTGAATTTCCTACAAGCATTTATCCCAGAATTTTCAAAGATTACGAGGCACATGGTAGTTATGCTAAGTGAAAAGGTTCCTTTTAAATGGAAAGAAGAAGGGTGCAAGGCCTTCAATCAAATCAAATCAGCAATATCTCAAGCATTGGTGTTAACAAGTCCCAACTTTAAAAAGGATTTCATCATCTATTGTTATGCTTAAGATCATACATTATCCAGTATTCTAACTCAAAAGGATGAGAAAGGACAGGAGGCTCCCATCGCTTTTATGAGCATACCTTTAAAGAAACATGAGCTCAAGTATTCCCAAATTGAGAAACACACCTTTTCTATGGTGAAAGTGGTAAAATAATTTAGGTACTATAGACTTCATTCCCATTGCATAGTCTATGTTCCTGAAATAGCTGTAAATAGTATCTTAATTCAAAAGGAGATTGGCATGAACAATAGAGCAGTGTGGATAGAAAAAATTCAAGAATATAACTTGATTATCAAGCCAACCAATCTGGTGAGGTGAAAAAGCCTATGTAGGTTGATAGCAGAAAATGGTAAGACAACTGAAGAAATTGATGAAGCACCCATTGCATTATTAGTCAGTTTGACTAACCCTTGGTTTCCTGATATAACATACTTCGTTACCTATGGTGAGTGCCCCAGGCATCTAAATCCTAAAGAAAGGCACAATCTAAAATTGAAAGCTTCTAAGTATATGATTTCATAGGATATACTATATAAGCGTGGAGTGGATGGGACCATTCTCAGATGTGTGGATGTTGAACAACAAAAGGAGTTACTAAAGACTTTTCATGAAGAAGCCTGCAAAGGACATTTTGCTTCCACTATGACAGCATTCAAGATTCTTTGGAATCATTTTTATTGGCTTGGAATGTTTAAGGATTCATATCATTATGTCTAAAATTGTGAAAAATGCCAATTATTTACCGGATGACCTTAGCTTGTTGCTCTTCCTCTGAAGCTTGTGATTGTTGATGAACCTTTTAAGTAGTGGGGAATAGACTTTGTGGGACCTCTGAATCCTCCTTTGAGCACTGGGCATATTTACATTCTAACTAGAACTGATTATTTTACCAAGTAGGTGGAAGCAATCCCCACCAGGAAAGCAAATTCCCAAGTTGTATGTGAATTTCTTCTAAATAATATTTTTGTTAGATTTGGGATACCAGTAAAAATAATGGTGAAAAATGCTACCTATTTCTCTTCTAAAGAAATATCAGTGTTCTATTACAAACATGGAATATCTTTAGCTCATTCATTCGATTATTTCCCACAAGGGAATGGTCAGGCAGAGTCAAGTAATAAGAATCTGGTGGCAATAATGAAAAAGTTGGTGGATGATAATCCTTGTGAAAGGCATAAGAAGCTGCATGAAGCTTTATGGGTGGATAGAACTATTTTAAAAAGAGCAATCAGGATGGCTCCCTTTGAACTGGTCTATGGGATAGGTGCTCATGTGTCTTTGCCTTTAGAACTCTCCACAGCAAAACTCTAGAGTGTGATTGAAGAACAACATTTCGAAGATCCTTTAGAAAAATATATTATGTACCTGAATAAGTTAGAAGAGGATAGAAATAACTTGGTAGATCATATTAGGAGGCATCAACTTAAGGTGAAACAAATCTTTGACATGCAAGCTCACCCTCATAATTTCATAGAAGGGGATGAGGTGTTATTATGGGATAAAAGGCGTGCACCCAAAAGATCTCATGGGAAATTTGAATCTTTATGGAAAGGTCCCTTCATTATTTTGGAATCTCTTGGTTCAAATGCTTTTCACTTGTCCTACCTGGATGGTGTAAGTCTTCCTTTTACCTACAAAGGGCAAGACCTTAAGTTGTGCAAGCTTTGATCTCATAGCCAATTAGCTCTTTGTACATAGTAGGTTGCTTTCCTTTTGGTGTGTCATTGTGTTTAGGTTTCTTTCCCTTTTAGTCATCTTTTTAGTGAAACCAGTTTTTCAGAGTTCTCTGCACATTTGGCAATATGCAGTCCCCAAATAGAGCTGATGTTAGGGTCAATTAGAGTCACCATGTTAAAAGTGTCTTCAACCCTCATTTGTTCAGTTATTTAAGGTTTGGTCCAACATCATCTCACTGTTGACTTTTCCTCGACAGTCCTCATAGTTTGTTGAGTTGTCTAATCATCAAGATAAAGCCTTTGAGACTGTTCTTGCAAAGAATTTGATCAAGTATGATGAGGTGGAAACCCTAAAAATAATCTAAAGGGATCAACGCATATTCTCAATTCATTCTATTGAGGATCCAATTGTGAGGTAGGTTGCACAAGACATGTCTTACAAATTCAATTTTGTAATTATCACAGTTCTACATTCACTATATTTTTGTGTAGGACATGCAAAATGTTGCATGAGAATGCTAAGATAGATTGTGTAAAATATTATTAAACAACTTGTTATTGAATGTAAATATGTTAGTGGAAGAGGGTGTGGTAATACGTTTGGGTCATTAGTCATGTGTGTAGTGTTCTATTTCATAGAATCTTTACCTAGTAAAGAGAATGTTATTTGAATAATCGACATTCCTATTGGTAGATAGACTTATAGGTATCTAGAAGGAATAGAAAATAATCCAGGGATCTACAAGGTGTATTTTATATCCCTTCAGGAGAAGCTACGTACTAGTTTGGTGGTTATTGGTGTAGTAGTTTCTTGAGGGATCGTCTTCAAAATAGAGTAAACAGAAGTGATCATTGGTAGTTCACCCTCTAAACCAAAAAAGATGAAGGAAAGTGTTAAAATTAAAGAAGCAATTATAGTTTTAATTTCTAGAAAGATTCTAGCAATAAGGTAAGTGCAGCCAAAATAATGGAACAAGAAAAAAGTGAGTCTTCAAAAATTATAGGTGATGGAAGTTGAGAAACCCATGGTTTCATTGGAAAGATCAGAGGCTATTGACTTTGATGTGGTCAAATCTATGCTGGATAATAGTGAATTCAAATGAATTTGTGTTTTTTGGGTTGAGAGATCTCCAGATGATAAAATTATTGTACTAAAGCATCTTATGGACCATCTAATTAACTAAAGGATTGTAGTATCAAGTATATCTAGCATGCTACATGGTGAGATGATTGTATAGATTAAAAATAACTTGTTATAATTTAGTGCTAATTTTTGGTCCATTGAAATGAAACTTGAGAATAAGTGTGACAATTCTTTCAAGAAATTCTCCCTTCTTATTGGTAAGACAAGATCATGTTTGAAGAAAATAGATCACAACTTTACAAGTACTGTCTTCGTTCACCTTCTATTGTCAACAATTTCATAGGACAATGTGAGAAAACTGAGTCCAAGCTCAAGGAGCTAGAAAAATCCTATGATATATTCAGAGATAGAAACAAAAACCAAAAAATTAGGATAGGAGAATTTCAGATTGAGTTTTTTTCTTAGTAAAGGTAAATAAAAGACCTAATCAAGACCTTTTGTCTTGTAAAGGACATGGTGGAAGTCGGGATGGAGCATGCTCCTAGTATCTTAGCTAATACTGAGGATTTTGAGCATAAATTTCCTACATCTAGGTGTACAAGATCATTTGACAAGCTAGTAGACTTTGACAATTTTTGTGCCAAAATAGAGGGACTAATTACTAAATGGAAGAAAAGGTTCCATGTCTTAAAGGAGAGGTAGAAAAAGGTATTTATAGTTAAAAGTATTGTTTTACTATAGATTGGTTTACCTTGTTTCTTTTTTGACCCTTTTCCATTTTGGGGAAAAGGGGGAGAGATTTTGATAATGTGAAAATAAAGAAAACATCGACTCAGGGAGAGTTTCTTTAGAATTTGAGAAAATTGGTTTTTCCTATTAACTTCCTTTATTTTCAAAGTTTTTCCATCAATGCCAAAGTGGGATATTGTTAGAATATGTAATAAAGTCCTAACATTGGGTACATAACTAATGTCAAAACCTCTTACTAACAGTTTGGTTATTTTATTTGGTATTTGACATGTCGAGTTAGTTGTCGGTGGTGTAACAAGAGTTTTTGGTTATACATAAGGGAGAATCAGAATGAAGATATCTCAGGTTTTATAGTTTTTCAAGATGGATCGGTGTAATGACCACAAGCATATTTGAGTTGGTGTCCTATTAATGGCAACAACTATTTTTTGTATCCATCTTTTGGTCTTGGTTATGGTATTCAAATGGATTTTATAAATGTAATGTGTATTGTAACACCTTACGTCCAACCTATTCATAGACCACATTCCATCATGTTTTGTTCTCTTATGTATGTCCTAGATTTATGACTGATGCTATAAATTAAATATAAATTTTATATGTGTTCCATTGGTGACATCACATATTTGGTATGAGTCCAACATACATGTTACATTAGGTACCGGTCCATAAATAAAGAAAATATTTCTGTATCTGTTATGTAGTAGAACACATATACTATGAATGTGTGACTTATGTATCTTTTCATTTTTTTGTCCCTGATTATTGTGTATTAGCAGCAAGCCCTTGTGTATGAATAATGAGCCCAAGGTTGTGTATTGATAATGAGCCCTTCTGCATTGATAATGAGCCCAAGGTTGTGTATCAATAATGAGCCCTTGTGTATTGATAGTGAGCTTTGGTATCTACAGAGAGAAATCCTAATAGTGATTCTTTGAAGAAAATCACCTTTTAGTGTCACCTTAATAGGTGTTCTTACATTCCATGATAATTAGGTTCTCTATAGATTCTCCCATCTTAGGTTTTCCACATAAAATATGGTGTTTTCTATGTCGTTGTTTATGTTATCTCAATTGCATATACCTCAAGTGAATTTTGATTTTCTTAATTGAAAAATCTGAATTTGTTATAATTGTTAATTTTGAGTTGATCGATAGAGAAATTTTTTATAAGTGTGTGTGTGTGTGTGTGTGTGTGTGTGTGTGTGTCCATCCACTAGCTCTCGAAAGCCCTAGTTGAAGTGAGGTGGTGCAAGGGATAGTTCATCCTTAAGGACATTAACTAGTCTTGAGGTCAAAAAACTTTTCCTTCTTCACAACTTTGTTTAAGTATTCCAATAGTAATTAGGAGGGTTGAAAAAAATCTTAAAGGGAGAATTTCAATTGTTACAATTTCCTATCATAGGTAATGAACACTTAATATTTAATGAGTAAGAAAATACATCATTTTAAACTTCGAAGTATTCTACACAATTTGTTGAGTCATAGACATTATTTTCATCATCATACCAAGGTTCTTGCATTAGTACTTTAGTACTATGTTTAACTTCATATGTTATGTCATTCCCATTTTTCTACGATCATTTGAAACACCTAAACTACATCAATGATTGGTGATATTGTAAGATGTTAAAAAGTTTTAAAAGAGTATTTGTTAGATTTTATTTTAAATAATAGAAAACAATTATCTTCATTATTACAATTTAGTTAGTTTATTTTATAAATAAATCTTTTTGTTTAAACTAAATAATACAAAATATTTTATACGGATTTTTAATTATGTCTAAAAAATAACTTTAAAATTCTATTTTATTTTTTAAACTATAGCATTTTAAAGATTGAAATTATATTATTAAAAATAAAGACACCTAAATTTAATATGAAAAAATACAAAATGACTACATGTACTTTTTTCTTTCATTATGTACATTTCCTTTAAATTTTTTCTATTAAATTTTCTTCATTCATTTATCAATACTATTCAAAATAAGAAAAATAAAACTATCCTTCGACCAATAAATCCACTAAAATCTCACTAATAAATTCCGTAATAATAACTTGACAAAATAGGATAAATAACTGCAGGGGCAATAAACTTATAAAGAAATAATTTAGTAGTTCTATAAAACAACACCATGACTGGAAAGAATTGTTAAATATCCAAAAATAAATAAAAAGCTTGTTAAAAAATGAAATAATAAAACATGGCAACCATAGAAACACTAAAAATTGTGTATGGAAAGAAATCAACGCATGGAGAAAGGGTGTGCGAAGAAAACATACAATTATTGACGCGCTGCTTTTCTCTTGATGTCAAATCACTGTTGGAGAGATCAGTATTTGCGTCTCTCTTGATGAGTTCCCATACCATCTTATTATACCTGCGCTTTGTCGCGGTAACTAACAAGTTTGGTGAGCTTCCAGCAGCCAGTTTTCTTTGGTCCCTTAGATAAGTTAGAACTTCTGGTGCGAACCGTGCACATTTCTCTGCTGTACCAATACCAGTTGCCCATGCCCACAACAGAAGTGATCTCTCCTGATCAGACGGGCAATAAGATAGTACTTTCTCAGCAATCCTTTTTGCCTTTTGTTGGTCTGGAAAGTGCGCAGCAAAATGTAAAACAGTTTTACCATCAGAGGTGCGCTCAGTAAGTGGATTCGATCCCAGCTGCAAAAGGCACTCAACGGTTTCTTCGTCACCTTTCCTTGCCGCTTCGTGAAGTGCAGTTTGCCCGAATAAATCAGCCTGACTAATATATTGCTTCAGGATTTCTTCTCCCATGCTGCGCACTAGAATGTTAATAATTCGTGTATTACCGTTAGCAGCTGCTTTATGCAACGGTGTCTTACCCTTGGTGTCCCTCGAAGCAACCAGAATTCTGACCTCATTTACTTCCAATAATCTCTGTACTTTGTCTTGATTATTGCCATTCACAACAAAATGCACTAGATCTTCTCCGTTTCGGTCCTTTTCATCGGCTTTCAACCCACATTTCTTCTCCATTAGTGAATTGCAGAGGTCAACGTTGCCACGCAGAGCTGCAAAGTGCAGAGCAGTTCTCCATATTTGTCACCAGTTTTTATTAATTCTTTTTCCATATAAAAATTTTTCTACAACAATTTCCGCAATATACTGTGCATGTGCATTTCCAGGCTGATCGGCTGCATAGTGCAATACCGTTCTACGATGACTGAAATTCTCCTCCTGGATTTTCGTCAAGCGATGTAACTCTGCTTGACGCTCGACGGGTGTCATAAAACTCTCTGCGATATTCTTTAGAACGAAGCACATAACTTCTGTAAATTTATCCTCAAAGGAGAACAATAGAGCGGCTGCTCTTCCTCCATCGTTCAATTCCACTCCAGAGTACATTCCTTCAGCGAATGGACCACCTGTACAACATAAATTTTGACAATTAGTTTTCCTCAATTCTCTAACCAAAAACCTCATAGACATGTCACCGTGTGGAAAAGAGTAAAAAACTTACCTCGATGTCGTACCGTCGGTGTTTTAACTAGCAGCATATGCCCTATTCCACTCCTAAACTCAGTTCCAGTGTGATAGCGATAGCCGGGGCCATCCACCCATCCATCCAAAAGGCGTACAATATCCCACGATTGGAGGACTCCCTCATTTCTAATCTGGTCCAGATTATCTGTAACTTCCTTCACAGAAGCCAATCGCCACTCACCTGATGATAATTCCCTCCCATCTCGTGGTTGCCTTTTGAATTCCATTCCAACGGCTCTGGTAATGTATTGCCACGAAATCTGAAAAGCCGCACCGCTCAATGAACTTAGTTTGGCTTGTTATTGGATATGAGAATATTTATAGAAATTAAAGTAGTTGATTTCGGGCTAGCCTTTACACAGTCAAACCTCTACAGCTCGACTGTACTATACGTTACTTTAGTATTTAGTTGACTTGACTCGGCCTGGAATCTTGTACGAGTAGTAGAGTTAGTAAAACAGCAGGAACATGCAGTGCAAGCACTGCGTATAGCCCATTCGTCGGAAATTCGATAGCTTTGGTTCTTTATAAATATATGACAGTTTGGTCCAAGATGGCAATTGGAATCCTAATCTTAAATTAAGTCTGCGACTCTAATAGCTTATAAATAAAACAGGAAAGAGATCCAGCAGATAGATTCTGCAAGTTGTAAGACTGCCATGTAAGCCCGATCCTATAGTTAATATATAACTAAATTTCTAAAATAGTGCATCTTATATTATGTCTTACAGACTCACATTCTACCTATGCAAATTCCACATTAACCTTTTCTACACACCCATAAATCTTTTGTATGTATACAAGCATATCTTTATCAGATTGAGACCAATAGACTACTAGAGTAGCAATGATGGAAATACAACAACAGAGACCAAGGCTATCTACTCAAAGCACTTTCAAAACAAAAAATGGCACCAAGGGACAATACGAGACATCCTCTCAAAAGCCATCCAAAAGAAAAATGAAAGCATTATTTCATGAGCATTTGTAAGTGCCTTCGTAGAAGACTTCCCAACTTACCATGGCGGTGGAATTTTCCATTCATTGAGACCCATCTTGCTCAAAACCCATTGTCTTGCACAAAATGTATTTTTTGGTTTACACCTATATGTGCTGACGCTCTAAGCCATACTCATTTAGCCCAAAGATGATGGGCTTAGGAGCAACCTCTATGTCTCGCTGAAAGAGTTTGGGGATGTTGACTAGCCATGGAAACTACTATGGCTTGGATAACATCACTAGGTCAATGTCATTAACAAGGAGCTCATCTTTGAAGGCTAGTCAAAGTAACAATAATGTATACAACTTCTCTTCACCAGTGCCAATAAATGAGGCTAAAAACAAAGAATAGATATCAATGTTGGCTTTATTCTAATTGGTAGAGGTTAGGAAGTCGTGGTATAAGACCATCCTAATGGATTCCATCATCAATATGGTGAGAAAATTACAAATTGATCAAAGCTTATAATCTGATATATAGCCTAGGAAGGATATTTATCTCTTAATTATTTTAAGTCTAATGGAAGTGTCAATTCTTGTAGGAGTGTGCTAATATACCCATCTTGAATTCTATTTATAGTCAAACTTTCACCAACTTGGGCTAGACTGCGAATTGTTGTAACTTATTAGGCCATCATTCCTTTCTATGGGCCAAGGTTGATTAGATTTGGACCATATTTTAATCTCATTCCAAATCTTTCAAGAGTCTTCCATCTATTTTTAGAATGAAAGGATTGATGCCATATATATCAAAGTTGTCACTATTAAACATGTTGTGATGTCATCTTGTTCTTATAACAATATTTTATTTTTGGTCTCTAGGTTATTTTCCATAAAGCTTGAGCAATGTGTTAGAGTTTTCATGTAAGTATTCCATACGATCATTCCTCCAATGTAGAAAAAGGTCATTATCACCATTGCTAGTGAGATCTTCCTTTAATCAAGTTAAGATCTTGTTACCTCATTATTTCATTATTAATGTCTCAAATGATATTCGACTGAATCATCCATTCCTAGACGCTATTGGTAGCTTTACATTTTTTCTTGTTGTTAGCTTTACTACAATGTTCCCAATTTCCTAGAAATATTGCCATCGGCCATGATATACTTAGCAACTTTGTTAACTTCCCTATATACATGATTAATGGTGATTTCCTCAAAAAAATCCAATAATTTTGTAGCTCTCCTAATTACCGCACTGAGTCTTTAATGAGGGGTTGATCTAGATCTCACTACATCAACCATAATAATAGAAACCTCTTCTATTTCTAGCTTGGTGATTTCCAAATTCTTGCATATCAAGAACTCTTTATTTGAATGTCTTAAACTCAACAATATTACTAGTTTCTTCTTCTGATAGAGTAGCTAACTTGGCTACCACAAAACCATCCTACAAATGAATGATACAACATGCTTCGAAGGGTCCTAGATTGCCACAAGATACTTTTTGAAAATTGAGCTTTCAATAGTTATATTTTGGGGGTTTCTATGATAATTATTTCTTATTAAGTTAACTTTCCTCATCACTGGTACCATAGAATGGGGGAATCATTAGACAATACATTTTTTTCTGATCTTAATATCCCAATTACTAAATTGTATCTCTTTTGAGATATGATTTTCATTTTTTTTTGGCTACTTCTATAATGGTAGATTCAATGTTGTTTAACAATGCCTCACATTCCATCTAATTATATTTAAAGAATCTATCATTCTTTTCCTTCAATAATTCTAACAATAATTTTGAGGGACTACATACCCATAAGTTCCTAAATAGCCCTATCTTATTCATGTAAGGCTAACAAGTATAATATATCATTTGGAAGAAAAATTAACCAACCCAGCTTGTCATAAAACCATCTCTAGCATATTTGGAAGAACATGCATCCTAAAAGTACGTGATTAACAGATTCTTCTATTCTTTCACATAGAACCCACCTTAAAAAGCCATCAAAGCGCATCTTTGTAAAGCACTCGTTTTTAATCACTCTTTCTTGAAAAGAAGCCCAAGTAAATTTTGTTACTTTACCCATTTATTGGTTTCTCCATTTTACATTTAGTAGTATCTCTATCTATTTAAATTGCACATTTTGAGTTATGAGACTATAGGTACCTCTAGTGTTATATTGGCTAGAGTCAGACCCTATACATACTAGTTTATCTTGTCCTTTCCTGAAGGTTAATATTATATCATTTAAAATATGATTAAGTTGAAGAATATAATGTTCAAATAGATGAAATTCTTTAGATTTCAACATTTCTATCAAATAAATAGGTGGTTTTCATCCTTCTCAATATAATCTGTCACTATTCATTTGATGGGAACATTTAATTTTCTCTATAATCATCACACTTACTATAGTAAGGTATCCCTCCATTTAGTTTTCCAATAATAAGACAATTCTTTTATCAAGCATGTCCCAAGGATGATGCTCAATCATGACTGATCTATAACTTAGCATGAAGTTCCAAAATTTGGAACTTTTAGGTTGATTTGAGGTTCAAAAAGTTCCATAGGGATCATTTCTTTCTAGATATATTCTCCAAAGAATTATAACTTAGTTCAAATGGGGTTCCTTATATATCCTAATGCCTTACTCTATCATAATAGATTTCCTAGCTTGAAAACACTCATTTCTTTGGTTTTGCATATTTTGTTCCATGGATCATTGTCATTTCCCCCCTCCCAGAGTTAGTCACTTCCTATATAATATCCTCATTATTTGTATTAATTTTATTTTTTTCGGTATTGTGAGTGTTGGTGTAATTAAGCTATTTTACCTTGGTTATTTTTGACATAGTTACTAATTATATTTTACTTAATCTTAGATAAGGAATTCTATAGGAGTAGTTGGAGAACTTTAACTTCATATGGACTTATCATGCCATGATTTTCTCATATCCACTTATAGTGGATGGACTTTTTCACCTTATGTGGGAGATCCACCTTTTCTGGTCTTCTCACTTTAGCACCGTCAACCATTTTTGCACAAACTATATTATACGTTGGAGGATTATCCACCTTTTATTGACATGTGATTCCACCTCATGTGGGTCATAAGTTTTTCTTGATTATCATGTAATGAGGCAAAAATACTTGTCATTGTCCAATTCACTCGTTTGTACTTACCTTGGGTATATAAGAAACACACATCCTTTGTAATATTTAGTCCAATTAAATATATTGCATCCATGGTGATAATATAGATTATTTTTATCACATCTTTCTCTCTCATTATTGTGCTTTTAGCTGTTATCACAAGCTGAATAATTTATCTTTTATGAATAATTTGACTAGGTTACCTTCATAGCTAGATTGTACATGGTATCAAGGATATCTTACATCTTATTCAAAGCCTTAGAGTATCTTTGGATGGAATTTTGAGAGATCTGAGTGCATATTTTGGTAGATTTTATGGGGATCATTTTTGTGGCTTTCTAATGCAATGAAATTTTAGAGCTTTTTGCTACAAATCAATAGCTGGTGCCATATTGAGGATGTCCAAAAACCCAAATATTAACTTTTGTTTCATCAAAATTAAACACCATATGCCAAAGTTAGAGTCATTTGTATAAGAATTTCCCTATAGGAACAACAACCCAAGATCTAGAAGCCAATGAGTACCTCAATAACAAGAGAAAGAAGATGGACAAGAATAAACTATAGTCTCATCAATATGATCAAGCTAAAAATATTAATAATTGATGAAACATATGCCTACTTATAGAGGCAAAGCAATAGGACTACATGATAAGAGTAAAATATCCTATCATTCATACAATGTGGAAGAAGATGTCCACCAAAGATGGATCATCCTCCTTTATACACTGAAGTATGTACAATAATATGAGGATGATAAGTGACCTAAAGTTTGAGACAACACATAAAGTGGAAATATGATAACACCTATCACAACCTAAAGTGGAGTTTCTCATACCCCATGTAAAAAACTAATATGCAAAATCCTAAGTGTCTCATGCACAAACTAATATGCAATTCATTATCCTACATAAGCTTAATTAAAGTATAATTAAGAATATTTAATTACACCAACAATTTAAATTTTGGAGGTGCGACATTGATTTAGGCAGCATAATTAAATTGAAAGTTTTTAAATAGCGATATCTTAGTTATCTAGACTACTTTTTCGGAGAATTTTTTTAAAGATTTGGGGTAGAATTTTTTGCTCTGCATAGTGGTGTATATGGTTTTGTATCTTTGTGTCATAATTTTTTAGAAAATCACATAATCCTATTTTTTAAACATTGAGGGCTTTATTTGGTCTCATACAAATAATTTTTTAGGTGAAACTTTTTGTTTTGAAAGTGCATGAATTTTTTTGTATGTTATAGCACAATGCTATAAGTTTATACTATCTATGATAAGGAATTGTACAACTTTCAAAATTTAGCTTAATTTTTACAATTGTAATGCATAGACCTTCGTTTGGTCTTTTTCATTGTGATTAGATATCTATTATAGTTTGATTGTGGTAATTGTAAGAGCTAAAATGGGAATTCAAAGAAAGAAAGATAAAGAAAAAAAGGAAAAAACCATATTTTTGAGGCTTATGCAACCTATATTGGGATTAAAATGGATAAAGATAGGGGGTTCATGAAGGATTAGTTAGAAAATTGATTCGCTTAATATTTATAATAGTTTAATTGGAAAAAAAACCCAAGTTGGACTATTAAACCACTGATAGAGGATTGTAAACAAATGATCTATATGTTTTAGGATTATAAAATATCGCACATGCCAAGAGAAATAAATTATTGGAGGTGATTTAAATAGACTTAAAACCATAGTTTATCATAAGTGGCAAAACATACAATCAATCTGGAGAAAAATATCTACGAGTGGTCTTAGTGGATACATGAAGATGCTCCATGGTGAAAACTCCTGAGTTATATTTTCCTGCATATGTTCTAAGATCTCCTTTTTCCACTCCCAAGGTTGCCAAGTATTTCTCTTGTTATTTTTCTCTATTCTTTTGTTGGTTGAGTGGTTTCCTTCCAAGTGGTATGCTCTTAGCTTTAGTCACAAATACATAAATGTTTGAAAATTTAATGCAATTTATTTTATAGTATATTCTATTATTTTCTCAAGATACATTTTTAAATTATTTTATTAATTTAAAATGTTATTTTTCATAATTTTAAATATTTAAATAATATATGATATTATAAATGATACTAGAGCCTTATGTAAACTCTTTCTTAAATAAGAATTAAGATATTTAATATAAAATAATAACATAATTTTATCTATAATAACAAAAATTATTTTACTCATTTTTATATTAATATCAAATAAATTGAATATTTACTTATACTATTTTTTTTATTACAATATTCACTATGTGACATTTGATTTGATTTTTCTCTACTATAATACTTTTGATCTTCCACTTTAAAAAAAATAACTATTAAATTTTATTTTCCTTCACCTACCTGCTCTTATAAATAACTAAGAAGCTGCAATACATGTTTTAATAAATAGAGTACAAATGAATTGTGTAATATCGCTTTCAAAAATTATTGTTTACTGCAATGAATCTTTAAATGTCCTTTTCAATTTATTAAAATGAAAGTGGTAAAAATAAAAGACACTTAAAAATTGAAACCACTCCTTAAAAAAAAAATCAGCTTTATCCATGTGCTGGAATAGTTTGACTGCAAATCAAATCCTATAATATCATTTTCAAAATAATTTCAAATCATAATATTTATTATTTGCTTGAGTGAAATATAAATTATGAGGCAATTTCAACAACCAATCTACAAATGTCTTTTTCAATATGTCACATTGACCATAGTGAAAGTGAAAGGCACTTAAAAAGGATCTAGTCATCGTAAACAATTTCTGCATTTTTTACACTTACTTTTAGAAGAATTGGTCATAAAGTTGACTAGATACCAGTCCATTAGTAGATGTCCCCCATTTGGGTACCAGCCCATCATTAATTTTGCAGATTCTGAATTTCGTGTGGAAACGAAGAGGAAAGGACAATGATAATTGATTGTGATTAAATGACTGAGATCGTATGTGTACAATCTTTTCACTTATATATTGTATTTTTCAATTTTACAATTTAACAAACTCCAATCCTGTGCGTGTCTATATACATAGCCATGGATATGGCTTTAATTATTGCATGAACTATAAAAAGTTATTCACAGAGATCGTTTACCTTCAAATTTTAGTTTGTGTATTTTACTAAAGTTGAGTTCTTTGGTACTACTCCTGCGAAGAGAAAACAGTTTTGATTGGTATAAATTTATGTCTACATAAAACAACAACTTACGACAAGGACTTGGGGGTTTTTTAATCATACTTTAATAGTAAACTTATAAAAGACTTAGTCCCTCCTAAGATTTTAGATTATGTTGGCTTGATAGACCCCTCCCAATTATTGTGGGTAAGGAGATTTTTGCTTTTTGAATTATCACTTTGGTACACAATTACTATGTGTCCAGGGATGGGCTTGTGGTCGATATCACTTCAAGAGTACAATTATTAATTTCTTATTAACTATTAGTTGCTTGACTTGGCAAAAGCAGGCCGCCTATAAACTCCATTGGCCTCTGTAAATTCGTTCAAAATACTGGCAACGCAAACGCCATTTATTTGAGTTAAGCGTTCGTTTGAGAATTTGATTTAATATATTTTCAAAGCTATTCCGATGGAATTCAGAAAGCAGAAAAGAAATGCGAAAGTACTTTTATTAGAGGAGTGGCGTTTCTGGCGTTTGGCTTCTGTGGACGAAGTGAAAGTGAATATGGAAAGAATAAAGCAAGAGCAAATCCTGGACTCGTGGGATATATGCCGCCTTTTGGATGGATGGGTGTGTGGGCCGGGCTATCGATATGAGCTGCGGAATGGCTACAAAGACATGGGAGATATGCTGCTAGTTAAAACAGCAGTATCAAGACCATCCGGTACGTTGATTGCTCTCTACAGTTCTTCCATAATCGCAATTCCTTTCTAGTTTTAACAATTGAAAGAGACTAATTCTATAGTTCACTTTCTGCAGATGGTGAATTCAATGAAGAAATGTACTCTGGAGTCGAGTTGAACAATGAAGGACTAAACTATGCTCTATTGTTTTCGTGTCAGGATAAAATTACTGAAGTCATGTGCTTCATTTTAAAGTGTACTATAGAAAGATTTCAGGACAAAGGCGAGCGCCAGGCAGAGTTAGATCATTTGACTGAAAGCCTAAAGAAGACTTTCAATCACCGTAGAACGGTATTGCACTACGCTGCTGATCAGCCATATAACGGAAAACATGCAAAGTGCGTTGCTGAATTGATTCTAAGAAATTTCGAATATGGAAAAGAGTTGATAAAAGCTTCGGATAAATACGGGAGGACTGCTCTTCATCTTGCTGCTTTCCATGGCTACGTCGACCTTTGCACTTTTCTAATGAGTGACTGCGGTTTGAAAGCTGATGAGAAGGATCGAAATGGAGAAAATGTACTGCACTTAGTTGCAAACAGCAATAATATATTCGGACTAGCGAGATTGCTGGAAATGGAGGAGGTGAAGAGTTTAGTTGCCTCGCAGGACGGCAAGGGTAAGACGCCGTTGCATAAAGCAGCTGCCAACGGTGATACACGTTTTATCAAAACTCTAGTACGCAAAGCAGGAGTAAGCTCCGAAGAATATGTTCGTCAGGCAGACTTGTTTGGGCAAACGGCGCTTCACGAAGCAGCAAGTGGTGGTCACAAGGAAGCCGTGGTATACCTTTTGACAAAGGGATCGAGGCCTCTCTTAGAACGCAACACTGAAGGCAAGACTGCACTGCACTATTGTGTGCAAATTCCAGACCAACAGAGGGCAAAAGAGATGGCTGAGATAGTGCTGAATCATTACACAACTGGCGAAGAGAGGTTGCTTCTGCAGTGGGCGTCGGCTACTGGTATGGGTACAGCAGAACAAAGTGCAGAATCCTCATCAACAGTACACTGTTTTCTCAAGGGAAAGAGAAATACTGAAACCGAAGCGGAAAGCTCAAAAGATTTGTTACTTAGCGCAGTTAAACTGGGCTATGATGCATTGGCATGGGAGCTTATCAATAGGGGTGCCAATACTAGTCAATTAGACAACTTGTCCACTGGCGATTTGTCACATGCTCATCGACAACGCGTCCAGAAGTGTACGCATTTTTTCAAAGCCCTTCCTTCTCAATCGGCGCATCTCTTCTATTTACTTTTTGTCAGATTTCCTGTATTCTGTTGTTTAAATATCTTTTTCAAATCTGTCGACCAAATTATGCAAATCCCTAGTTAGAAGTTATTAATATATAACATATCGCTAAAATGCTAAAATACATCCAAGTGCCTCAGTAATATTGTTGGGTGTATGAAGCCCAATCGTTCTTGTTGGGAATGTCAGTTTATTGGCATGCAAAGTATTCTAACAGGAATCTTTTCTTTCATCAGTTCTGTAATTGTAACTGAAAACCCTTGGTCTTGCTATATTCGGTATATTTGAAGACTGCTTATTGTATTGATAAATAGCCATTCTAGTGGCTGTATGGTATTGCATTGAGAGATATAATAAAAACTGAGAATCCCATTGCTGAGAGTGGACGTAGCCTGTTTACAGGTGAACCACTATAAAATTGTTTGTCTCTCTGCTTCTATTTCTGTTTTCTTTTGTGAATGTTCTTCTGATTTTATTTCTGCATTTTCTTTTAAATTTGCAATGAACAATTGGTATCAGAGCCAGTTTAGCTTGAGCGGAGATGGAAGAAGGTGAAGTTGATTTTATCATCAACGAATTTCTTGGAAATTTGGGCTCGGTAGAGATTGAGCTTGTGCTTGCAAAGAGAAAAAGAATCCGCCATGTGCACTGGTGGGATGGCTGGGAAAATAAGCCTGAAATTGAACCAAAAGATTTAAAAGCTCTGAAATCTAAGCTTAATGCAATTCTTGAGTGCACGGGTGATGTACAACATAAGAAAGTTGTCATGGAAGAATTGCGGAAGAGGACAAGGGTAGACAAGACTGGCAAGTCTGTAAAGGCCCTGGTGTTGGCCTATTATGAAATGGCTTCTCTTATTTCTGGATTCAGCCTCGATGATCCAAATAATTTAGCTTCCAGAGTTCTTAGAATGCTGCAGCTAGATTACTCTGCAAAGCATGCGAAGTTCCCAATAGAAGAAGTTGAAAGGGCAGATGAGAAGTTTGTTGTGAAAGAAGATAAAGGGACAACCGATGAAGGGGCAGAAGACGTGACTGGCATGATGGAAGACACGATTGAGAGAAAAGGCTTATGTATTGGCCAGAAAGAGGGTCAAAAAGCCCAAGTTATTTCTCAATCTACAGAAGAGGAGCATAAGAGAAAGGCTATGACTGAGGAGTAGAGAACAAAGCCTGCAGATTGCTCTGTGATTGCTAAAGTGGATTTGTTTATTCACCAATCTCACCTGCCCGTGATCTTCCCAAAGTCTAGTGAGAGTGCGGAGGACGGGTGCTCTAGATTTGGAGTTCATGGAATAAGATGGAGGGAGACGTGACCCCAAAATTGGGGATTTTAAATGGTAGTAACACGAACTGTGAAATGTCAAGTGTGAAGGTCGTTGAGCCTGATTGCTTGGAGATGTTTGAAAGCCAGATAGACTCCAATGATGGGTTTGCAGAAAACAAGGATGGGGACCATAAATCATGCTCTGTGGGGCTTATTGGGATGCCCAATATTGGAAACATGTGTCATAGCCCAAATAAAATATCCGCATAAACCCTAGTCAAACTCCCAAACACATTTTTTTTCAATCAATGCATTTATTTCCAGTTTTTCAACGTGCTTCACCAGTCCAAAAATGTGCACTCTCAGTCAAGAATTGATGACATAGTCTGGGAACGTGTTCTTCCCAGTCAATAGCTTTTGCTTATAAATTCATGCTTCATTCTGAGATTTAGAAAGGAGGAGAATTTATTTACAGCATAGAAGAACTATCTGGGAAGTAAGAAAATAGGACAGAGTTCTATTTTGAAAATACAGGGAGAGGGATATTTCATTTGGAAAAGGAGGACTGCACACAGAGAAAGAAACAGAGAGTTTTATTTTTGGAAAGAGAGTTTTATTTTAAGGAAGATCAGAGAGTGTATTTTGTGAAAGAAGAGGAAGTTTATTTAAAGGAGCAGAGATTATTTTGAAGGAATAAAGACTGGCGCACATAGAAAGGAAGGAAAAAGGAAGAAAACTAGACCCAGAAGAGAAGGATGGAAGCATTGCCATAACTCTAGATTTCTAGTGATGAAAACCAGGTTCTTTTATTGTTCAATTCATGTTTTGCTAAGTGAGTTAAAATTCTATTTTTTCGTTTACACTGATTGTGAAAGATATATAGTATTTCTTTTGCATATCTATTTTCTTATTATGATCTTTGGATTTCGATAAATGTATAGAGAAAGAAGAATTTGTGTATAATTCTTGAAAAGAAATACTAGATTGGAAAATATGAGTAGTCTTAAAATTCTGAATTATTCTTATTGATGAAATTCTTTTACAACTTTATTGAAAGGAAAATAGATGAACTAAGCTCAAGAAATGATTGAGAAGTTTATTAAAGCTCTTTGACTTCATAATTTTAGAATGATTTTAGAGTAAAAACCTGATTTAAACGTAACCATTTTTGTCGCAAACTTACACTCAAATATAAACCATTTTCCCACATATTCAAAATAGATGAATTCACTGAATTGTTGGATGATGTTCTAGAAACTCTGAAAATAGTTATTATTTTATTTTGAGAATGTTTAATCAGTAATATCATTTGAGAAGTTGGATATTATCTAAAAAGAGAAAAGATAGTAAACAGAACAAAAGTCTTTGACAACTATCAAATTTTACTTATGGATAAAGATAAAACTTAGGAACAAACTTGGTGTTTTTATTGCGACAGGAATCTGGATGGATTTCCTTTAGAAATGGAACGATTATATAAAATATGAAATGTGATTTTACTTTATCGTGTGTTTTTCTGAGGTTGAGTATTTATGACTATTTCAGTAAGAATCTTGTTAGGAGAGGTTAAACATGGATTTTATATTTCTTTGTGATTGATCCATTATTGAAAGGTGAAATCAGAAATGAAAACCTATGAAAATTAGGCCAAGTTAGTTATGCTTGTGCAACCTATCATTTACAAGTTTGACTATGGTTAGTACATCAAGGAAGGACCATGCCTATGTGTAGGCTCATTTGGATTAACTTTATATTGAGTGTTATGTGTAGATAAATACTAAGTATGCCTGGATGATTTTATGAATATAAGGCTATATCTAAATCATTACAAAGTACACACTATTGAAGATTATGATTATTTGGAATACGAGATAGAATAATAAGGAAATGGTGTTTGCATGTGTTGATGCATACAAGAACCTTTGTTGTGTTTTTCTTTGTGCTTGAAGAAACAAAAGATCCTATAAAGAGAAACTTATATTGATTATGCAATTTAATTTCCTATTAAGAACCAAGAGGATGAAATGTTTGTTAACCTTGTGTTTAAATTGGAACTACATATATGTTCTTCTATATTGGTTGGATAAAAAATAAAAGAGATTTCCAACATGTTTCACAAGAAAGAATTGATGTTTCCAGTTTTCATATGTCAGAATGATGCATATGGTTTATCCATGTCTCAAATGATAATGGTTAAGGATATTGATATTTCTTAATTTTTTACTATAGAAAATAAAAGAGGTGAAAGTCAAATCTTAATAAGTAGATATATGAATGAAAGCTTGGACATATAAATTTGTTAGACCCATTTATGAAGTGCCTGTTAATCATTGTTATAGTTATGCTTTCTAGATGAAATGAATTTTCTATGTGTCCATGTACTATGATGAAGTCAAGTTATAAATGTCATTTGAGCTAAAAGAGATAATGGCAGAAATATACATGAGCTTAACATATTCGTGATAGTTAGGAAAATAATATTGTTATGTTCCTTTATGTATGTTTGATGCACCCATGAAACATGATATACTATGTATTAAATGAGAATCTTTGCACAAATCTTTTCCATACATATGAAATGGAAGTAGATATGCAAGGTTTATTTTCTAGAGGCCCATGATATGTTATATTAGAACTTGATTATGGACGTATCAAGTAGCACATATTCCATTACTCCTTAGTTTTACTTTGTTAGATTATTTCTAGCTGGGCTGGGTATCTTTCATGTCAGGAAAGATTCCGGGGAAGTGTTAATGCTTCATGGTAGGGTGGAAATGCACTCCCACAATATTCTCGCCCTTTCTGACTTTTGTAACAAGTTTCTAAAGTTTCTTAGAGGAAGGACTTTCTATTTCGTAATCGACATTGTGATGGTTGACTTTCTGTGTTATTGTTGGGACAAAGGTATGATTTATCTTTTCGACAATAATGGTTGTAATAATACTTTTATTCATTTATTATCAGCAATATATTTGTATCTAGTCAACTTGTGCATTCGACCTTTGACTAGTTGACTGACTTCTTGTCTTTATATAAAATTTGTTGATGTGGCCTTGTGTTGAAAAGTTCAGTCTTAACAACATGCCCTTGGCGGATTTCATGGTTGAAGCAATGGTTGCTACAATTTCTAGTGATACCCGACTCATGGTTAACAGAATGGACAGTGACAGTTATGGCTTCGAAAACTGTTGTGTCCTAAGGAAAGTTATTAGGCCAGATTCGCCTGTGGCTTGCAAGGGATTTGGTGGCATTGGAACTATGTCTATGGGACATGTTGAGACTGAAGTGTTACAGCTAGGCAGAATCGTCACATTTGGACCAACTGGGCTGGCCATTGACGTTAAGTCCATTTTAATGCATCATGAAGCTCTGCGGGATGCATTGGCTAGTGATAATGTTACTGATGGGAACAAATTTATCCTAAGTGAAAACAACCCAAATGACATTGTCACAACCATGCAGGATGACAAGGTGAAGCCACTTGATGAAAAGGAGACAAGCACCATTGAAGAGTGTGCTCAGATATTATCACAGTTTATTTACAAAGGGATAAGCACCATTGAAAAATATGTAGCCTTACTGCCAATAGATGCTCAATTTTTGCAGCCTTTGCTTGGGGGGTATGTAATCAATCCCTGCAATGTTGAGTGCATTGTTGATGTGAGCAGCTCGGCTCTCATCTTGACATCTAAAGGTGATGGTGGTCTGCAAAATGAATATGGGAGAAACAAGTGTTGGAATGAGGGGTGCAGTCAGATTCCAACACCCAACTATCAAGGTTTAAAGGATGATATGGGAGTTACGATACTCAAGAACTTCCTAGCAAATTTAGGAGTGGGCGAGGAAGTTATTGGGATGAGTGAATTAGTGTTTGGTAAAATAGGAGGAGAAGATATTTTTTACTCCAATTTGATTTGGAGAAGACTCATTCAGAGTGTGCTTGAACAGAGTCTGACAGTGTTGAGATCTTCTCAAAAACCTACTTGTTCTATGTGATCAATAAATCTGCAGCCTAGGATATCTCTGTGAGCTTTCTTTCTCTTTTTTAATGATTGGTCTTTCTCTTTTTTGGTGATTGGTCTTCAGGTGGGAGATTGTTGGGTGTATGAAGCCCAATCATTCTTGTAACGGTTACTGTAGTTGGGAATGTCAGTTTACTAGCATGCAAAGTATTCTGACAGGAATCTTTTCTTTCATCAAGTATGTAATTGTAACTGAAAACTCTTGGTCTTCCCACATTCGGTATATTTGAAGACTACTTATTGTATTGATAAATAGCCATTCTAGTGGCTGTATGGTATGTCTAAGATATCATCATTGTTAGTATGACCATTTAATAGATGTATTAGGAACTATTGGGTCCAAATAGACCTTTAACTATACCTATTAGGACCCATTAAACAGGTAATTGGACCAATTAGGACCTATTAGACTTAACTAGACCTAACTGTAGACCTATTTGGACTAATTAGGTCCTAATAGGACCTATTAGGACCTATTAGGACTAATTGGGACCTATTACGACTAATTAAGACTAATAAGACATATTAGGACCCAAATAGAATTAATTAGAACCAATTATCACCTAATTAAACTTAATTAGAACCAATTAGGACCTAATATGACCTATTAAAACCCAATTAGACTCAATTATAATAAATTAACACCTAATTAGACTCAATTATGACCAATTAGACCCAATTAGGACCAATTAGAACCTAATAGGACCTAATTGGACTAATTAGGACTTATTAGGACCTATTAGGACTAATTAGGACCTAATATGACCTATTAGGACCTATTAGGACTAATTGAGACCTAATAGGATCTATTAGGACTAATTAGGACCTATTAGGACTAATTAGGACCTATTAGTCCACCCAATTAGAATAAATTATAACCAATTAGCACCTAATTATACTCATTTAAAACCAATTAGGACCTATTATGACCTATTAGAACTTAATTAGATTCAATTACAATAAGTTAGCACCTAATTAGAACTAATTAGAACCTATTTAGACTTAATTAGGACCAATTAGACTCAATTAGAACTAATTAGAACCAATTACTTGACTAATTAGAACTAATTAGAACCAATTAGGACCAATTAGGACCAATTAGAAATTTAATTAGGACCTAATTAGACTCAATTAGAACCAATGAGGACCTAATTACACTCAATTAGAACCAATTAGATCCAATTAGGACCTAATATGACCTATTAAAACCCAATTAGACTCAATTAGATTAAATTATCACCTAATTAGACTCAATTAGGACCAAATAGACTCAATTAAAACTAGTTAAAACATATTTGGAAGTTAATT